>JBAJMU010000011.1:4293860-4369087 GCA_037952995.1 Hyposoter didymator
AAACAAGAATTTCAAAATGTCGAGGAACGAGTGGAATTTCAACTAAGTCATTACGGTAACAATAAAAAAAAGTTAATAATAAACAACTAACGATGAAGATAAAAATAAAAAAATAAAAAAATAACAACAAAAATTAAAAATAATATTAACAACAATTTTTTGCAAACAATGAAAGTATTAGATTTTTAATTGCCAAACGATAAAAAACAAAACATTGTTTATGATATGAAGCAATAAGGAGTTATAAGAAATAATCGTAAAAAAAAAAAAAAAAACTGGGATTCGGGATAAAAATGCCGAATCCTATTCGTCCGCAAACACGATAGTCAATATAGCATGTGATACATGTATGATATGCTAGTCATATTTATATTATATACACATATGAATATTTATATAGATTTAATAATGAAAGTCTTGGATTAACAGTAATAAATAAATGTAAGTTAAGTAAAGTTTTAAAAGTGCCAAGAAGATTTTTGAAAAGAAAGAAAAATGTGGAGCAAATGCGATCTGGGGATTACGAAAACTATGAGAAAGTAACTACGATTCGAAAGAACCGAAACAACATTTTTGATGACTCGGAGCAATAATGGAATTTATTTACAAAATGTTTAAATATTGTGTCGAGAAAAAAAAACTGAAGGAAAAAGTGGGTGGGATTTAAAAAAAAACAAAAAAGCAGATTTGCTGAGGAGAGCAAGTCACGAAATGGCTTCCGGTCACGAAAGTCTTGAAAGTATTTAGTTTGCGTATTCATTGTGTAGTCTATAGAGTTTTGAAATAACACAACGTAATGCTCAAATAAAAAAATCAATATATTTAAATGAATTTATTTATTTTAACAAAAATTGTAGATTTTGAGAGTCTATCGAGTTTCAGGAGCAGGTTATGCGGAGTCCAGGCTCGAAAAACATAACCTAAAATACTCGAAAACGTTGCTTACGCTTTACGACACGTTTCGACCGATTACAAAAAGGCTCCAGCTACGGGTGCACGACGATGGCAAAAATCTGGTGCTCAACGTTTTTTTAAATCTTTGAGATCGCGTGGAAAATGTTGAATCACGAAAATTGAAGCTTTTTCCCTTTCGTTGACTGTAGCGGGATGTAGACTCGTCCATAAACTCAAAGTTATGGAGAAAAGGCTGAGAAATTGACAGGGAAATGTCAAAATAGCAAGAAAAATGGAACAAAGAACAAAGAACCTTTGTTTTCGTTGAAATCTCCGTTTGAATTTCGCGCCAAAACAAAGTGGTGGGGAAAAAATGAACTGGCGTCGAATATGGGAGTGCGAATTGATTCCGCCAGATGGCAAAGCACTCGATGGCTTCTCCGCACCTTCGAAAGCCAAACCAAGCCATCACCCCCTCTCCGTTACCCCCTCCCCCGGCGGAATCACATTGCGACTCGTTCTCTCTTTGTCCGTTGGTCACTCTTTCTCTCGCTCTTACGTACGGTGGAGTGAAAAAGTTGGTCGTGTTTGGCTGGCTGTGTTCTAGTATCGTGCTGATGGTAGACTGTCGCTGCTGGCCCCAAGGCCTGTCTCCGTCGTTTTTTATTTTTCTTTCCTCAAAATATTAATTTGCCAAAGAGTGGCTGGGCATTTTGAAAATTTGGTTTTTCCAGCTCCGTGTGCTCGAGATATCAAAGTTTATTAGTTGTTTTTTTTTTTTTTTTCATCAATTTATTTATTTTCTTTTCGCGAGGAAAAATCCAGCCAAATTTACACTTGGAAAGACTCGAGTCTGTGCTTGTGACTGTGTGGATTTGTGTGTGAGTTTTTGTAACTCGCGCCGTGCTATATTCGTCCTTCTCTTTCTCGCTCTCTCTCTCTCTCTCTCTCTCGCTCTCACGCTCCTCGACACACGCTGCCCTCAAAGCCAGAAACAACTGCGATAAATTTCGCGCTACGTCGTTTACAATGAAAATGTAAATTCTACTATTTTTCGGTGAGTACTTACGCTCCTTTTTCCTGTTTTTTTTTTTTTTGCTTTTGGGAGGAGGAAATAAACAATCGACTAATTTCTACCCGGTGCGATTTTATTTTCTTCGGTAGTCCCCAAGGGGAGGGGTAATTTAGTGTACAGTGGCGTAGCAGTCGATGAGACTTGGACGTTCGATTTTTCGTTTCTTATTTACCAATTATTTCGGCCTTTTTGTTTATTTTTATTTTTTTTTATTCTTCACCTCGTTTTTCGATCAATTTTCACTTTTTTTTTCTTTTTTTCCTACCTTCGAATATTTGGAGTAATTTTTACGTGAAACCTTGGGTTCTCATGATGGAAAATTTGCCCATTTTCTTTCTATTTTTTAACTTTTACATTATTTGGAATTTTGAAAATCTCGTCGATCCATTTTTTCGTCGCATTTCGATACTCCGAAGTATTTTTTTTTCGAAATCTCAAGATTTTTGGTTTTTGTATCACGTTTGGGAACATTTTTCTTTGATTTTTCTGAATTATTCGTTTTTTTAGGAAAATGCTCCCATTTTTGTTGATGGACAAAAATTTTGGAGTATTTTTTTTCCTTTTTGTTTTTTTAACGAGGAAATTTATTAATTTTTGTGGACTCACGGTTCATTATTTATTAGAGACATTCGTTGGTGTGTGATTTTGTGAACCAACGTACAATATGCTCCCTCGATGTTTTTCAATTGTTTATAAAATCGCTGACAACGAACCGCGTTGATTTTTTCCATCGGATCAGTTAGATGATCGAGCAACAAAATTTCAAAGTACGAAAACGAAGAATTTTTGAGTATTCGATAGTTGTTGCGCGTGTGAATAAAATAAAAAGTTAACCAGCCGACCTCACCGTCGACCTAACCGCACCTGCGGTGTGTCTCGAGGTCGAAGGTCCACCGCAGATTTCGAATTTCTTCATTTTTTTGTTTCGAAATAATTGAAACAACGTTTGCCACTAAAATTGGTGGGAACTCAAAAATCACGTTTTCAAAATACCGAGAAAATGATTTATTTCGATAATTAATTGTTTTTCGAAAATTATCGGTTTTTTTTGCCACCATTTTCGAAAAAGGCAGTTCGTGAAGAAAATTCAAGTGCAAAAATGTTTAAAGGATTGGAAAATCGTTTTTTTTTTTAATTTCTTATTTAGCTACAAAATTTCCGCTTCGTTCCTGCTGTTTGTGAATTTTTGAATAAATTTTCATTCCATAATTTTCGCGTTATTTATTCGAAATTTATAAAAATTGCAAACGCGGAGTTTTCTACGCCAATGTGACGAGAGTATCGTGGCAGCAGCAAAGTTTCAACGACGAGAAACTCGCGCTTGTGTTACCGCGCGATTCGGCGAGTAAAATTTGTATTTCTGTCTCTCTCTTGCCCTCGGTCCTCCCCTCTTCGTCTCTTTTGCGTCCCTCCACGCCGAGCAGTATCACGGTGTTGAGTAAAAAAAAAAAGAAAAATTGAAAAATACAAAATCGATCAAAATAATTGTTGGCGAAAAGAGAAAAAAATTGTTTTGCATTTCTAAATTATTTATTAACGATTATTTATTTAAATAGAAAGGGAATAAATAAATTTCCAGATTTTTTTCGATGGATGGAAAAATTATTTCCATACTTTTGTGGAAATTCAATTTTTTTTACATGTTTTTGTTTTTTGCTGCTTGAATTTTCAAATGGAATTTTGCTTCCTTCGTAAATTTTCAATTACCACGATTTTTTACATCCTGCTGAAAAGATTTTGGGACTTGAATTTTTATTTTTAAGCATTTCCGGCCCAGACTTTGGGAAATTCAATTTTTAGTCTCTCTGCTTGCGTCACAATAAATTTCACAGTACCGTATGGCGCAGGAAAAAAATTTACGACCGTAAGAATCCGCGGCTTGGAATGAAAGTGCAAGTTATGAATTCTCCGGCGTGGAGAATTTTTTGGATCGAGAAAATGTCAACTCGGAGAGTTGAAGATTTTTCTGTCGAGCAAATTGTTTGCCACGCGGTGCGCGATTCATTGAAAATCACACGATTTTTATAGCGATGGAATAAATTTTCCTCCGAGCAGTTTTTTTCCCTCCGAGCATTATTTTGCATGTGCAAAAGTTCCTCTCGGAATGTCAGCGCAGCATTCGTGCTGGAAATTTTATAAGCGAAGCTGCTCGGTAGCTATTTTGTCGATGAAAATTTTCGGCCATTGGAGTAAATCGAATCGTGGGAAATAATAAAAATCACTTTATTTTCGTCTCGATGGAGATTCTTCGTCATTTTTTTCCGAAAATAATATCGAGGGAAGAAAGAAAATAAAAGCCAGTAAATAATTTGGACCATTGGAAAAATCGTTCTCGTAATTTTTTAAAATCGATACCATTCCCAACGAGAAAATGTTTTCATCGACTGAAAGGAAGGATTGGAAATCATGGAATAACAGAAAATAGAAAGGAGGGCCTGGAAGGATTCTCGGTTATCGAACAACCGCAAGCAAATTTTTCTCCATGCAAGTGTTTCCCTCTCTTTCTCTCTTTCTCTGTTGTCGCTCAAAGGCTCGCCAAGTTGAATAAGATCCGTGGAGAGCGAGAGAAAAATCTCGATCGAGCTCGAGAAAATCCCCAAGGACACCAGCAATACGATTTTTTTCGAAAAAGTCGTATTCGGAAACTGAAAAGCAGCAAAAAGAATAAACTGAATCACGAGAACGACAAGAATCGTAGTAGCAAAATTTTTTTCCCTATTTTTCGTCACCATCAGTGGAAAAATAAAAAAATAAAACAACTCGAATTAATCCCTTAAGAAAAACGTTAGAAATTTTTTTATTGAAATGCCAAAAACGACGAGAAACATAGCTGCAAAGTTTTTGACTATTTTTCGGGATGCCTAGTGTAAAAAATGGGGAAAGAAAAAAGTGGCATTTGATCAGGTGTTTCCGAAACGATTTCTCGAGCCAGAGTGAGCTGCCATTTGTTCCATTCTTTTCTTTCCTTCTCTCCGCAATTTTTTCATTTTTTTTTCATTTCGTAGTGGTGATAGTTCGATTAGATAAGATTTCTCGAGTTCAGAGACGTCATGGAGCAATGCGGACGCGCTGATAAATTGCTCATCGAGTGGCAGCTTTTTTTTCGCGATGTTCGGAGTGAGTAAATTGTTGAATAAACAAGAAGGAATATCGCAGGACGAAAGTAAAGCGATGCTACATTTTTATTGAAAATTTTGCACATTTTGTTTGCGTGTACGTTCTGCACGGACGTACAGTGGCATGAAGAGCACGTGAGAGCAATTGTATTCGCGAATTTTCGTTACGTACATGCGGGGGCTGCTATTGGAGCCTTTTATTTCCATTTTCTCGACGTTTGTGTGGCCACGGTATTATTTTATTTACGTAAAACGCCACGTGCTTTCGCGTGGATGCATAAAAAAAATGTTGGCAAGATCGTTCGATATGAATAGCAAGAAAAAAAAATTGTTTATAATGTTTGGTTAGCAATAAAAAATGTTTACTGAATGTAAAAATTGTTTGTTACATTTATAGCGTAATTTAAAAAATATCTAAGTTCAGAAAGGATACCAAGAGTTGGTGCAGTCGTTTAGAAGCAAGAAGTTGATTGTTTGCGAGAAATAATTGATATTGTTGCAAAGGATGATGTCATAAAGTTTTTGTATTTCAGCCTGAGCATTCAGATTTCATAACTCCATAAAAAAATAATTATTCCGTTCTGTTAAAATCGAAAATAAATGAATATTCTTGACTTTATTAACAAAAATTATCATGAACAATTGATCGTGCGATGTCGCAGCACGCTGTCGCTATTTGCATTTTCATAGGATTAAATTAATGCTGTCACAGGTCTCGTTTGATTAGGTGCGTAGTCGGTCACGAGTCTCTCGTTCTGTCTTTCAATCGTCGACGCGATGTGTCGTGAGCAACGTCAGAACATAAGATCCGCGATTTTGCAATCACGAGTTACGTGAGATTTTTGCCATTTTATCCGTTTAATCTCCGGGAGACTCTAATACCGCAGGCTCGTCAATTTCTCACCGAGTTTCGATTGCGGTGTGGCCACCTGGCGGCAAAAAAACGAACTTTCATTTTTTTTGGCTAAAAAAATCGAGAATAAATCCCAGAAATCATTGCTGCTTCGATGAGCGGAGAGAAAATCGACCAACGATCGGTAATATTGTTTAAACATTGATTTGTTGTTAAATCTTCAAAAAATGCGAAAGTATTTCGAGTGTGAATAAAAAATCCAAGTTTGTTTGTTATTTTTTGACGAGTTTCTCTAACAACAGCGAGTAAATGGTTGCCAGGCAACAATTCGCTGCTGATGGAGAGCGTTTTACCGGTAGAGCGACTAAATTTTCTCTGTGCCGTGTGACGGTCGCGACGGTGACGACGCCACCCCCGCCAAAAGTATCGCACTATATGTCGGTTTCTTTGCAAAGCGCTAATTCACTGGCTCCCTCTCCAATTTTCTTCCAGGCCGAGGGAGAGGGAGAGGGAAGGACAATTCACGATGAATATATGTCACGATTTTTGCTGGAGGTCTGAGAAGTTTGCACCCCAGTAAAAACCGGTTTTCCATGGCTCGTAGTTCTCGGCCGGGAGAGCGATCGAGACAGAGAATGTGGAGGTGGGAGGAGGGAATGAGAGAAGAGGCAAAAAGGTTGGAGGAGTGGGAAAGTGCAAGGAAGAAGAAAGGAGGAGTGGAAAATGGGAGAGAACGAGAAGAGGAAAGAGCATGGGAGGGGAGGGGGAGGAGAAAGGATAAAAAAGGAGGAGGGAGGGAGGAGTGAGTGAATAAGAAAAGGAGGAGGTTGGAATAAGAAAGAAAGAATGGGGAGAGAACGAGAAAACAAGTGAGACGAAAAGAACTAAAAGAGAACGAGAACATAAGTGAGAAGAAAATAACGAAAAAAAAGAGACGGTGAGGAAGAGAAGTAAAAAAGCGATAGCGAGCAAAAGAGTGATCGGAATAGTAAAAAAAAAANAAAAACACCGACAAAAAAGAATAAAGACGAGGGGCGTACATGCGGTGGGGGGGGATGAAGAACAAAAAACAATGGCGAGAGACCAGAACAGCGTAGAACAATCCGAGGGAGCGAGATGAAAACCAGTACAGGGTGAAATGGAAGGTGGCAAACAAAAAAGGGAAATAGAAAAAAGAAGGAATCACACACGTATGGGCTTTTCCATTCGACATTGATATGAAAAAAATTTTCGATGACATCGAATTTAAAAAAACCGTCAATTTCAAAGGATCTCAAATGATTAAATTAATAAATATAAAATTTTGATAACAACGGATGAAAATCTTGACTAGAATAATAAATTATCGGAAAATTATTCATTAGCAATTTTTTAATTAGATTTGACGTTTCTCACGATAGAAAAATGAATTCTGGGAAAAAAAAGTGCTAATTCGAGGGGTGTAATATATTTTCGTCCTAGAAATTACAGAGGAGGGATAAAAAGGAGAGCAAGGGTGAGAGGCCCGTCGATTTGGCCTAAATTGCCCCATATATATATCGCCATAGGGGATGGAGACCGAGAAGTTGTTCCTCCGTGTACGAAGGGATGGAAGATGGGGGTGGCATGGTTGCTACGGCGACCAGCATTGATTCCACCCCTCTGAGCGATCCTCCCTCTTTCCCTCTCTCGATTCCACGCCTGTGCGACCCTCTCACCCCCGCGCCATTTTTTTTATTATTTATTTTTATTTCTCGTCTCTTGCTCGAGCGTTCGCGTTATCCAATCGTCGCTGTCTTGCTCGCTATCCATTTTCCAGAGTTTCCCTTTCGTCCATACAAATAAATCGGTCGTTCGATGCGAAACGGGGGTGTTTTTTCCGAGGGGGTAGTTCCGGTGATTTATGCAGTACAGCTAATTATTGAAAAATGTTTTTTTCCCATTTTTTCACTTCGAAATACATCGAGCAATTTGTTTTTTTCCCCTGACGAATTTTCCACTTTTTACGAAACCAAATCCGTCGCCATTTTCAACGAACCACCCCATACGTTTTCTTCACTATCCTCTTTGCCCTGGCAGCGCCAATTTTCCCTCCTTTTCTCCCCCCAACCTCCGATTCACCTTCTCTCTCCCCTTCCCACACCCTCCCCACCATTTCACCCCTACAACCCCTCATATCCCTCCAACAACCCTCGACACACAGGACACAAAATTCACCGCGTTCTGTCCACAAATTTCCCAAAGCCAGCGGCCCATACACAAACAACCCAGACCGAGAAACTCCGCAGACTCTGGAACCTCGCAATCCTCCTAAATATAAATACATGAATCAGGCTCTCGAGGGGAAGTTTCAGGGATGCACATTGAAAATAAAGCGTGACACCAGAGAAAAACAAATAATTACTTGTCATACAAATTTTCACGAGTATTAATTCTTTCGGTCGAAATAAAAAAAAAACCAAAAATCACTCCTGATGATAAAAAATAAAAAATCCACCCCTAAATCCATATTTTTCTTTTTTACACGTTTTTTGGAACTCCAAAATGTCTGCCGGACGTTTGAAGTCGATTGGAGTGACAATCCAAATTTCGTTGGCAAGAAAATTCAAAATAAAATGGCGTCCAAGAAAAATTTGTTATTTAATGTTGAAAAAAATTGTTAGAAAGGAAAAAAGTTCGAAATCGTTGCTTAATTATTTGGCCTTGGGGCCAGAAATTGCGAAATTCGTTTCCGAACGTTCGTTCTCGTTGCTGAGACTCTGGAACTTTTCCATCGGTTGTTTTTTGCACGACGAGGGAGTTCGAGCAAGGAGAATATCGTGGCTCGTCGTTGCTTGGAAAAAGGAGTCGCAGGCCTTGCTTGTCGACGAGAAACCTCGAAGGAGTTACGTCCTTCCTGTTATCACAAGATTTATGTGTAGGAGAGCGATGTAAAATAATAAGTGCGAGGAAAAGGCTCGAGCACACGAGAGTGCGCGGTCATTCAACAATCTCGCTGGAGCATTTTGCAAGAACCCAACCGTTCCACTTGCATCCACTAAGCCCCGACCCCCTCCGACTACGTATTTACTATTTTTACGACATAAAAACCTCAACAATGTGCCTCGATCTGCAATTTTTGAAAAAAAAAGAATTTCGAAATTTAAAAACGACGAAAAATTCAGTCTAATGAAAATTTAGTCCAAAAAAAAAAAATCCTCGTGTTAAATTTGGGAAATTTGTATTACGACCTTTGGGCATGAATTTTAGTCCCAAATCGTTCGAATCTGAATTTTTAATCGCCACGCACATTGTCAGGATGTGGGTCACAACGACGAGGCTTTATCCTTTGCACCGAATCAAGTGAAGTCGATGAACGTCCCTCCAAATGACGAGCTAGTTTTTTTTTCCAATTTTTTCAACGAAAAATATTTTTAAAAATTTTACAACTTAAAATTCCTCAATTGCAAGATTGGCTAACGGAGTGACGCGTTGGAGGAAGTCTATGTCTCATGCACACCAGGGTAGAAGACGAGAGCAATGCTGACGTCAGTTAGAACCGTGCCCAACGCTATTCCTGGCCCAAGCCTGGCTCACACGTTCATTCCCTCACGAATAACTTTTCATCTGACTCACTCGATGCGAAAATTAATTCACCTTAATGACAATATTCAAAAAATGATTAACAATTGTTAAAAATTGAAAAAATCAACACGGTCGTTAAGTTTTCATATAAACACTAATTAACATTGATCAAGCATTCGATTAAATGATCAAAATTATGTCAAAATGGCAAAATTTGTATTTCCGTCCCTGTAATAATTTAAAAACGCTAATTAATGAGTTTTAATTAACAAAAAAATTCCCAAAATGTACAATAATTTGTTTTAATATTTTTATCTCATTAAATTTGCCAAAATTTTGATTACGAGACTTCGGAACGATGACAATCACACTGGAAATGACTGATTGCATTTTTGCTGCGTTTTCTACGGAGATAAAACAGAAAATATGGACCAATTAACGAAAATAAATATTTTTCAATTAATTTACGATTTTAAAGGAAAAAAATTGAATTTCTAACATGAAAGCATGAAACGAGGAGTCGGAGTTTTGGAGTGGACACTGGAGCAATAAAAAAAATATTAATAAAGTAGGAAATTAAGAATTTTTAATAATTTGAGGATTTTTCTTGAGCCACGGTTCTCCGGGAAATTAGAGAGCGAGGAAGAGAGACAGAGAAACAAGCAGCAAAGTAACTGGAACCAAGTGATGACGAGCGATGAGCGAGACTGTCCGGGATTGACCTCGGCGTGGCTCTGCTCTCGCTCGCACCGCTTCTGGTACCGTTATTTACCAGGAGAGGTGCCTTCCTCTCGAAGACCTCGAGGATGTTCTATCCACTATGACGTACAAATATATAACGATGAAAAATAAAAAAAAATAAAAAAATTATAACGAATTTGTTAAAGCAACGTTAATTAATAAAATTTTCATAGTAATCGCAGCAGAAATGGCAATTAACAAACATTATAATAAATAACACGAAAGCCATTTAAAAAAAAATGGTAAATTTGTAAATTCCTTAATAAAACCTTAACTTGTATTTTTTAATAGTTTTATTTTTATCGACTATGACGTCCAAATATATAACGATGAATATTTTATCCACTATGACGTACAAATATATAACGATGAAAAATAAAAAATAAAATAAAAAAAAAATAATAAAAAATAATAAAAAATCTGTCAAAGCAACGTCAATTAATAAAATTTTCATAATTATCGCAGCAGAAATGGCAATTAACAAACATTATAATAAATAACACGAAAGCCATTAAAAAAAAGTTGGTAAATTTGTAAATTCCTTAATAAAACCTTAACTTGTATTTTTTAATAGTTTTATTTTTATCGACGATAACGATGGATATTTTTTTAATTGATAAATTTAAGGGTTTCTGATAAATCTCCATGGAATTCTAATTAATTGAAAATGATAGTCGTGACTGGTCCAGTTGAGAGACTTACGTACACGTAAATAACTTTATATGAATGCAGGCGCGTATTTATATGTTTAGCGATTGATATATTTGAAATGTATGTATTAAGGTAGTCGCATATGTGGATATGCTTCTCATTGAGCACATACGTCACTCCCTATTGAGGTAGGACATAGGAGAAAGCTCATGGTATATAATAGCGTGGTAGGCTCGGCTATTGCGTCCTATTGAGGGTGGAGAGGGTGAGAAGGTGATGGGGATGAGAGGTTGGGGTGGTTGCATAACGCTCTCAATCCAGGAAATGCATTACCACGTGTGTACTGCATTTGTGGTTAAACATAAAGCAACCCTTGCTTTCAGGGGGTTCACCACGGATTCAAATGTTTGCCCTGATACGAGGGATGATGGGAATAAATCCAGACGATCAATAAGTGTGCAAATCATTTTTTTCAGTTAAAAAAAAATTGAACCTCTCTTTTCGTAAATAATCGTCGGAGGATGTTCTCGGGGAGGGGGTTAATCAATGTTTTCCATAGTTTCATAGACTATTTCGTGGGGGTCAGATTTCAAAAATGAAAAACGTAAGATAAAGTTTATGGGGGTGTTTTTTTTTTTTTTTAATGAATACAGAATGGGAGCGTAAAGGGGAAATGACGAAGGGGATGAAAAGGAAGTCTGGGTATGGATGAGTCTATACGGGGTTAGACTGCGGTGGGATCGATGCCAGTGGAGGTGGAAGTCATCCCCTCCCAAACCCTCAGCTCTCACCTCCCACAAGCCTCTCACTCTTTTCAACCCCTCCACAAAAGCCAGCCTTCCAACGTGTTTTCCAAGCCCCTCAATATTCACCCCAGCAGCCTCATCTCTCTTGCCTCCTGGCAGAAGAATAACCGAAGCTTGCCTCTCGTTTCCTTCGAGCTCTCGACCTTCTTCTCTATTTTCCTCACCCCCCATTTTCTCCTGGTAGCGATCCAGCTTTTGCTCCTTCCTCATTCTCAAACTCTCCTTATCGTTCTCTTGATTTCTCACCATCTGAGAATTTTCCTTCAACGAGTTTGTTGCTTTTTTCTTTTTTGTCGAAACCCTTTTTCAGACCCTTCCCTTTCTTACGGTTCGTAAAGTTTAAGGGATGCTGATCGATTATTTTCCAGACTTCCAAATTTATTTCCAGATTCAATTTTTTTTTTTTTTTTCAACATTTGGTCGTTCCAATTAATTATTTTTGTCTTTGTTCGTAAAATTGCCAATAAATATTCATTCGGTTTAAGAAAAACGAACGAATCACTGTCCAGTTTTGTGCTCATTGGTATCCACTTATTCTCCGTTCAGATCCATTTATTAACAACGTGTTTACATCACCGAAGTGAAGATAAAGATGGCAGGCGAGTCGAGAGATTAGGAGAGCGAAGGATAAGACAAAGAGAATGAGGGAGCAGGAGAAAAGAGTCAATGCGGGTGGTAAATTCCACAGCATCTGCGAGGGAGAGTGAGGCACAAAACGAGCGAGAGAGCGAGGACACGGAGCTGCATTGCGACCTTCCTTCGCGCTCTTATTATGCCAGAGGGCCTCATGGACTTACACATACATTTTCCAACACTTTTCTACAGCGTCCTCTTTGTACAAGACGAACCATACATATGGGCAATTTCAAACTGACAGGCCATGGTTACGAATAATTTTAATTGTTATAAATAAACGAACCCCCATAATTCGGTAGAAAGCCAAAATTTCAAAAAGACAAGTCGATGCCAAAATTTCCACAACATTTTCAGTAACACACAAAGAACTAAAAAACTCGGTTGAGCCAATTCGTATCGTAGAGTTCATGACAGAACGTTCAGCCCTATTTTGGGGTCGATTAACCCCTGTTTTCGTAACAACCCTCCAAAGTTCGAATTTTGGGTCAGGATGACCTCCAAATTTCGAGCAATTGTTAACACACGATAAACAGAGCAGCCCATGGATATATATTTCATATAATCGTACGAGCACTACGAGCAACCCCTGTTTTCGTAACAACCCTCCAAAGTTCGAATTTTGTGTCAGGATAGACTCCAAATTTCGAGCAATTGTTAACACACGATAAACAGAGCAGCCCATGGATATATATTCCATATAATCGTACGAGCACTACGAGCAACCCCTGTTTTCGTAACAACCTCTGGAAAGTGGACATTTTGGGTCAGGAGAACCTCCAAATTTCGAGCAATTGATAAGACACGATAAACAGAGAGCAGCCCATGGATATATATTCCATATAATCGTACAAGCACTTGTACAGTATCTCTATCGCTCTCTTTTCATCCCCCTCACTCTCCCTCGTATCGAAACCCTGGGAGGCCGTAGGGGTAGGATCGTGGGAGCAGGTATTGGTGTTGTCTGGTGCAGTATGTTGTAAGGGCTGTGTGGGTGGATGGAAACGGTTGTATGTGCAGAGTACATAGAATATTTGTAGGCATATATTACCCCACATAAATATAGGAGAGCTGAGAATCGTAAGGGCGTAAACCGAGTGAAACTAAAATTGGGATTCGAGTGAGTTTGGCCCTTTTGTGAGCAAGCCATTTGCGTGGGAGCTTCTTGGAGGCAGAGAGTCTTAACCGAGGCAGTTGCTCGTGACCATTTTCGAGAGTTACGCCCTTTTGCTTGTCAGCAATGAATATTTCGTATTCTCTGTAGTATTGCCAAGTATTCCGAACCAGGAGCCCAGAGTTAGGATGAAAAAAAAATCATTCCATGGCTGGATCGTACTGTAGCGTTCCTCCGCTCACAGAAACTGTCCTCTCTGCTCGTAGAACCCGGTTTACACGTATTTATAAATATGTATGTGGGGATATTCATGCACATGGGAGTACAAAGGCTCAGCGATGTGTGGCAAGCCACTGCGTAGGTGGATCCATGAGGATGTGTTATGGGAACAAACATTAAGGGCATGATCCTCGTTTGGTTAATTGAATGACACAGAAAAATGATGAAAAGCTCTTGAAAAATAGAGCCAAGTCGATGGAAAATTTTTCAACCCTTTCGATTCCAATTCAAAGTTGAGCTTTTTCGGCGTCAAGTTTCAGGCAAAATGGAGCAACCCACTTAAGCCAGGGTATTAAATTCTCACACTCACGCCCTTCTGACTCTCGGATCTGAAATTTTATGGCTATGTATCCAGGTCCATGTAATCGTAAATGTATGTTTATACATACGAGAGTATATGTGGAGCAAGTATATGGAAAATGGGGACTGCACTGACGGGACACCAGAGGACTCACCATCAGCCTGACTCTAGCTGTAGAAACTCCCTTCCCCGGACTGTATTTTCTCTTGCTCTCCTTTTCTCTTCACCTCTGTCGATAAAATGAGAGGGAAAAGGCAAAGCAAGAGAGAGAAAGAAAAAGCCTCTCTCTTTACTTACCACGAACGTTTCCCAGAAAGCAGAAAGCACGACGACGATACCAGGCCAGACTCTGGACTAGGAAGAGCCATTTTTTATCTTTCCCTCTTTCTCTCCATCTCTCCTACTCTCTCTTTTCCTATTTTTCCTCTTTCCATGGGCCATGCACAAGAGAAAGAGTAGAGGGCTCTCTCTTTCTTATTTTTTATAATTTTTTCTCTCACTCCTGCTTCTTTCTCTCGTGATATCAGGCCTTGATGCCGTTTGCCAGAGTCGTAAAACAGAGGCTCGGCAACGCTTTGATCTCTCTATACTTATCGGCCTCTCTTCCTATTCTACCTCAGCTATTTTTTCAACTTTTTCCCATTTTTTCCCACCCACAATTTTTTTCTTCACCGATTTATATTTCCATATATGCCTGTATGTTCTTTTTCGTACCACCATGGATACCTGCCCCTAGCCATGTGTGTATAAAGACACTTTTATATAAATATAGCACGTGCTTTTTATTTTGCGAACTACGCTAAATGGAAAAACTTTTGCATCGAGGTTAACGTTTTCCAGTGACTCACGGGTCCTTGCTTCGGGGATTTATCGTTTTATGCTCGCACCATTGATCATTGCACGTCGACGCTCGAATCGATCATGATTTTTTATCTCCTCCTCCACATTTTCAATTAATTTTTTATTCGAATTAATTAATCATTGAATCTCCGAGATTTTTTCTCATTCGATTGAACTTTCAATAAAACTAATTTTATTATTCGTTTTCGTGCTTTAAATGAGTGGGAACAATGTTAAATTTTGTTTATTCGATTGGCGAGTTATTAAAAGAATTTTATTCGTCCATTTTTTTTCTTCTGATTGATCGAAATTAAAATTCACCGAGTCCGATTTTCATGATTCGAGGATGACGTTTCTCTATTTTGTCAAATTTTTTTGCGGATCCGAGGACACAAAAAAAAAGAGAAAAAAAATGGAATATCCGAAGAAATTGCAACGCGAGTTCCTTGAAGGAATTCTATGGATTTTTGGGTGTCTGAGTGTGTGCACTGTGACTTTGAGCAAAGCTTGGGATTAAGCAGGCTTAACGGAGACAAAAGATGCAGAGATTCTGATGTCTCTTTTCTGTATACATAGCCACGTGGTAGATCGAAGGGAAAGGAACGAAATTGCGCGAGGATGAAATCGCACGAGTCGAAATGTATTTCTTCCCCCCCCCCGCTCTTTTATTTTTTTCCTCTCTCTTCTACTTTTCATTTCCTTTATCACGTAAAATCTTCTCGCACTGGGGGAGAATCCGAATTCCCGGATTTTCTTGCAACGAAAAGGAGAATCGAGGAAAAGACCGAATAAGTTTTATCTCTGTCTCTTTTTTCTCTTACCCCAACGACAATATTTCTCTTTGAAATTCAACAGAAAACTTTAAGTCGCTTTGAAGGTTCGTCGAAATGGACCACGTGACGCTGCAATCTCGTAATTGCATTTAAAAATGAAAATTGCGTTTCGGTGAAAGATTTTTTTCTGTTTTCGTATTTTTGAATAATTCCAAAAAAGCTGAGTCGCAAGTTTGTGAAAATTTCTCTCTTTCCAAAGTGAAATTATTGTGGAATTAATCGAAGCTTAATTAGCGAAGTTGAGAAAATTTTAAGTATCGAAAAAAAATAGTGGAACAAGAAGTTTTGGTCTTTTCAATTTTCGCAGTAGGAAAAGCCCCACAGAGTCGATCGGAACGAAAAACGCGTTGCGGTTTGTGTTGGCGAAGCGCAGGCGCTCCGGTACGTTTACCGGCGCTTTTTCGTTCGTTGAACTGTTTCTGTTCTCCGCGTACACTGCTCGTCTCGCTATGCCTTTGGATTCGTGTCTGTTCTCCATACATTGCGGCCATAGTCGACGCGGAGAAACGGAAATTTTGAGAGGGACGAAAAGAGAGAGCGGAAGCGAGTCAGAGAGAGAGAGAGAAATTTGTTCGACGGTGTTTGACGAGGAGTGGGGGTAAGATGCGCGCGCAGATATTGCGCGCAGCATTGCGATCGACGGCCAATGGTAAGGAGAAGGGCGAAGGGGAGGAGTGGGGGTTAAAAAAGTAGAAGTATCCGAGCAGAATTGAGGAGGATCGACGCCAGAGCAGAAGCAGGACGCCTCGGTGTTTCGCATTGCAACGCGAGCCGGTGAACGGGTTAGACCGAAAATCGCGCGAGCCATCAACGTCGAAACGATTGACTCACGTTCGCCCAAAAAATCGAATCCGTTCAAGCCTTCCCGGACGCTGATAATTCCTCAAATCTTCGGCGAACTCGGCTCAGCCTGAAAAGACGTAAAAAAAATCGATCTGTAGACGATTTCCAATCGAGCCAAACCCAACCGGTCGTTAGAACCGAAGAAAACAAACATCTTGATTGATTTATACGGGGCTGCCATTTTCTTTCATTTCCGAGGGATCGGGGGGCCTTTTTCCGAGATCGACCACTCGCTGAAACAACGTAAGATCGTTAAAGTACCTTAAGATTGGTAATTCAACCCAAATTCGGTCAATTAACCAACCAAAGATTGTTAACTAACGAAAGATCGCTCCAGCCACGCTTATGTCCCTGTCCGTGTTGTCCTCGTCGTTGTTTTCAATGCCGAAGCGATCCGAGTACAATATCAAGAGCATTGGCGGCCTCATAAGAGCGACGTGTCACAATACAATCGATGATCTTTATTATCGAAGCGAGAATGGGGGCTGGACTTGCGAGACGACGTAAATCGGTGCGCGTGTTATTTTTATTTATTTTTCAATTTTTTTCAACTTCAGGACGAGAAAATTTAGGTAAACTCAGCATTTTCGATGATGGCTCTGTTGAAATTATTTTTCCTTTCGAGCGATTGAGGATGCTGGGGAAAACAAGTAGTTTCTCCGATCGATATTAAAACTTTCTTCTAGGACCTTAAAGCGCAATTTTTATATTCCGAAATATCAAAGAATTTTGGTATTTTTTATTCGCAACCTGTCAGAGGAATGATGGTTTTTTGAAAATCTCAATTATTTGTCAACCTTTCCCTCTCACTTTGGTGCTGCTCGGATTCGAGGCTCATCGTTAGTCTCTTTCTCCCTTTCTCTCTCTCTCTCTCTCTCGCACCCTCCCATCCGTCGTCTACCCTCTTTCTCGGACACACGGTGCGGGGTTCGAGGTAGCGCGCGACTTATTGATCCTCCTACGTTCTCCTTCATGCTTATGATATTTTATACACAGCGAGAGAGAAGGAACCAAGACTTGGGAGAGAAATAGAACGAGAGGTCGTGGAAAGACTGCTCTAAAAAGAAAGGGCGGGAGAGAGGGAAGGGGTAAAATAAACGGAGAGAATGAAGAAAGATGCGAAAGGTCACGAAACGCTATGAAGATGTCTGGATAGTTTATTAAAAAAGAAAGAAAAAAAAAACAGAAATCGAATTAATTTATAATATTTAACAAATAATCGAAAATCCTATAAACTATTTAACGAAAGTAAACAACAAAAATGTATTTGTGTCGACAGAACGCAGACAATCACGAGATGGAATCGCCTTCGGTCCAGCAAAGTCCTGAAGCCGTGGTAGCCCAACAGGATTCCATGGACCAACGAGATCTTCCCACTTCTTCTTCGTCAGAGTCACCAAACGCTGAGACGCCTGTTCCGTACGCTCAAAATGATGAAAAGGTGGAAGAAGGAGTCACGTCACAAGAGACTCCAGTCAAATTCAATGAGCCAGATTTCGCTTACCTGGAAATAAGTTCGAGGCTCAATCAGGAAGGTCTCGAAGACTTTACGGAGACTGCTAGCAGTCCCGGAGTACCAGGAGGCTCCAAGGAATCATTGGAACATCCAAAGAGCCCTGGAAAGCTGAGCCTGATCGGCCAGCAATTTAATTCGCCAGTGGATGTCTTCGCCGGAAGTAAAGTTCTCGATGACATCGAAAACGTCATGTACGACGACCATTTGTTCATTGACGAAGCCTTGGCCACGTCTCTCAGCGAATCTGCACCGTCCAGGAAAAGACAACCCGGTGACTTTTTGCCTCTGAATGCAGAGATCAAAAGAATCGGTGTTGAAATATCCGAGGAACATGCGAAACAGCTTAAGAATGATGTCAGAAGGCTATCGCCTGTTCTGGTCAGTCTTCGGGAACGTACTTTGGGTGAAATATCATTGACTTCGGATTCCGGCCTCTTTGAAGATGCTGAACAGTCCAGGAAAGTGGTGCCTATTGAAACAAGTGTAGATTTCGGATCAGCAAATGACGCGGAATCAAGTGATCTCGTTGCAACGAAATCGGTTTTGGTAGAGGATTTTATCCTTCAGGAAGTTCCTCCTGCAGAAGTGTGCCCGAGCAGTGATCTTAACAGTGCAGAAAGTGTGCTCCTATCTCCAGCAACGACTCAGGCCAATCAAGAAAGAATGGTGGACCCAGAAGTGGTAGATTCCAAGACGTTATGCGCCCAGGGCATCACCGATCATCCACCGGATGCTCCACATTCGGAAATTCCAAGTTCTCCGAAATCTGCCCTTGATTCGTGCGCCAGTAGCACACCGAATCACCGTCCGGATGTTCAGCGGGAGTTGATGATTGTTTTGTCCCGCGTGGATCATGGGAGTCCAGAGACTGGAGGAAGAATTCGGTTGGCTACGGATCAGCACAGTGGTGATCCGAAAAGTGTTAAGAGTGGAGATGATTCGAGTGATGGAGACAAGTCCGGTGAGAATAGACTCGCCGAAACGGTGGTTGATGCACCGAACAGGCATGGAGACGAAGTGGCAACTACCTCGGTTACCGACTCATCGGTTGCCGAAGATCGGCAAGGGTTGGTGAATGAAGTTGCGGAACAAGCCACGGAAGACTCTGGTGCGAACGTTATTCGGACAACCAGCTCAGCAGCAACGGTTCTTGTTGGTGGTGACATTTGCCTGGCAGCCAAATATCACGATAACGATCAGTTGAGACGCAAAAGTCCAAAGGTCGTCCTTGAACGGACGCTGGAAGATGTCATGTCACCGAAATGCATCAACGAGGATGAAAAAGTGGAGTCCTGCGAGGTGAATCAGCTACGGACTAATCTTGATTGTGTGAGGAGGACATTGGAAGACAGCATGAACGACGATGAGGAGGAAGAAGATGACGTTTCCTCGACCGATCCGTTGGCGATCACCGAGGAAAATCCAGGCGCGACACCATCCGATCAAGTTACGGATGTTGCGGTTGACCTACGTGAGTCGTTAGACACTGAGACCGAAACTGAAACCGGTTCGGATAACTCCGAAATCGTCTCAATGGCTGCGTTGCGATCCGGGGATTGCCTTATCGAACCTATCAATGAGGGATCAACTTGTCCGGAAACGGATTCGATCGTGTCCGATGAAGCACCCAGGGATATTATAACGAGACTCGAGCCAGAAAGACCCGAGGCATTTACCGAGGATTCGGCGGAAAGCCTCGCGCTCGCAACTGGGGCTAGGGACGAAGTTCGTTCGGACGGAAGTGATTCCGGCTTGGGGAGCGAAATCCCTGGGGATCCTGGTACGGCTCCGGCTCCCGAAAGTGACTCCGAAACCTCTTTTCTCGACCGAATTCCCGATGACATTCTATCCGACAAGGACAAAGGTTTGTCTACTTGTTTCTTTTTTTGTCTCGCTATTAAATTCGTTCCGTTGGAAAGAAATAATAAAAAAATCAATATAATGTTCAGAACTTTGCAGGCAGAGTTCGAATAGACCTGCCTACATGAAAGCGGTATGCAAATTTAATTCGCTCCTTCGTTCGTGGAGTCTATAACACTGTCAACACAGACATAACAATATTCCTGCACAGTCAAGCCTTACATTGATCCATCAGGGTCGTGTATCGATTATAAAAAATACCGCGAGACATTGAGGCTTGTGAGCGTTGCTATTAGGGGCCAGAGTCAGTCTGACGTACAGCATATGCGTTGCCATCACGCGCGTAGTGAACCTCTAACCGTTTTATGAATTCAACAACAGTTATCACAAAAATGCTAACCTTTTTTTGAAGTTTGAAGTTTTTGTGAATTCTTCCCGTAGCGGTCAATCCCCTCGAAGCTTTTGCACCCGATCCTGGCACATCCGGAATTCAACAGCAGCACCAGGAAATTCATCAGCAGCCGCAATTACCACTGCCCAACTTTCCTAACCCACCTAAGAGCAGCCTTAAGCGGAGGCTTACAGATTGCATGGAAGGAGAACCAAGCCCCAAGAGAATCAACACTGATGAACCAGTTAGAAAAAAACGCAATATTCAGTTCGACGCTGTCACCGTTTACTACTTCCCTAGGGCTCAAGGTTTCACCTGTGTACCATCCCAGGTGAGATCCAAAAACAAGATTTCCTTTTTCTGACAAATTACTGAACCAAATCTGTCTGATACGTTAAGACCGAGCGAGTAGATACGAATGTACAATCCAACGAGTCATTATCTGCCATTTGACTTTTGATGGACTATTGATTGCTTCATTTGATTCATTTTTTCTATAACCCATCACTTCCATTTGCATATTTCTCAGGGTGGTAGCACATTGGGAATGAGTGCAACGCATACCCATGCAGAAAGATTTTCTTTGACGGAGCATGCCGCCGAGCAGCGACGGCTACATCGTGCACGGCTCGCCCAACTACGATCCGAAAGAGCTGCCAACTGTGGAACCGAGGCAGCCTCCAGTTCGGAAGACCCAAGCGACGATACGGATGAGGAACCCAGTGATACGGAAGAGCTGGACATTGACAGCTATTACTTTTTGCAACCTGTGCCGACGTGGCAGAGGAGGGCTTTGCTCAGAGCTGCTGGAGTCAGAAGGATAGATGCCATTGAGAAGGATGACTGTCGTGACATCAGGGCCAGCAGGGAACATTGTGGATGTGGATGCAAAGGTTACTGCGACCCGGAAAGCTGTCCCTGCTCAAGGGCCAATGTCAAATGTCAGGTTAGTTGGTCTGGCTCTGTTCACCAGTTGGTGGTCAGTTTAGAATTGTTCACTCGGCAAGTATTGCAAAGAAAAGTGTTTGAACGGAGGCGGCTAGTTGCCCTGCTTGTCTATACTCGAGATTCGGCCCTTTCCCGCTTTTTTAAAACGCCATGCTCTATTTTTTTCAGGTGGACCGTGCCGGATTCCCTTGCGGTTGTTCTCGAGACGGTTGCGCCAACAGTTCCGGCAGGATCGAATTTAATCCCGTTCGTGTTCGTACTCACTTCATACATACCCTGATGCGGCTGCAACTGGAAAAGAAGCAGCGAGAAGAGGAGCGTACAGATCACGATCTTCTGGTCAACCAAGTTGGCCGGGCCCCAATGAGAGAAGCTCCAGGCATGATGGGTACCCCTTTGGGCCAAATGGAGCATCCGAACATAATAACGGGTGATCCAGTGTCCTGTATCAACGCGGGTGGTTTCACAACTCTGCACTATGACACCCACGACCCAACCTCGAACTCGTGTCCACCTGGAACTGTTCATCCAGTTAGAGAAGACAGTTTAGATCTTTACGCTATTCGTGATGATTGTTATCCACCTGACGACGTTGACAGCGGACCAAGTGCCCAACGGAAGTTACACCCGGAATTCGGACAAGCTTTCCAAACGTTCCCCGGTCAACAACCTGCTGTCAGTTTCCCACAAAGTGCTTATCAGGACTACCAAGGCTATCACGGTCTGCCATCCACTTCAAGATCCCAGTTCCAGCCCCAGTTCCAAACTATTCCATCAGCTAATCCGACCTTTGGCCACTACGCATATGGACAAGACCCAAGCACTATTCAACCATCATGTCAGACGCATCCAGCCGTCTCGTCTCATCATCCCTCGGTCTACGAGACTGGATTCCCTCAAGAGGAGCAGCCTGACACCCAGCAACACTACACCAATCTCAATTCCGTTCAACCCATCACTTCGGTCGTTCAACAAATGGGCAAACTTGAACCTTTCTCCGAACTTCTTGCTGGCAGATACTCTTACTACGGTGATCCAGGACCCCAACCAATTCCTGTTGGTTATCACAATAATCCTGGCACCAAGGTTGAATCTGACAAAAATCAGATCCCGCCACAGCAACCGGTTGATGCCACCGTTGATGACTGTGATGAGAATTTTGGTGAAATCATCAAGAAATCCATGGTAGAAACTGTCTCGGCTTGAGACTAACTTCGCGATGGAAACATGGCACAACATTAGCACACCAAATCACTTTATTAAGGGTGTTCCATCATGGATGGTCTACACTAGAAACTTGAATTCCACGACGAATTCTCTCGCTGAATCTCGTCACTTCTTTTTATCTGACTTTCCCATGACAAGTTGTTGACGCTGAACGTTTGACCAATGCAACAACGCGCAATGACCTCCTGTCAGTCCTTGCTGATTGGTCGAAACTTCAATCAACTTTAACTCGGCACGGAAGGGTCGGATGATAAAACTTTATGGGACTTTTCGACTTGAAATTCAATCGTGGAGTCAACTTTAAGGTAGTAAACCTTCCAAATGAGACTCCTTGTGTATGCAAACATACACACACACACAAAAATCGTTAAATGTGGAGGCAGAGGTACCTGATGATCGAGCCGATCGTAGGGTCTCTCGATTTTTCAATTCGCGAATTAAATATTAAGTATCAATCACGAGACAAGTTGAAAAGACAAAAATATGATGTTATAAGGATCGAAGGCGAGTATCGTTGGGATGCACATAGTTAAACAAATAAAGTACGCGTTAGATAAAAACTTGTGAAAAAATTTTAATCAATTCCGAGGAGAAGCGTTCAGGTTTTTATCGTTTCGTCAAAAGCTGAATAATTTTTTTCTTTTTCCCATGGGAACAATTTTATTTCCTCTCATTGAAGGTTATGCAACCTTCTGGTTCAATTTTCAAGATTCAGGCTGCGGAGAATTTGTCGATCCTCCAATAGCCTCATCCGCGTAGTGGAGAGAATACGAAACTTGGAAAACGTATTGGACAAAAGAGAATACGTTGGATAATCGTGAATTTTACGACATCCACAAAATGGCGGTTGGTCCCGCAGAAAATGGACGCTGGGACTAAGACGATCCAGCTAAAGGCACTCATTCGAGAATCAAGTGATGGAGGGAAATCATGATCGATGTAAAAAGTAACACGAATCGAATCGTCTGCGATGATTCTTTCAATGGGCACACTCCTTGAAGCAAAAATGGTGCAAAGTCTTTTGCACTAAAAAATCAAAGAAAAAAACAATTAAACAAAACGAAACCGTAAATGACGGAATAACCGACGATAATACGTATCGAGAGATTGTTTATTCAACGAGGTTGTGACCAAGAAACAACAATGGGATCAGCTTAGAATGCAGTTTATAACTAACTAACTTTAATACTTGATAAAACGAATAAATAAATAAATAAATAAACAAATA
The DNA here is from genome assembly GCA_037952995.1 of Hyposoter didymator. NCBI lineage: Eukaryota > Metazoa > Arthropoda > Insecta > Hymenoptera > Ichneumonidae > Hyposoter > Hyposoter didymator. The sequence goes on from JBAJMU010000011.1 coordinate 4,317,553, forward strand.
AATAAATAAATAAGAAAAATGAAAATGATACACTAAAAATAAGAATAAAACGTCGGTGCGCAGTTCGTAAGATTCCAGATGGAAAAGAGGAGGGTCGTGGATTTATATTGTCATTAAAAATGGAGCCCAAAAATATTGTTTATGCATTTTTTCATCAAATTTTCCTTCACGAATGAAAAATCTTTTATTTCTCTCTCAGGCAATTAAATTAAAATATCAAATCAGTCAAAAAAAACGTCTCGGATGTGTAAATTGCTGGGTAAAGGGAAACCTGCCTTACCGACGATGTTTTCGAACTTTGCGACGTTTCTCGTTTCTATTCGAGGAAAATCACGAGCGAGGAGAGTCGACGTGAATCACGAGAGAAAGACGATTGAGAACAATGAAAAGAGGATCGACACACGGCTGCGTGCCACGAACAATTGTATAAACTTTAACATAAAAAAACAAAACAACGTTAAACAATGTTGAATTCGTAACGAAAGTTGAAAGATAAATTGGGGATAAAGAATAATGAAATGAAAAATACACGAGACACTCCGACGAGTGACGATTCAATTATTTATAATTAATTGCAGGGGACGGGACGTCTCCTCAAAAAAACAAAATTATATATACATAAGCCCAAATGTATGTAAGTAATTTTTAGAGTCTTTGAGTAAAAAAAAACAAAAAACAAACAGCAAGGCATAAAATAGTTAATAGCGTTTTATTAAATGTTGTGAAAAAGTCTTTTTCGTCTACAAGTCATGTGTTCGTCATCCAAAATCACTAATCCCCATCCCATCGGAACTTTCGTCAGTTCTTTTTTTATTAATTTAATTTTTAAACGAATTATTTTCATACTTGACGCTGTCACCTAAAATAATAATTGTTAGACGTATAAATTTCCAAACTTCTCGTTAAATCATTCGATCGTTTCGAAAGTTCAATCATGTGGAAGAAAAATTCGTTTTTACTCTTACGAATCGTTGCGAAATTGGCAAATGGTCAGTTACATTTTCGTCGGTCGTGTTAATTAGCTCTGAATTCTCCGTGCAATGGAAAAATAGTCAGAAAGTTTTTTTTTTCATTTGAAAATTGGTCGAAATTTATTTTCGAAATTGACTAAAAATTTTTGATTTCGGTTGTTTGGAGTCCTTTTTCGAAATCGATTAAATTTGAAATTGGACTNTTGAAATTCGACTGAGTTTTTTACTCGATCGTCGAAATTTGGAAAAGTGTTTTTTTTTCGGGCCAATTGTTGAAAAGTTTTTTTACTGTGACATTCGTCACATTGGTGCACGTTTAGTAGAGATTTCAGGTGAGAGATGGCAGCAGGTGTGCGATCCTTTGGAAATGACGGAAGGGGGAGAGCCTGCTTGAAAAACATGGAAACACAAGGAGCACAGGCATAATCCTTTTTCTCCCACCCGAAATCCACGAGTTTGTTCATTTTCTTGACTGGTGAGGTGTGTCACACTTGCATTGGTATTTTATGAGAACGAGACGCGAACGAATCCCTCTCTTTCTTGGCTTTTTCCCTTTCCTCTCATTTTTATCTTTTTCTCCTTCTTTCGCTCTCACTCTTTGCCTCCTTCTCTTCTCTTTGTTTCCTTCTGATCCTTCTCTTCTTGTTCTTTTCCTTTCTCCCACATTCGTTGCCCCAGTCGCTCATTTCGCTCCCTTTTCCTCTCGCTCTCCTTTTCTCTCTCTCTCTCTCTCTCTCTGTCTCGCTCTCTCTCTCTCTGGTTCTCAGTGTAGTGGGGCGAAAAATAAGGAAGGGAATGGCGTCGGTAAGGCAAACCGAGCAAGGTATAGAGAGACGGAGAGAGAGGGAGAGAGAGAGAGAAAGAGCTCAACGACGAGTAGCAAGGCAGCAATCGTGCCAGGCCCAAGCGCCGAATGCCGATGAAAACGATGGAAGTTTGTGTCCGTACGTGAGCTCGAACGGGAGGCTGCCTTGATCGTTCAAGGCTCTTAAATCGTTCAAACAAACAAAAACTACCAGATTTTCCAAGCCTCCCATAGCGAAAAATCAAAAATAAAACAAGATTCATAAAAATTTATTCGAATGACCTCAACTTTCGAAAAGTAATAACAAAAGCATGAAAAACGAGTAATAAAAATTGTAAAAATATGAATAATTGTTGGAAATTGTGAAAAAATATTGGAATTTTTTTTTTATTCCATTTTTCATGTGCTCGAGGATGAAAAAGTGCTGCAAACTCGAAATTGGTGTTCCTTAAGGTGTCTCTGACGTCCCTAGTGCCGTGTACCGTTTTTTTTGTTTATTAACAAAATTTTCTGGTTTTTCTCCCGTTGGAAAAGTGGAAAAGTGAGCGAGACAAGAATTTTTGGCTTTTTGTGAGAAAGAAAAGAGAAAAAACTTCGGGAAAGGCTGGATAACTGTGGAAGCAACAGATGACAGGTGTTACGGTACCGATGCCCTCTTCACCGTGCTCCAACAACTTGGCACACGAGCGACCTCTCACCGAATCTTTCGATATTTTCAAACGCTCGGAAAATCCTTCCCACCTTGCGGATTAATTATTTTCTCCTCAAGAAATGTGACTTTTCGTTCGATTTTTTTTTCTTTTTCGTTTGTTTTTTTTTTTTTCGTTTTTACTTCTTTTCGTTCCTGCACATTTGCGGATATTGAAGAAAGAAGCTTTGCCATGATGTGTGACGAGAGCAGCGAACGGATTCGTGAGAGCGGGCTATGAGCGCTGAAAATGGAGACGACTCCTTGGTAAGTTTATTATTTTAACTATTTTCCATTTAATCATTTATTTCCAACTCGTTCCTCAACGTTTCATCATTTTTCATAATTTATGGATATTTTTTGTACGTTGAATGCTCGTGAAAATAATTTTTAGGTGTGCAGATTCTTTTTTAATAATTTTTGGGTCTCAATGAATTTTCGTTCCTTCCTCGAGGCTGAAAAATGAATTTCGGAAAAATCTGTTGAGGCCTAAAATGTAGTTTTCGATGTTTTGAAATATTTTTTGTGTTTTTTTTGAATTTTCCGAATGATTTGTTTTTATTTTGTCGCTTTCACATGAAAAATTTCACACGACAAAGTCGTTGACGAATTTTTAGCCTCGGTTCACATTTTTCGCAATTTCTCTGAAGCACGAATATTTTTCAAACAATTAATTTGTTGGAAGAAGTGAATAAAAATAAATAATTCAGTCGTGTGGGAAAAAATTTTTGCGTAACGTTCACCAGAGTTGCGAGCACTTCCAGTCAATCGTACACCGCGAACACACTTTCGATCCTTCTCTCCTTCTCGGTCTTACGATACTTTTGTTATTTATTTTGGCTCGTACCAGCAGACACCGTGTGTAAACCCGAGCAAAAAAAGAAAGACGTACAAAGTTGTATCTAGCTGGCTCTCTATTTTTCAAAATAAATTCCATCCCGTTGATTCATACGAATCGCGTGTTCGAAAATTGTCCAGCATATTTTTCATTCATGCACGTGAATGAAAGAAAAATAAATGCACACGAAAAAATCGTATTTTCTTGAATAAAAATTAATCAAAAATTCTGAATGCAATTAACGTGAAAAATAAATTTAACAAACAAACAAATTATCGCGACATGAACAGAATTTTTACAATAATCGTCCAACGACGAAATAATCAAATTCGTTTATTTTTGAATTATTTACTATCCTGGGTCTGGGAGACCCCGAATGAAGTGTGAGTCCGAAACGAAGGTTTCAAATTTCTTCTAGCCCCGTAATCCGTTATTTGCAAATCACGAATAGTTCGCGAAGGCCCTGGGGTCTCCCAGACCCCATCCAGCCTTACGATATCGATGGGGAACTAGAATTTCGAGGGCGTGAGACATTTAAGGATGCACCGACTAGTTATCCATCGTGTACATGAATTTTCGAGACACGAGGGTCTTTTAGACCCAGTGTAGCTTTCCAGGGACTCCAGATACTTTTTGACCCTTAATTGAGGGATTATCAGCTTCTCCGAATAGAAATGAATGGAACGAGCAATCGTAATAGTTGAAATAGTTATCGAGTTTTCGTGAAAATGAATGGGCTGATCGTAATGCGAGACGATAATTAAAATCGTAACGTACACGCCAATTAAGCTGATAAAAAATAATCGAATTATGCAGCGAGTGGATTTCTAGTTCATTTTTATTTATTCGTTATTCACACGCACGAATATTATATAAAAATGATAAAAATAGGATCGTATTGCGAACTCGACGAGCAGTTTGCTCACAATCGCTCCCTCTCTTGCTCTCTCGTGGTCAGCGTGCTTCCTCTCCCGGTGTGGCGTACTTTCTCACACGTGACGACTTCCGTGGGCAATGCCGTGACCACACGCGTGTAAACTGACTTATGCGTGCCTCAAAAGAGCCAGGGGAAGGTAACAAAAAATTCGACCAACGAATGAGAGGAAGGGGGGTCAGGTTGGAAAGGAGGGAACACGAGACAACGTCATAACCCGAAGGAAATCGTTCCAGTGCCCTAGGAATAAAAAATGGCAAGGAGGATTCCCACGCGCTCAATTTTTCTTCCATTCCTGCGATTTAAATAATTTTACTGAACGAATTGACGAATGGGGCAACGGAAGTAATCAATAAATTCAATCGAGGAATTCCATCAATCGTAATTAAATATGAAATTTTTAATTTTTCGATTTTTCAAATTTTTCAAATGTTTATTTTGGTCGCGGTGACAAATTAATAATTTTCTATCGATTTTCAAGACCACATGGTATTCGTCATGGCTCAAGATTGAAGTGATGGAATTTCTCGTTTATTTATTATTGATTCGTTATCAACATCGATTTTTTGTGACCAAATAACTTGATTCTCTTTTTTTTTTTTGCCATCAAGTATTTTTTAATTTTAATTACAACAGAAATAACAGTTTTTTTTTCGTAATAATTATGTGACGACAAATCAAAACGTTATTCAGTTGGATACTGAACAGGAATCGGTCGAATTTAGTGAAAAAGAGGAAAAAAAAAACAAATCTTGAACATTCTGATAGAAAGCCTTAAGGATAATCTTGGACCGAGAAGGGTGAAGTCGACACGCGAAGGCTACCGTCACGATGTCGATGCGTGATGTTAGGCACTGTATTCCACATCGAGAAACTCATGCTGTACTTCGTGCAGCAATTATTACAATTTTTTTGCAACGGGATCAACGTCGAAGATCCGTTGAGCAGAATGTAATTTAAATTTCAGTAGAACTTTGTCAATTTAGAAAAAAAATGCGGGAATTATTGAATAAACTGTTTGTCAACTAAAAAATTATTTAGGGAGCAAAAAAAATGAAGCGTTCATCGTTGGATTAAGATTCATAGATTTGATTAGTTTCGAAATGAAATAAAAAGCGGAATTTAAATGTTATAGTTGTTGGCTCAGTCCCAGAATTTTTCTCCAGACCTAAAAGAGTTCTGAGTTTATTTAACGCTGGAAAGGAGAGATTGCAATAAAAGAAGAGATGAAAAAAAGTTAATTCGCATCATCTCGCCTCCCAGTCGATCTGAGCAATAAAAATTAAAAAAAAAGACAATGTTGAGAGAGCAGAGAGGAAGTGGATAGGCGTATCTGGTGGACAACGCTTATGGGAATGCAAAGTAATACGTGTCAAGTCCAACGAGGCGCGTCGTGGAATGCAGAAAGGTGTGAGGAAGCAGTCCACGAAAGTACCATTTCGTATTTCTCTATTTATTGTTGTTCAATTTAGTTGCAACTTGTTCCAGAGTGTTGGCAACAACGCCATTTCTATTTAAACTATTTAAACTGAAAATTATACGATTCCTGATGGTTTATCGCAAGTTGGATCATAAAACGAGCATGTAGCAAGTTGCTATAAAATATTTACGGCAAAAGCTTCTCCATGCAGAAAAATGGGATCACTATCGACAACCGAGAACTCAATTTTGCATCGTCTCGTCAATAATTCGTGAGAAACTAAGATTTCGATTAAAAAAAAAAAAAAATTACCACCTTAATATGGAGCGTAGACCTTAAAATCACGAAGGGAACGTAAAAGAGTCTCCTGTGAGTAGTTCCGCGAGCAGAAACGCGTGAAACTTGGCCCGGGACGTCGAAAAACTTTGGTAGTTCGTCAGTTGTCCGCTAGGTGGCTCCTGGCCGAGATTTTCTCGTTGATGGAGCAAGCGGTCCAGAAGTATATAAGGATAAATCACAATTCCCATTATTTGGTCCGAAATCGAAAGGGATTCATGATCCACAATCGTTGCTCCGTTTCGACATCACGATCTCTCAATCTTCAAGTTTTAATAAGATACAGACGCTTTCCATTTTGTATTGTGTCGGTGAAGTCTCTTGTGCACAGTCTCTCCATGTACTTCCATCCGTTCCGTTTTACTATTAATGTCTTCGGTGCACTTTTACCTTTCACTATTATTCTGCCATCATGCCAACTTATTATATTTCTTAAGCGCTGACTTAAGCGCTCTTGAAATTGCAAATAAGAGAAATCCGAAGATGATTAATCGTCCTGGAAAGCACGACTAGTCCAGTGGGCGAATTTGATACTTTTTCCAACTTAGGCCAAAGCTTTTTGAATGTCATTTCGCTCATTGCATTATTTCCCATAAATAAACTAAAACACACACATAAACAAATGAAAATTTACACAACTTTGGTAAAGAGTGTTTCTGAAAAGGGGAAAAAAAACGGAAATTGCACTTTTGCTTATGAAACGTTTATCTATTCGACCCTCGTCGTTCTTGACTATCTCTCTCGGTCTTTCCGCACATTTTGTTTTCTTGCTTTCGTCTCGCAGTTTCGAATATTTATTACGCGCATAAAGACACGCGGTGCGTTTCTCCGAATTTTTATGCCCTCGTTGACCTCGAACAAGGCCACTGTCAATGGCGTCAAAGTTTCGGCACAAACACACTCATTTTCGTGCGTAAGAATGCTAATCTTGACTTTACCAGGGCCATTGAGGGCAATGCGGGTCAGACGAATTTCCAAGGATTATTCATCGTGTAATTTTCCTTTTTATTTTCTCGTGCTCCCATTGGACGGAACCCTGAGCTTGATGGATCTTACCAAGTTGTTTTTCTTCTCGGAAAATTCAATAAAAAAAAAAAAAAAAGAGTTCTCAGTGTCATTGCGATAATTTTTCTATTTCACGCTTTGATAAGCTTCGCGTATTCGGAGGACGGAGTGTATACGTCAAGGATTCCCATTCGGTTTAAATTAGAAGTTGCTCGAATATTATTTTTTTTTTTCTTTTATATTTCCGGAACAACAAATTGTTTAAATCGCTAATTTATCGATTCCCAAGATAAATATCGCCAAGTTCGTGTCTATTGATCGAAACTCGATTAAAATGGTGTATTTTAAAAGTTCTTTCGAAAGTTTTAAACTTTTTGGGAGAAATTCTTGTAGAAAGGCGTTTTGGGAGCGACCGAATGGTTCGAATGTGTTATTCAACTTGATTTTCGTTGCGATTTTCTTCTCGCCGGAAATGAGGACACCAAATGGAATAAATCAAAGATGGACGACGAGTTCGGGGCGGTATTAGGAGCCAGGGAAAGGAACGATTCTCTCGTTATTCAGAACAGGAAATATTTCGTTTCTTTCTCACGTTTCCGAGAAGAAATCTACCAGAAAATTCTCTCTCTCTCTCTCCCTCTCCCCTCCTTTATTTCTCTCCTTAAAATGTGTGTACATAAGTTACGTAGCTATATTCTACTCAATCAACCGTGGGAAGTCACATGATTGAGCAAGCTACACGAACAAAGTGTAGCAACGATGGTAAAACATTTTAGGTCGACGTTGAACCATCTCAATAGACATTCAAATCATTCTGAACCTCCAAATACTCAGTTTCTCAATCAATATCAAGATGCGAACCAAATAAATAATATTCCGAAGAGATAAAGCAAAAAAAAAACAAATAAACACCCTCATGGATGGGGAAATAAATCGAGGAGCAATTTCTCGTTCGCAAACTTTTTAGAAAACACGTGAAAACTTTTTTAATGATTAAAAAAAAAATTAACAGTTTTTAAAAAACTTTTTTTCTTTTTTTTTTTTACGTAAACGCGTAGAAAAGTTGCGCACCTTCGACGTTGCGTACCTCGAGAGTGCCCTGAATATGTTTCCTCGGAATTTAAAAAGATTCTGTAGAAAAAAAACGCTCTAGCGAGACTACCTTAATGGGACGCCTTGTCAATTCCAAGATCAGCTCAGTGAAGCGACCTTCGAGGAAAGCTCGGACGATTAGAGCCTCTTAAGGCACTTGGCAAATGAATTTATTTTTTTTTCCTCCTTTTACGACGTCAATATCATAGATTCTTCTTACGTTTGCCCAGTCATCGCGTTTTTCATCATTTCTCCTCCGGACGCACTCGTTTTCTTCGCGTGATCTCGCTATTTCTCGCAGACCCAGAGACTCGGGTTTTTACTGTTGTTGCCATTATTATTGTCGTTATTTAAATGATTATTTTATTTTTTGTTTCTTTCCTGGCATCGCGTAATAACGACTGAGCGAAAGTCCATGCGGTTCGTTCCACGACGACTCTTTCGAGACAATCTTCTCACCTCTCCTCTCGTGAATACCAACAGGAAGAGGGGAAAACTCTCTTTCTCCTGCAATAACGATCCTTCTGCTGAATTTCCGAGCTCCTTTCAGTTTGTTTTATTTTTCAACGATTTATCGTCGAATCACGTCTAGCAATTTTCTCACAGGCAAAAAATAAAAAAAAAACTAAATGAATGTTGAATATTTTTTTCTACGTTTCGTTAATGAAGTAAATTAAAAAATGAACAATTAATCTTCAACTTTGTTCCGAAAGGGAGAAATCCTGAAAGTCGAAATTTATGGTCCAGTTTGTTTTTGGCTTAGCAAAAAAATGAATGGACAGATTGAATTTCGTGGTGTTTGGGAAATAATGAATTTATTACATTTATTAAATTTACTAAATTTATTGAATTTATTAAAATTATTAAATTTTTCAAATTTATTGAAGTTTTTCAAATTATTGAATTTTAAAAATTTTAAAATTTTTAAAAATTTATTGGATTTATTAAATTTATTATCTTTTGTCGGGTTTTTTTACAAATTGATTCATCATCTGGCGTATTTGACACGAGGCACCAAGCATGTTTTTCAAAATGCTGGGAAAATATCTGTTTGCTCTTATTAGTCATGAAAAAAAATGGAAAAATAATTGTGACAGCCCATCTTTCTTGTCCGTGTACGATACGCACCGTCTGCCAAACACTTGCGACAATATTCAAGGGAATTACAAAGAGTGTCGATTTTTTTTTTTTTTTTTTTAANTTTTTGTAATCCTTCGATCTTTCCATTATCTTTTCTCTTGACGTTGTAATTCAGCCTGCTCGATTTCGTGGCCAAGCTTACGAATGAGCTAGCTCGTAACGCGCCAGCGATTAGAATCGCGAGGCGTATTAAAAAGTCGCGTGGGGAAATACAAAGTGCTCGCTCCGTGAGTCACACTCAACGTAAACTCGACTCCCACACTTTCGTACGCTACGACGAACCCGCCACGCACTCGTCTTCAAGGTTTTGCTCATCGTAAGGTCGGCAGATTCAATAATCGCTTGTCGCGATTATCCAAACCGAGCAGCACCATTTTTACGGAAATCTAAATTTTTATATTAAACACAAATTTTTTTTCCATTTTTTTTGCACATTTCGATTTTTTTTTCTGTCATTTTATTGCCTTTTGTTTATGAATGAATAAAATTGTCGAAAAAATAATTTACAGTGATCGCGGATGAGGTTTCTAAGCCCTTATTGACACATTGGGTCATTTTGACCCAGAGTAAATTTTCAGCGTTAATTGTACTCGGGCTTGAGAATTTTTAAATAATTTTTATTCCCAATTATTTAGTTTTTCATTTTATCGGAAAAATATGACACGAAAAATTGTCTGGGGCGATTTTTCCATTTGAAATTGTGTTTTTAACGCGAAACAATGGTTTCGGTTTGAGAACCACTTAAGGTTAATACTCCGGCGAGGGCCAACACCAGGTCGAACGCGAAGCGGTGGAAATTTCGGAGCTCGTCTGACACGGTACGGCCGCATCTACTTAACGCCACTTTTTTCCTCTTTTGTCTCTCCCCCCTTTTCTCTTTGTCCGTCTCTATCTCTGTCTCTCTCTTCCTCGCTCCCTCTCTCTCGTTCTTTCGTGTTTCTGGTACGATGATCTTTGAACGACGACGGTTTTACGATGAAAGTGGAGAAAGCTTTTTATACGACACTCTCGTCCGACAAGGACTTAATCAAATCAGAATTTTCATCGTCGCGTGCCACTCGTTTCTTCCTCTGAAATGCGTGGAAACTTTACTCCAAATCATTTCGTAACAACGTCCTACAATTTTTCATCGTCCATATTGATTTTTCGTCCGTAATTGGCTTCTCATTAAAATTGATAATTATTTTTTAATTAATTATCATTTTTAAAAAACTCGATTTTTCTATTTTTTAAATCTCCAAGATTTTTTCTTTCCCTCGTCAATTTTTTCCATTGAATTTGGCCATGGATGGACGAGAAAAATTATGGTCGATGAATCGTCCGGATGGAATAATAAAAATAATAAATAAAATAAATTTTCATTAAAAAAAAAAAAAAATAAACTTAATAGGAACGAACTGAAATGCCGATTAAATGAGAAAGTCTCTCGATTCAATGAAAAAGTGTATCGTCCAGCAGGTTGAATGCGAAGAAAAAAAGTCGGTCGTAGGCCAGGATCTCGTGGCTGCAAACGTTTGTACAATTTTCTCCAATAAACCGAGTCAATGCGAGAAAAAAAATGAGCACACGAGGAAGCCTAGGAAATATTATGCTGTTTCTGGTCCGCATGTCGTCGTTGCGCATCCTCGTGAGGTCAACGTACGAGAAAGTATTGACTATTGTTTGGCTCGGCCAATATCGAGTGAATTCAAAAAAAAAAAGAAAAAAAAATTCTCCTCGCTGTTAAAACTCTCGAGGCATTTTCCATGTTCGTCAAATTTTCTCATGTCGAGTTAAAATCATTTCGTAATTATTTGGCGCTGATTAAAAATTCCCAAAACCGAACCGTCGATTTATTTGTAACTTTTGTTCATTATTTCTAATTTATTTCTCATTATCTCCCTCCCTGAGTTTTTCGCTTATAAATCGTTCACATACAGACACGAGTATTTGCTTTTGATAAGCTCCCAGTTTTTGTTGGGTTTGGCCAGTTTGGTAATTGACTGATAAGTCGTTACTCAATCATTATGTATTTTTATACTCGTGCGTACATTCCGAACGATATAGAACTCCACTGAATCGATAAAAATGTTGAAAACACGTGAAACAAAAATACAAACAAGAAATAGCAACAAACAATCGTGGAAATATGAATTTATTCGATTCCCATCAAAAATTACCTCGAGCTGGATAAATAAACAGGAATAAATTAATTACTCTATCAACCCTTTGAGCAATACGATTTTTTGGTCACGTGCAATGTTAATGGAATTTGATACGAAGGGGTTTCCCGGTTCGCTACTGAAAAACCTGACCTGAAAATTGGAAATTCATCATTCGGTGGCGTTTTTTGTTAAACAAAAATGGCCGTCCAAAAAATGGGGGAAAAATTCTGCACTATTCTTTGAAGTATTTTGGCTCTGTAAGGAAATCCCCGTTCAGATTTTTCGAGTAGGTCAGTAGAAAATGAATTTGTTAATTAAAAAACAATTTTTAATTCGTTTTTTTTTTTTTTTACAATTTTCTGTTCCATTGGCTGTTCCATTTTTTTTTACATTCATGAACGCATCAGGGATTTCCCGGACCGTGGCTCGAAAGGTTAAATTGTAATAACAAAATTATTTATTCATCAATTGGTTTAAAATTTTTTTATTTTTTTGGGATTTGATTTTTTTTCTGAACTCGATCCAATTTTTTTTTTAACAAGGAGTACGTGATGGGCGGCGGGCTTTTTCCCGGGTCGATGACGTAGTGCACATGTGCGATGGTGTGACGTATGATTCGCCGCATGACGACGTCACCGCGTGGCGCTGACGTCGCGGTAAATACGTCGCTGCGATAGCATCAACGATTTTTTTATTCACTCTTTTTGTGAAGACGCGCGTGTGTGTCCGTGTGTGCTTATCCAGACGTCGACGTATTCCAATGATTTTGATCATTGCTGCAACCCGATGCGTACCTCCTTCACGAAATGACCTGTTTCCTGCTGCTGACTCCGCGTTTTTCAATTCAAAACAGAACGAAAAAACAAAACATGCATTTTGTGCATTCACCGGAATGCCATTTTTTTTTTGCAACCTGTTTATGATTTTTTTTTCGCACTTGTCACTCTGGCATCGAATGACAGTCGAGTGGAAGTTGAAACAAAATTTTTTCATCGATATCCCATTTTTTAATAATTTTTTTGGATTTTTGAAAAAAAATCGCAATTTTTTTTTCAAATTTTGGTTCTGGACCTTTGCGTAGGGATTTTTTTCATGATTTTTGACATTTTTGGTGAATAAATAATTTCAACTTTCTTGTGTCCATGATTTTTAATTACGAAACTCTGGATTCGTCGGTTTTAACATTTTCATGATTTTTATCGCGATGCCGAGTCCGCAATCTCATTTCTCCTTGTTGCCAGGAACAGACTCCCATCCCTTGTTCTTCCAACCCCCTCATCCTTGCTCGTTAACTCCGTCACTCTTCAGACGCGTGCACAAGCAGAAACGAATGTTTGCAGACGTTCTCGTTTGCTCACGAGTGTACCAGGGGTTACGTTGTTCACGCCCCCTCTGAAAAAACTACCCTTCACAGATTTCTCTGTAAATCCAACTCCCTCCCTCTCTCGGGGCAAGTTTCTCGCGCCTTCTGTTGGTCGGGGGTTGTTTGATACGATGAGTCAGTGTATTCGAGTGCGAGCCGACACGACGAGTCATTCGTAACGTTTTTTTCTCCCAATTAATGTTCACGAATATAAATTTTCATACGGTCGTATTTCGAAAATGTTATTTCTTAAAATTCGGATTTTTTTTCACAAATTTTCTCTGGATTTTTGAAAAAAAAATTCTTTTTTTAGAAATAATGGAAAAAAATAATTAATTTACGAGAATTTTGTGAAAACTTGTTTGTTTTTTTATTTTCTGGCCAACATTGCAACGCTTTGACACGTTTGAATGGAAAAACCTTTTTTTTTTTTTCATTCGAAGCTGAACTTTTGAACTATAATGAAAATTTTAACTTTGAATTATTTTTAGAAAAATTCATTCGCAAAAAACGTTGTTGATTAGTTTTTTTTATCATTTCGAATGAATAAACTGTAAAAATGCAATTTTTTTGTTATGACGAAGTTTTGCATGGAAATGGTTTCCCAGAAGGAACATTATGGGCGAAAACTAATTTACCATCCTCAGTTGGTAACATGCTAAAGATTTGCAACGCGATGAGAGAATTGGAGGAAATTGGAAAAAATGAGGAGCCAGAAGGAAAAAAATTGATTTGAGCAAAAAAATGCTCGTTTTTAATTTCGATTTGTTTGAATTTTTCATTATTTTCTAAACGTGTTTCGAGACAGACCGGAAAACGATTGTGTAACCCACAAGGGCGTATATAAACGCGAGGCTGCTCGGTGCAATTTGTACTCGCGCGCACTTGCGAGCGAGTGCGAGAGCCCGAGGGAGAGAGAGAGAGAGATTCGCCGGTACAGAGGGACAGTAGTTACGTTCAGTATCGTATCAGACGTCGAACAGTCGACAACGCGATAATCCCAGAGTCGGTCTCCAAAGCCACGAGTCGAAATTCAAAACAATAAAAAGTTATCAATCCTCAACGAAAAATAAAGGAAAATTATCTGCTCGTGTTACGAGTGGAAAAGAAAACGAAATACTCGAGATAAAATAAAATTGATTGTGAGTGATTATTGGATTGTTTACGCCCGAGTGATTGGTCACGGGATCACCAAGAGAATTATCAATTAATAGTGGAAAAACATCGCGAGCTTTCAATTCCTTAAACAATTAATTAATTAATTTAAAAAAAACAAAAAAATTATTAAATATTTCTCGATAAAAAAAAAACAGGAAAAAAAATGTGTCTCGCTCGCGATTTTTCGAATTCGCACGACAACTTCGTAAGTTATTTCTTGCGACGAAGCTGAATAAAATAAAAATAAAAACTAACGAATATTCCAAAAACGACGATAACGTCGATTTTCGAAATAATAATTAATAAATCGAATTAAAAGTGTGTCCCAAAAAATCGCTAAAATCTTGAAACAATATTTGTTGAAATTTTATTTATTTTTAATGTTAATTATTTGATGGAAATATTGTTTACGGTCAATGCGATTTTAATTAGGAATTATGAAAAATCTCACTGTCACGAATTTTTGAAACTTTTGCTTCAGTGCCCAGAGAACTTGTCGGAAAATATACAAAAACATATTTACACGTTCCCGAAGGATAGGAAGGGAGGGGGAAGGGTCGAGGGTTGGTTTAGCATTGGTGTAGGTCTCGGGCCGCGTGCTGTTTCCTCGCCAGTCAGTTCCTCGACCTCGGCCATTCGGCTCCAACCAAAACACACTCACGAAAACATTTATCCACGTTCTCGCAAACAATCGATCCAAATTTTACTACAACGCTCGAAATTCAACGATAAAGAGTGAATAAGAAGTAATGAAAAAACCGAAACGAATCTCAATGAAATATCACAACAAGGCGAGTTGAAAAATATTCCATTTTGTTTTTTTTTTTTTAATAATAAATAAAAAATTAACAAAAAATTGTAAAATGTCGAAAAATTTAAAAAAATCCCTCACTAACGAATCTCTTCGTTAATTAACCGGACATTCCTCCAGATTTGCACTAATTATGAGACTAAAACAAAACAATTATTTTAAATTCAAACATTTCTTTCGAATCGCGATATTTTTCTCAGTTTCTGTAAAAAATCATTTCCGTCGAGTTTCTTGATGAAAAAAACGTGAATCGATCTACACAGGAGATCAAAGTCGCAAGCACACGTGCACAAGAATGCCTCGTCGATGACTAAACCACGAGCGAGTCATTTTCTTAGCGTACAGTCGCGATCGTAATGAATAAAAAAAGAAAAAAAAAAAAAAAAANNNAACGCTAAACACTCACGAAGGACTAATTCTCGTGGCTTGCGTGTTCCATGTGTGTTTACAAGCGTTCGTTTCATAATATACACAACACAAGTATACAAACACGTTAGATTTATGGGGGAAGCAAAAATCTGCTTTTGAATTTGGAAAAAAAAGTCGACGATTTTTGTTTAGGTATTAAAATCCAACCGAGGAATTGTGCAATGTTTTCAAATAAATTTCAAGTCATTTTTCAAAAAAAAATAACAATGAAAAATGAAAAATTAGAATTTTGAAAAAAAGATGCTCGAAAATTTTCCATTTTGCTGATTAATTCGCTGGTTTTAGCGAGCCTTGAACATCGTTTGACTTTCATCAATTTTCATCGATTATACGTCCATTCAAATTGACCTACGCGACCTCACAAATTTATTTAATTGTTTGTTGGATCGATCGAACAATCGTCTCCAATTTATTTTTTAGGCAGTTGATCTGTTTCATTGTTTTTTCAATTGGATTTTATGAAATATTAACACGGAATGATTTTTTCAATAAATTAATCGCAAAATAATAAAGTAACACGATTCAATTTTTTGATAATTTTTTACTCTTCATAATTATTCATTATTTTCGTGTGATTTATTAATAAATGTCGAGGGAAAAAAGCGAAAATTTAATGTCTCGAAAAAGGCCTTTGAACTGTGAGAAATTTGAAAACACAAAATATTCGACGTAATTTACTCGAAATTTATGCCACGTGAGGCGAGACGACGAGGAACCGCGAGTACGAAATCTAAATCTGGACCATTTCCCCCTCTCGGTCTGTGCCTCGAGACATTCGCAAGTTCTCATCTGGCTCATTAAAAAAAATAAAAAAATTAAAAAACGAGAGAAAACACAATAACAGGAACAACGAAACAGTGCAGACACTCGTGAATGTAACAAGAGCAGGAATTCTGCGGTTTATTTTGCCTTACGTGACTAGCACGTGAGCAACACGTCACTTTCACCCCCAAAGTGTAAACCGAATAAACGACTCATGCTCCACAGAGTTTTCGTTCAAAGTTCCAGACATTTACACATTTCCAAAAATTCTATTTACTCTTTTACCATTTTTTTCATATTAAACGATATTTTTATGAGAAATTGAAAAAAAAAAGTTTCTAACCAAAATTTACGAAAGAAAGACCATTTTTTTCTTTCTAGGATTTTTTTTCAACAATATTCAAATTACATGAACGAAGCTTTCGACTGTCCTAGGATATCGAAATGACGTAACAATGAGGAGCAAAAAAAAAACAAAGATTTAAAATGTCTCGAAATTTTTGCCACTTAACTAAAGTGCTTGTAACTTTTTTTCTATTTGGAGCTCAGACTCGTCCTTGGACTCATATTTTTCGTATTGAAATTTTCTTCCAAATGGCGTTGGGTTTATTATTTTTTCTTGATTTTTCGATTTTTGGCGATGCTTCAAAGTTGACGTAAGAAAAGTGACTGACAAATGATCCTCCACTTTTCTTTTCGATGCTGATTTGTAGCTTTACGAAATGGGGAACGTTCTCCAAGTTTTTAGCCCTAAATTCGTTCGAGTTAATTAATGGAAAGGAAAATTATAATTAGTATTTACATTTTGTGGATTTAGTGAGACAGGTTTTAATTAGAATGCAGATGAGAATAGTTGGGAATTGAAAAGAGAGCTCGTAACTCTCGGTGACAGGGCGTTTGACGTAACACACTAGTCGTTATCGAAAACGAGGCGTTCTCTCATGTCTGTGCGTCTTTTTTCTGTCTTCATTTCCCTCGTTCGTTTTATCGATTCGTGAGTACGTTTTCTCTTGCAATGTGTCTGTCTATTTTTTCCCATACACATTTTTTGCCAAGTCCTAAGTCCTCGTGTTATTCGCGAAAGAAACTTTTATCGAGGTCGTCGTCGTAACGATACTTTTTTTTTTTTTTTCCACTTTGCAAATTTATCCATTCCCTGAATTTTCTTCCTTTTTTTTATCACTCTTGGTCCAATGTTTTCATGGCGAATGGCATGGGAGACTGACGTTTTCAAAAAAATTGAAGAAAAGACAAATTTTGCCTCTCATTTGTCGTGTTTTTTTATTTTTATTTTGAAAAAATTCATCTCCATCCAATTTCGTTGTCAACTCGGTTTCACGGTCGACGTTTTCTCGTACAATTTTACCTTTTTTTTTCGTCCATCCCCCTTCCCTCCCTCCCTTCCTCTCTCTCTCTCTCTCTCTCTCTCTTGAGACTCCATCGATTTTCTGCCCAGAGGTAGCACTGAGAGTTTCATCCCCTTTGTGAACCACCTACGCTGCTTCTCTGTCAAGCCTCGACAGCACTTTAAACTCGTTTCTAAATATATTTCTATATATCTAAGTCTGTGAGGGCAACTTTAATAGAGTACAATTTGTAGTGGAGCAAAAATAGACTCAAACTTTATTGCATACAATTGAATTTTCGTGGGAGCTAATGCGAAACGTTTTTTTAATTAATTTTCAATAAAAAATGAGCCAATATGATTAAAAATTCGTGTTTAAGATTTTTTATACATTTATGAAATTTCTGCCTTCGTAAATAAGTTGAAATATTAATTTGTTTTTTTTTTTAACATCTTCGTTATGTTGTGATCGTTATCTTTTAATTATTGCGCAAATTATTGGCAATAACCGATCAGAACAGATTTTGAAATTTGACAAACATTGAAAAATTTCTTAATTAACAAATCTTGATAATTATGCTCGTTAAAAATTCGTAATATTTTCTTTAATTTATTACGGAAATGAGAAAAAATTTCAATCACCATAAATTTGGATTTTTCGGGTAAACAATTGTTAGAAAAAAAATTTTAAGTCGAGCCACTGATGGAATTACAAAAATTAAACGATGCGATGGGACAAGAAAGAAAAAAGAAATTAATTAGAAATAATTCTAAAAATGTCACAGTTGAGAGAATCCGTTGAGGGGAAAACTTCGGAAGCGTCCAAGCTTTCAAACTCCTCTGCTGACCTTTGCAACGGTAGGTTGGAGGCGAAATGTCGAGGCTTGTATATCGAGCCCTATCCTCGTCCAACTATCCCTCGACTCGTACTTCCCCCTTTGGACGATCGATTTCCCGTTTATGGGCAAAGCTCACACCCACTCGTTCCAATCCTATGAGCCCACACGTTTGGACCAGCTTTTCCTGTACGAGCCACGTGTTTCGACGACACGATCCTACCTTCCAAATTATTTCTTGCAAAACGTCAAACGTCATTTAATTTATTTATTTAATTATTAGTTAATTATCCCTGGAAATTTTTTTTTTGGACTGTCAGCTCTTTGACAGGATCTAAAGATTTTTGACAGTTGGCAAACGATCCAACTTGCCTTGTTCGAATAAATATGCATTTTGCAAATGTGCACGTGGCTCCATTTTTTATTCTCAATAAATAGAAATTTCCATGAAAATAATTCCCATTTCTAAATTCAAAAATATTGAAAATTTATAAAATTGTGATTTTTTATAGTCACACTTTTTTTTTTCTTACCAAAAGTTCATCGTCAACGAGACTATGAAAGGTTCTTGACAGTCGGCAAAGAAGCAAAGTTTCTTTGGCTCGATTTTTGTCCATTTTGCAAATCCAATCGTGACGCTATTTTTTTTTTCTCAAAAAATAGCAATTTCCATGAATTCCGATTTACAAATTTCGAAATATTGAAATTTTCTCAATTTCTCATTTTTTTTAGTCATTTTTTTATTTTTACTATTATCTTTTTTTTAAAAGCAGAAGCGCATGAACAAACGGACCGAGATGGTATGGAAAATGGACGGAAGTGACGGAACGAGAGGTAGAAATTGCGTAGGTACTGAAAAGAGAGAGAGAGAGAGATAGAGATCGAGGGAGAGGTGAAGAGAATGTTCTCATTGTCGAGGCACACATTATTAAATTGCTCGTTGTCGCGGAGGAAATGACAATTTGCTCGCGACGTCGCTGTCCCTCTTGGGATAACGCGCTGCTTGCTCGTAGATGAGAAAAATAATATCTACAGGTTGCCTAGGCCTGGACTATTTAACGTTTCACTAAAATTCGCACGTCCTCCAGCTCCACCATCAAGTACAAAAACATAATCGAAATGAACTTGATAATTAGATTCAATCTCCTTAATTGCTGAAAAAAAAAAAAACAAAAAAAAACAAAAAAAAACATAAAAGTCCTTATTCTCGAACGTTTTGTTACATTTTACGATTCAGCAATAATTTCCATTGATGAAATTTAATTAATTAGGAAACATTGTAATTTTCATTTTTATTCTTCGTTGCTTCGTCTTCGTGATTGAAAAATGATTTAAAGATTTTTTTTCTCATTTTCCATGCAGAATCCGGAGGTTTTTTAAATCACTTTCGAGATTGTGATTGAAATTGAATTTTTTATGTATTCGTTTCAATCTGGGAATGGAATGAGTCCATGGGATTGAAAAAGATAAAAAACGTAAATAAATTTTGCAGATTACGCAATTTGTTGACGTCAGTCGACAATAATAACAGGAAATAAAAAAATGGATAATTAAAAGTGGAAAATTGAAGTGATAAAAAAGGTTTTTATGGATCATCGGCGAATGAGAAAATGTCGGGGAACAGTTACGAGAATTTTAGTGAGGAATTGTGAGGGTGAAAAAAGAGATCGACGAGTAACAACGTTTCCGGAATCGTGGATGACTGTTTTTCACGAAGAAATATTTTGCAGCTTCGATTGATAAAGAAATAATTGTAACGATAATAATTTCTCTTAACGAATAAATTTAAAAAATTGAAAAATTATATAAACGAGGAACCGAGTGACAACGATTTTGAAAACGTGCGTGGATGCTGTGGCCCGTTTTGGGGGATGATGGGCTCGGCCCTTCGTCACCCCGTGGGCCAACCAATCATAAAACTTGCAACAAACTCGGCCCGTTGCTACTTTGCGCTCCCTGCAAGCCAGCAGTCAGGAAAAATCAAAGTACCACCCAGTGGTACGTTCAGCAGGTAAAAAAATAAAAACAAAAATAAAAAAATAAAAAAAAATTGCGCATTATTTTATTTATACAATTTTTTTTTCATCTTCGTAGTGAAACTTGCAATGAATTTGATTTGTAGTGGATTCTGCGGACCACGTATTGACGTACTGGGTCAATTAGACCCAGACTATACTCCGCCCTGTCTTTAGCAGATTTTTGACGATTTTTTAATCGAAAAAATATTTCGTTTTTTCTGGTTAATTGCTCATCAGTACGAAAACCATTTTAATTTATTTCCATGGCTTTTTCCGGAACTCGAGAGCTCTCACGTATCAAAAGTATGTTACAAGAGAAGCAGAAAGAGGTGACGAGTGCTTGACTGACTTTTTCTCGAGTATTTATCCCCAGCAGCTCATCTGTTCGTCATCTGGTCAGCCCGAGTCTATATACGCGCGTTCTAGAATTTCTACGTCGTTCTGAAACGTTTTTTTTTCTCTCCGAGACTTTTACGTGATGCCCAGTTTCTTGCATACGTGAGGGGAGTCGCAGTTGCACGCAGCCTCACGCAAAAAAAAAAAGGATTCGCTTTACAAACAATTAAAAAATTTGTTGAATTTTTTTTCTCGATTTTTTTTTTTACTTGCAAAAAATCAATTTTTGCCTCCAGGGAGCAGCATTTTATCTTGGGATTTAAAAAATGAAAATTTCCATGCGAAAATTTTGCCTCGATTGCAAACGAAGCGAACCATTTTTGGCTGCAGTCCAGACTCGACGAAATCGAACCTATCGATCGCGAGATAAACATTATTTGGAGAGAAAAGAAACAAAGAACAGAGAATGTGATGCTCGAGCCAAATATCTTGAGGTTACAAAAACTCCAGGAGAATAAAGATCCGCGAAAACTTTTCTGTCGGACGAGAAGTCTGGCTTCGTTTTCTTTTTTTCTCTTGTCGCTCGCGTTCTTTTGTTCGCCACATCTGTTACGTTTTTTTTCTGACGAACGCCGATTCGCCGGAGACGTTTGCGCGAATCGCTCGCGCGAGTCCAATTCGCGTGTACTTTTTCGTACCTTTGTAAATAGCGAAGAAAAAAAGTGAGAGGAGGGAAAGAAACCTTCGGGGAGACTCGCACAAGAAACCGTGTGTAATTATGCGCTTCCTGACCGGAAGCTCGATCCCTCGAGGTCACGTGACCACGCTGCTGGATCCCCGCACGCGTTCTAAACGCTCCTGGACTCGATCGGAATCGTGAAAAAATGAAGAAAAATGAAAAAAACACGAAAAAATCTTCAAATTGCTTGTGAGAAATTTTCTAAAAAGCAAAAAAATTGAAAATATTCATCGACAGTGTTGTGAGTGGGTGCAGCAGCTCAATGACGAACCCATTCGGTTTGGCCAAGACTACGGCGACGTTTCGTTCTGCTTTGACAAATCCCCCCCTTAATTTTTATTCATTTTTTTCTGCATCGAGGCTCGTACGCATCGCTTGGTCCGCCACAAAAACTGACCAACCACGTGGAATGGAATAAAAAGAAAAAAAAATATTTCGAGGACGAAGAAAAAAAAAATAAAAAAAAAAACGTTTTTCAAAAAATTTAATCGACTGCGAATTTTTTCAAAGTCTTGAAAAATGAAAAATGCACCTTTCGAAATGGCCGACTAATAAATAATGCCACAACCAACTGAACAAAACTTTCGTACAGTCGTTTTTCGACTGTGAAACTTTTCACCCCCCAAATTCCATTTTGCATTAATAATAAATTCGAAATCCAAGTCTATCCTTCGGGGAGGATTCTCTGCCATGANCAACCACGTGGAATGGAATAAAAAGAAAAAAAATATTTCGAGGACGAAGAAAAAAAAAAAATAAAAAAAAAACGTTTTTCAAAAAATTTAATCGACTGCGAATTTTTTTAAAGTCTTGAAAAATGAAAAATGCACCTTTCGAAATGGCCGACTAATAAATAATGCCACAACCAACTGAACAAAAAAATGGCCGACTAATAAATAATGCCACAACCAACTGAACAAAACTTTCGTACAGTCGTTTTTCGAATGTGAAACTTTTCACCCCCCAAATTCCTTTTTGCATTAATAATAAATTCGAAATCCAAGTCTATCCTTCGGGGAGGATTCTCTGCCATGAATTTTTTATAAGGACTTTCTCCATGTTTCGTGATTCGAACGAAAGTCCGATGTAAATATAGGAACGCACTAAGAATAGAAAGTTCGTGTTGTATCTTTTTTTCAACCCCTTTGAGAGGTCTGTAGACTCTGTTCGTTGAGACTCTTGGTGTGAAAGGAAGGAGGAGGGTAAGAGGACGAAAGAATAATAAAACGAGAGACAAGGAAAAAACTGACGTACAGGGTCGAAATTAATAAATTTCCACCTGGAAAATCGTCCAAGGGTCGTGAAAAACTTTGCTCGGGGTCCTGGAGACCCTGGTGTTAAAAAACTGTTGTTAAATACGAAGAAGCAATGCTTCGTTGTCAATTGATTTATTAGAAAAAAAAAAAACAAGAAATTTGCAAGAGATCGCGATTTTTTTTCGACCTCTCATTTTTCCTCGGACATTCCAGACCCCAAGGGGGATTCGGAGTTCAAAATCGATAGAATCAAACAAGAAATGCTTTCGGAATTGGTCACCCTGTGCAGTCGAACGGTCGAAACCCGACAGACACTTTTTTTTTCCTTTTCTAAACTTGGTCTGCTCACTTACTCTCTTTTTCTACTTGCTCACTGTGCTTCTTCTTATCTCAGTAGTAGAATCCCTTACATGCTCAGACTGCTATCGACCCATGCTTTTTATAGGTCGATATGAAAGTTTAACGAGTCACCCGGACAGTGTCCCTCAAACAGGTAAAAGATTACAGAAAAATGAAGATTCAAAGTCGTCCAGGGACGTTGAACCACGAGGTCATCGTAGCTCTACGAAGAGTTTGATTGAAATATCAATTTTTCAATTCTCCGTGAGACGAAATTTTAGGAAAATGACTAAAACGGAATCAACTTCATTTTTTTTTTCGTTCAATCTTCGGGACCTCGAGATTGATTCGAATCTTCAGAGCTCGAGAAAATTAATTGACGGGATATCGAGACAATAAATAACGAAAGTTTGTTAGGGAGGCTGGATATTTTTTTGGATATTGAATAAAACATTTCGTCATTTGAACAACAATAGACTTCTTCCAAAGATTGTTGAAAAAATTTGGCTGCGGAGTTACAAAAAAAAAAATTTGTTTACCATCGAAAAATTATTTAAATTATTTTATAAAAGTATCGATTTTTTTTTTTCAACACAATCGATTTTTGAGGGGATTTGGATAAAAAGATTCGTTCGTGTTTCGTGCCTTCGGAGAGTCATAAATTCTTTGGTTGAATTTTCATGCTCATTTTTGTTTTGCACGCTTGCCAAGTTGAACCTCAAATCCACGGAGGTTATGGAAGCAAGCCAATGGGAGGGGAGGATCGATCGTATCACGGGTGTTCGTACACTTGTATTTACGAGGTTAACGACCAACTCGAAATTACAATCGCGAAATTAACGTCGCTTTGTATGCTCAATTAATTAACTGCCATTATTTCTTCATTATGCTATTACGGCGTGAATTTTGTTGGAGGAAAAACTGGCTTTTCGATTGAGCGCTTAATTCTATTTTTCCGGGGGTTCATCTCACAGAAAAAAATGAAAAAATCTTTGAATCGCGTTTGGAATTGAAATTCCACCGAAATAATTGAAATTTGCCACAAACTGAAAAATAATTTGAACAATTCGGAAAAAATCCTTGAGTGACGAACAATTGTGTTTTTTTTTTTTCAATAAAATGTTTTCGTGCCCAGAAAAAACTTGGACGTGAATTTTCCGAGCATTCTTTCGCACGAATATTAACAGAAAATTATTTTTTCGAATGTTTCAGCCCACGTGGCGTTTATGGGGCGAGGAAAGGTGCGACGGAGTCATATACACGGTGTACCTGAAAAAAGTGCGATATCACAGGCCAACGAGAAGTCTCTCCGCTTCGGTGAGAAAAAAAAAATAATAAAAAAAAAAATTGTAAATTTTTCTTCTCGAAATTTTACGATCGCTGCACAAGTTATTTTTAACGAGTCACAATTTTTAATCGTTTCAATGTTTCGACAGGACTCTGATGACGAAATTTCCCATTTGGAGTGGGAAACCGTGAGGGTACGTTTCCTGAAAGCCGGAACGGTACAAAGGCTCGTTGAGAGTTTGGCCAACGATGACGGCGAGCTCGAGTCCACGTACATCAATGTCTTCCTCGCAACTTATCGAGCTTTCACTACGCCCAGAGAAGTTTTGGAACTTTTGCTCTCGCGCTACGATGCCCTCGACGATAACAATTCGACCCCCCAGACCGGGGAACAACATCGGAAAACTCTTGTCCAAGCGTTACACGTTTGGCTCGACGCCTATCCCAGCGACTGGAAATCACCACCGAGTCATCCATTGCTCACCCGTCTCCTCGACTTTACGCATCGGCGATTGCCCGGCTCGGAGCTCGAACTCAAGGCTCGACATCGCTTGCATCGCTTCCAACGAGAGGATCAAATCGGTAAGAATCTCTTTCTCACGAATATTTTCTTGCACCAACTGAGAGAAAAAAAAACATTCTGCAAAATTCATTTTTTGAGGTATGGGGACAAAAATTCAAATGAAATGAAAATTTGGAAGGAAAAGAGTTCGTGAAATTCTTCAAAAATCTTCATTTCTCAAATATTTTCAGGAAAAACATTTTTTTTTATTGATTTTTAATAATATTAATGATTTTTACGAGTTTTTCGAATTAAATCAATACGAAATGGGAATTTTTCAAAAATTCTTGAAGAATCAGCCACAGATTTTTTTTTTTTTTCATCAACAGACATTTCAATATGTCAAAATTATTGAGAAACAACGTGGGGACGAAAATTCAAATGAGATGAAAATTTGGAAGGAAAAGAGATCGTGAAATTTTTCGAAAATCTTCATTTCTCAAATATTTTCAGGAAAAACATTTTTTTCATTGATTTTTAATAATATTAATGATTTTTACGAGTTTTTCGAATTAAATCAATACGAAATGTGAATTTTTCAAAAATTCTTGAAGAATCAGCCACAGATTTTGTTTTTTTTTCATCAACGGACATTTCAATATGTCAAAATTATTGAAAAACAACGTGAAGACGAAAATTCAAAGGAGATGAAAATTTATAAGGAAAGAAGTTCGTGAAATTCTTAAAAAATCTTCATTTCTCAAATATTTTCAGGAAAAACATTTTTTTTCATTGATTTTTAATAATAATAATGATTTTTACAATTTCGTCGAATTAAATCAATACGAAATGTCAATTTTTCAAAAATTCTTGAAGAATCAGCGGAATATTTTTTTTTTTTTCGTTAACGAATATTTTAATATGTCAAAGTTATTGAAAAAACAATATGGAGACGAATAACTAATAATTTCTTGAGATTGTTAATGAAAATCGATGTTTTGTAATATTTGAAAAAAATTTCCAAGTTTTTAAGTGAAAAATCCTTGAGCCTTTTCTCGGAAGACAATTCTTTGAGCTGATGTAATTCTTTTATTATTTATTGGCTCGAGTAATTAGCGAGAGAGTCGTTTAGATTGTAATCTCCATTGATAATCGTGGGATCGATGCTTATCTGTAGAGTTCTCGAAAGCAATTTAGTAGATTACAAAAGAGTGATGGGTAAAATTCCAAATTCTGAAATTTTCGAATTAGAAAACAAAATCGTTCGTTGTCTTAATTTTGGAACGAAAAAAATTGGATTTATATTTCAAGTTCCGAAAAAAGTAATAAAGTTTTTCCCAGTGGTGCGATCTTCGTTGAACAAGTTTTCCATTCGATATCGAGCAGCACCGATGATCGAATTTTAACGTTTGTAAACGATACACCGGATGTTTGATTTTTCTTCAGCTCACCCTCGCTCTCTGTCTCTCTTTCCTGGCTTTCTTATCGTAAATTAACACCTTGTGTCACAGAAAGACAATTCAATCTTCTCACGTGTCATCGTTGATTCATGACAATTATTTGTCACGCTTTTACGTGACCCAAATAATTTTTTTTACAATTTTTCTCATTCAATGTCTCAGTCCATTGTTCTTACTGAATTTTCTCCATTTCATTAAAATAAAATAGATGAATGAATAGATAAAATTTTTTAAAAATTCAAAAATTGAAAAAAAAAATTGATAATTCGCGAATTATTCGATTTTCTTACATTTTCATTATAAAAAAAGATACTTCATCATTATTAATTAGTAATCAATCATTACCATCGATAATAATAATTGTACGTTGACAATTTTGATGCAGAATCGCCCAAAAAATTTTTTTTCTCCAAACGAAAACGATTTTTTTTATTTTTTTTCATTTTTCTCATTCAATGTCTCAGTCCATTGTTCTAATTGAATTCTCGTCAGTTCATTAAAATAAACGGAATGAGGAATAGATTGACGAAAAAAAAAAAAAATTCACCGATTGTTCGATTTTCTTTCATTTTCATTATCAAAAATGATACTTAATTATTATTAATTAGTAATTAATCATTACCCACGATAATAATAATAATACGTTGACAATTTTGACGAGGAATCGCCTGAAATTCTTTTTTTCTTCAAAAAAAACAAAAAAAAAATAAAAAAACGAATAAAAAATAAATAAACGAAACGATTGCAGATTCGTGCATGGTTTACGACAATGGAAGATTGTCGTTGCACGGTTCGAGCGACATACTCGGTGATAATTGGCCGAGTTACACGTTTCCGGAGGTGCCACATCGTCAGTTTGCCGAACAGCTGACGCGAATGGATGCTGAAGTGTTTAAGAAATTAGTGGCGCATCAGTGTTTGGGGGCTGTTTGGTCGAGACGCGACAGGGCAAGGAATCACGACGCTGCCACTGTTCTTGCGACTGTCAATCAATTCAATGCGGTTTCGCTTCGTGTGATATCAACGATTCTCGTTGATCCAACACCAAAGCCACAGGAGAGAGCAAGGATCCTCGAAACGTGGATTGACATTGCTCAGGAATTGAGGATTCTGAAAAATTTCAGCAGCCTCAAAGCCATCGTCTCAGGATTGCAGAGCAATCCAGTTTACAGACTCGAAAAATGCTGGCAATGCATGCCACGAGAAAAACACGAACTCTTCATGGAACTCGAAAGAATTTTCTCCGAGGAAAACAACGCCTGGACTCAGAGGGAATTACTTATCAAAGAGGGCACTGCCAAATTCGCTGACACTGCCGGAAGAAGCGATAGACACTTGCAGAAACTATTCCAAAAACAAAATACTCACGCTGGGGTAAGAAACCATTTTTTTTCATATTTTCCCTACAACGAAACAAAACCCAACCAAGAATTATTGCATTTTACATTTTTACGTGAGGAGTTGATAATTTTTTTTTACCAACCATAATTTTAATTTTTTCTCAATCTTTCAATTAATTTAAATGTTTCAAAAATCATTTGGAACGTTTTTCAACAGAATAGGCCATTGTAAATATTTCCAGAATTATTCTAAATCGATTTTATTAAATAAATCTTTATTTTTCTGCATCGAATTTTTGTTAATAATTCGAAATCCTGTATAAGAAGAATAAGAAATTAGAAAACGTATTTTTCGTTGATAAAGAATTTATGGAAATTGCGTAAAATAATTACAAACTCATACACCATGGAAAAATATATTTTTTAAAATTATTTTTCACATTTATTTGCAAAACTTTCGGGGTTAGTTATCGACTGTCGATAAGAAAGAAATAATTTCAAAATTCGATCTCTCTGGATCTTTTTCTGAATACTTGTTTTTTTTTTTTTTTTGTGTTTCGATGTTTTTATTTTTTTTTTGTTTTTTACAGAATATCAGTTACGGGACGATACCGTATCTCGGAACTTTCCTGACGGATCTCACGATGATAGACACCGCTATTCCCGACACGATAGCCGAGGGTCTTATCAATTTTGACAAGAGGAGAAAAGAGTTTGAGGTCCTTGCGAGGATAAGACTTCTTCAGGGTGCAGCAAACGCTTATAATTTTAGTACCGATCCAAGATTCGATCGATGGTTCCATTCGATCGTTGTTCTTGACGACCGGGAAGCTTATAAACTCAGCTGTCAGATCGAACAACCCCCGCCGGGCAATACGCTCAATAACAGGGCCGGAAAAAACAAGAAACAGGTAAATATTGATTTTTTTTTCTTTTTTTTTTTAATTGAATGAAAACTTTTGCTCGAACAGGATTTCCTTTCGATTTTTTTAAAATTGAGAACGTGGAAATTGCTGCTTTATTCAACAAACAATCTGATGGTTCTAATTATTTCTTGTTGCAATGCAAATTGAAAAATTAAAATATACGCGTCGATCGTTGACGATGAAAGATTCGTGCTCTTTAATCAACTATCCTGCCGAAACGGCTGCAGATAGAGTAAAAATGTGTAGGACCAATCTTGTAGATTATAAAATTCTATTGAAAAAAGCTCCTGAAGACAAATTTCTATCTCCAATGGTTCAGTCTTGAGAATGAATCGAAGGAATTCCTTCTAAAGGTTTGCCTAGGAAACAAGGTTTTTTTGAATGGGGTGTCAAGACTCTACTACTGGAAATAGAAAAGTTTTGCTAAGGACTTTTTTCTAGCAAATTTCAAGCGCTACAACAATGGTCCTATGCTTTTTTGTCCCATCTCCAACGGTTTCCGCAGAATAAGCGATGAAAGAACTTGATCTGTGAAAAAATGTGAATCTAAAAGTTTAAAAACGTTTAAACACTCGCAGGGTCAACAAGGTCACCGTAAGAACGATTCGCTGGCATCGACCTCAAGTTCGAGTAGTTCTCAATTTTATTGTGACCTGGATTCGTTGCCAAGTTCGCCTCACAATTCATTGGACCGTCGAACATCGCCGTCGCAAATGTCAAGCTCGTCTTCCAGTTCGTCCTTGCCGTCGTTGGACGTATCACTGAGTTCAGGTGGTGGTGGAAATGGTACAAACGGTACGAGTCAATCGCGGCTGGTACCACCAGTTTCAATCGGCACTAATGGCACGAGTAATCCGAACGTCGCAGCAATATCGAGTCCTTCCCATTCCCACAAGAGTTCACCAGATTTTTACATAATTAAGGTCACGATGGAGAGTGAGAGCGTTGAGACCGAGGGCGTTGTGCTCTACAAATCAATCATGTTATCAAACAACGAGAGAACTCCTCAGGTGATTAGGAACGCGATGCTCAAGCTCAACATCGAGGGTAATCCCGATCAATATACGCTCGCCCAAGTATTACCAGATCGAGAAATGGTACTGCCAAGTTCGGCGAACGTCTATTACGCGGTAAACACAGCTCACAACCTAAATTTCATTCTTCGACCTCGTCGTGACCTCAACGACTCTATTGCCGAGAGTCCGAAGGGAAAAAATTCTTCCAATCACAATAACAAACGGTAGTTTCCTCTTTTTGAGAGCGTTGTTACAATCCAAGGTCATTCGATCATGTTCAAGGTCACAAAAATCATTTTCAAGGTCATCTTGACCTTTTGACGAATCCCTCCGAAGTTTCGACCTCATTCCGTAGAGTGACGTCATTTTGACGCTGACATTTCGAGTCTCAAGGTCATTCAAGGTCAAAATTGCATTTTTTCTGCAAAAAGCACAAATTTTCCTTCTCCCTGCAGTTTTCTATTCCCATTGACACGTCACATCTTCCAAAAATGGGAAAAGAAAAGTTTTTTTCAATTCCTAAGCACGGTCGAGACACTTTACTGCGTCGGTTGTAAAATAATACATTTTCGTCGTCGTGTGACCTTGAATCATGACGCTTACGACACCACGATTTATGGTGTTTGGAAAAAAATAGGAATTTACCGTCTACGTCGACCAAGTTTTAGTCTTAATCTCGTTTCCCAAATGATCCCTTAATAAATGTGCGGACCACTCGAATTTCGTATCATTTTTGTACATAAATAACTCTCTTTTGGCTCCTGAGCTAAAATATAGTATTAAATAATTATTGATAAAAAATATGAATACTGATGATTATTAAAATGCCGGTACGATATTTGCCCCGGTTATTATGTAGATCGACCTTCGTATGTTGAACATTTATGTATGTATATACATCGTCTGTACATATATATACATATATGTTGACGATTTTTCCCTCCCCTTGTCTCACGGCCTTCACAGCTCCGTCGAATGTGAGATGAGAACGAATTTTGTGATATCAGGAATCTCTCTCTTTTTTTTCGGCCTCAAAGAAGTAAAAAAAAAATACACCAACATAAATATACATATATAAAAATATGTATCTACTGAATAATCCAAAGCGTGTTCTTTCGTCTCGTTGTACACGTAGACACGAGGAAAATTATGATTGGAAAAAAAATTACTATCGTTTTTATTATTATTATTTTTTTTTTAATTTTTTTTCGCGTACAATTTTTGTAGACGAAGTCGAATTTTGCGAGAGGATCTTTACCGAAAGACAGTTTCGACGTTTATTTAATAAATATATAGCCACACTTATACACGAACGTATAGGGAATGTGAAACAACAATAATACACACGAAATAGTATTTTTAATTTTTTCGCTCTTAGTAGTCCATCGTTGTTAAGCAATTTTGTACTTATCATCGACCTCAAATACTATTTTTCGTCGTCTATGTTCTCCTCCCATCTTCCTACTATCCCTTTTTTACCTCGAAAACTTGTTTGTACGCAAAAACAATTCTTACATTCTGGAAAAAGTATAAAAAAGGAATTTAAAACGAAATCAAGTTTTTGTCTTTTATTAATTAAGCTTGGTGCTCATTTATTCTTCGTAGCTTTAAGATTTTTTCTGAATTATTCGAGCAGTCATGAATAATATTTGCAATGGTTCATTCAATCATTCGTTTACTTATTCACCGAACCATTCTTTCGTTAATTTATTAATTCATTCAATTGTTCATTTATTTATTTATTCATTCACTCGTTCATCCATTTATCTGTTTATTTAGCGACTTAATCATTCGTGGATTCATCGATTATTTCATTTATTTATTTTACTCTATATAATAATTGCAATGGTTTATTCGATTATTCATTTTTTTTTCAATTAATGAATTTTTTCAATTGTTTATTTATTTTTTCATTCATTCACTTATTCATCCTTTCATCTCTTTAATTATCGACTTAATCATTCGTGGATTCATCGATAATTTCATTTATTTATTTTACTCTATATAATAATTGCTATGGTTCATTCGATTATTCATTTTTTTTCAATTAATGAATTTTTTCAATTGTTTATTTATTTTTTCATTCATTCACTTATTCATCCGTCCATCTCTTTAATTATCGACTTAATCATTCGTGGATTCATCAATTATTTCATTTATTTATTTTACTCTGTATAATAATTGCAATGGTTCATTCGATTATTCATTTTTTTTTTCAATTAATGAATTTTTTCAATTGTTTATTTATTTCTTCATTCATTCACTCATTCATCCGTTCATCTCTTTAATTATCAACTTAATCATTCGTGGATTCATCAGTTATTTCATTTATTTATTTTACTTTATATAATAATGGCAATAGTTCATTCGATTATTCATTTTTTTCAATTCAATTGAATTTATTCAATTGTTTATTTATTTTTTCATTCATTCACTCATTCATCCGTTCACCCGTCATCTTGCTCATTCGTTGATCAATGAATTAATTGATTTATTCATTCATTCCGAATAAAAGAGTCGAGATTTTTGTATTTTGGGATTTTGAGTTTGAGAAACATGTTTGAATGTCTTGTTCTAAAAAGCGGATTCGTTTTCAAGGTGGAAAGAGGTCGATTGCCCGTGTCGTTCTCGTTCCATCGATTGTTCACTGGCAGAAAGGCGTATGTCGACTAATTAGATACTCAAATGCTTGTGCGTTGAGCCTTTTCGTTTAGGCAATTTTTGAAGCAACAGGTTAGCGTGCTCGTACTCCGGAAGTCAACTGGCAACCGGAAGTCCACTCATCAACGTGTTCAAGGTTCGCTTATAGACCGATCGAAGGGGATGCAACAACCCTCTGGATGTTCGGCATTAGGCATCAGCCGGAAATCCTCCTTTTTACCCGCTTCAGCTTCCTTTATACAGCGTCATTGTTTGCAAGACTCTCGATCGATGATAGCATCGCAGTCACGTTCGTTCCAGTGATTAATATCCACGGAAATGAATATTTGTTCTTCATGAAACATTCAAGTTTCAGGTTCTCTTTATTTTTTCGAAATGCAAAAACATAGATACTAGTTCTGGTGTTTAAAAATTGGTGATTTTGGAAAAATTTGTGATCAGTGCCCTTAAGAGCCTTTTTTTTGCTTATGGAACTTCCATATGATGATTGAAAAGCCCGCGCTCTCTCATTCCCCGAGGGCTGCCAGACGGGTGCAGTAAAAGTACTCAAGTTCCCGCGCATGCGACAGTGCCTCAAGGATAATGCCAAGTGCTGTGTATTATTAATATATATAAATAATTAGCGTATTGATGAAAACGGTGTCTTGAAATTGAAATTACGAGTGGTGAGCGAATAGAGGGCAAAATTTCCGAACGAAAAGTCCTTGGGTGTTTTTTCCTGCGACTTATAGCTGCTGAGATATTTATAATAATAGTCTCTAGCCAATCAGATGTCCAGGGGACAAGAGCGCATGCTCCGCCCACTTGCGCAATCAATGGATTGGCTCTACGGGTAAGAGTGAATATCTCAGCAACGGTGCGTCGGAGAAAAAAAAGCCCGGGGACTTTTCTCTTCAGAAGATCGGGACTCATCGAAAGGCACTCCTCGAAAACGGGTTCGAGTTACACCCTGTGTACGAGGGTGTATCTATACGTGGGTGAAACTCGCGCCCTCGCGGTAAAGCGGATCAAAAGCTTCTGGCGATTGAGTCTACGCGAAAATTGCGGTAGGTGGCGCTTCTTGCCCTCCAGTTGACGTCGTCGGGGTAGTTCACCAAGGCTTGGTGGTGGAAACTACCCTTGTGTGCAAATGGAGAATGCGCCATTCTCTCATACAATCAAACTCGTCGTTGGCGACCAAGCTCCAACCCCCTCTCCCATATTTTTTGGCCTCGGCTCGTTGCGCGATAGAGCTCGTACGTACACGGCCGTCAGTCGTGAACTTCGGGCCGGCCGGAGGCGATGCTCGTCGCTCGTGAGCTCGTACACGCCAAAGTAGCGTTTACTCGGTCATCGTGTTACTACCCTTACAGTTTGTGTTTTGTGACATTTTCGACTAGACAAGCCCAACGAATTAAGGAGGAAAAAAGGGATCACACGATTATTAAGGATTCAGGATAATGAGAGACGTGAGTTTTTATTACGTTCAGCCAATTCTCATGTTTTCCAACCCCTTCACACTTTTCATCCCTTATTTTTATGGCATCTCTGCCGACGTGTCGTTTTTCATGAATTCGACAATTCCGCGAGTACGATTGAGTTAAAAATCATCCCTTAAATTTTAACCCTTTGAGGCAACCCCTAAAAACCCACCCCTACGAAATTTCCTCATAACTAAATGAATTTTTTCTCTCAAATTGAATCCTGGAACGAAAAAATTCAACTTCATGTTTTTTTTTCCAAAGAAATTCAGCTTTCACGAAAAAAAAAAATTTCCCCTGTTAAAAATTCAATTTTCGAAAATTCTCCCACGAACGTTGAGCCAAAGGATTAATCTGCGTTGCAGCTAAAATATGTTTCGTTGAATATTGTTGATAATTGAAAAATTGTTCACCAAAGCATTGCCGGCCTAGTGACCCTCAGAGGGTCAAACATCGTTGTCGATAATAGTCACGCGCGTTCACTAACGAGAATTCGCCCTCGTTTGGTCGACCAGAGAAAAAAAAATCGTCGAACAAACGTGAAATGTTGTACGACGTGGATTTCTGTATTTTTATTTGAGCTTGAGGACATTCGTACGTTTTTATACGTTTTCGCGAAATATTTGTCTCTGTCGACACTCGTACGTTCGTATTTCAAAATATCTATATATTTAGATTAACCTGCAGAATTCCAAGGACCACGACGAATTACGCACGCCAACGATGCACACACGACGAAGCTTCTCGCCGTGGTAAACGCGTTATAAACGGCCGAGTCACGAACGAGAGGAAAGGGAGAGAGAGAGAGGGAAAAAGTGAGTGAGAAAAAAAACATAAGGGTTGAGTGAAAATACGTGAGAGGGTCGGACACAAAGGGGGTTGAAAAAATAAAAAAACGAGAGAAATTTATCATTGAAGCTTTCGTCGAGTCAGTAGAATCAGGGGCAAGGGGCTGTCCCACGAGCCACACACTGAGGCAAATCGTCGAGTGCGAGGGAACAATTTCCCTCGCGCTAGAAGCTTTTGTCCCCGCGAAAATTCCCTCCCGACATCCTCGAGCTTCTCTTTCTCGCACGCTTTTCCACTTTTTCTTTCCTTCTCTTTTGCTTCCCCTCTTTTTCTCTCTCCAAGCTCCGGAGGCTGCGACCACGAATTATTCCCAAAGTCAAGTGGCCGCGTTTTTATTTTTTTTATCTCGTCCTCGCGCGTACCTCGAGTCGCAGAATCTCTTTTACAGTAGAACGTCTCACTCGTGGATACCAAGTTCTCTCGATAAACAAACTCCTCAAGCTTTCTATCCAACTTGAACGAAAAATCGATCGAGAAAATTTGTTTTTTTATTTTTATTTTTTATCTCGAAGTTCAGATCAGCGAACTTTTCAAAGTTTTACTTTTTTTTTGAGTCACCATTTTGGATCCAGGATTTGACAAATTTTCATGCAACTTCGACCACTCGGAATAATTCGATTATCGATTTTTTTCGTAATTTCAGTTTTTTAAAATTATTTTGACGTCGCAATCGTGTATTTTCAAAATGTCCATCCAATACGATGTTTTTTTTGGTAGGAAAATAATTAAGGGAATAAATTTTATGTTTTTTTGAAAATTTTGAGTTATTTATTGGTTTATGATTATTGAAGAATAAATAATTGATGCTTTTGGATACAGAGATTGAATCGGGTCACCTTGACACCAAAATATCGAATGTGACGAGCAACCCCTTCGATCTGTCCGTAAATAGACCTCGAGGGTAATGATAGACAGCATATTTTTTTTTTCTAGTGCGTTGTTTTCCTATTTTGTTTCGCTAGCATTATGCAGGGTCATGGAAAAAGCAACTGTGATGATGTCAGGCTCATATTTTCTCTTTATTATTGAGCCACGAGGGTCACAAACGATCGATGTGGGTTCGAGCTTTCGTAAAGACATCCAATGTCATTCGTGCTGTCTGTATTTCCTTTCGTGTGGGGGATGAAAATGAATTTTTCAATCTTCGAGTCCACCAACGTATACGACTCGTGTTTCGTTTCCTCTCGACCAGTTGCATGGAATTTTGATCGATTCGCTCGGCTACACAGTCACGAAACTGTCAGACTGACGTTTCTGATTTTCTTCTATTTTTAGAATTTCCCAACAGGAAAAAAATCATTTGTTTATCATCGATTCATACTCGACTGATTGTCTTACTTTTCAGTCAAAATTCCATCAACAATTTCTCACTCAAATCTCGATTGCTAAAATCCCTGCAACATTTTTTTAGTTTAAGAAAAAAAAATCAAAGAAATTTTCGTTGATCAATTATTTTTTATAGTTTTATGAAATTATTATTTTTCACCTGTTCGTGTGTGGTAATTGACACACTAATAAAAAGAAAGCATCAACACTCTATAAGCAAGACTTGCTAACCTGGAAAACCGGCTTCCGAAAGACCCCAATCGCCAATTGTTTCCTCTCGAGTGCCTCGTGCGTCACACTTGGTCCCGTTTCTCTCTTTGGCAGAAAAATAATCTTTTCTTTTTAATTTTCGTAAGTTAATTAGCGAGAGGTGGCGCGAGGAATAGTGAAAAAGAATTTTCAATATTTCGGTTGAAATACTTTTGCGAATGAAATAAAATTCAATCGAATCATCTCGACGTCTCAAAATAATTTCACATTCATTTTCTAATAATGGAGTTTCGCAAAAATTAATGAAATATTACGAAACGAATGGGGAAGTTCTTTTTTTTCTGTTTCAACAGAAATTTCGCGGAGTCTCATTAGGAAATAACTTAAAAAAATAAAATTCAACCTCGATGAATATTTCGAAAGGAAAATTGACAAGAACGTGATTTTATTCGATTGGCAAAAAATATTTGGCTTCGTTGCTTTCACAAGTAATTGGTACGAGAGGCAGGGGAAAAGCAGATGGAGATTTAACGAGATGGGAAATTGAGGAGTCTGTTTATTCGAGTCTCTACTAGAACGAACGACGAGAATAATCAACTTTAATTTTCTCGTTGCACGTTTTGAAACTTTGGACAACTGTCAACGAGTCGAAATTATTTTCTCCAAAGTTCGTATTTTCAACACTCCTCCTCGACCAACTTTTCAAATCAATAGTAACCTTTCTATGAAATTTCAAAATCCAATAACCCTTCCATAATGCGAATAACAATTGTTCTCTAACGCAGACAAAAAATATTTCCATCCAGCTTCGAAGAAAATTTTATCCAAAAACTAAAAATTCAAGAGACCGTAATTTTCACTTGATAAAATTTCTTAATTCCATTTTCTTTTACAAAAAACGTGAATTTTTTAAAAATGCTGATAAAATTCGAGAAAAAAAAAATTATCAAATTTAAAGTCACGAGACTAATTCCAAATCGACTTTGCTCATTTTTGGAGTAATGGAAATGGTCGATTTTAGTGGAATAAGGCTTTTGCAGTCTTTTCATGAATTTCTCGGGTATAAACGAGTGCTGAGAAAAAAATGAGTCTGGGTCAGAATGGTAAATATTAATAAAAATGATTTTCGATCGATAAATTACTGGGTTGAGGTAAATAGTAAGGAAGTGGGATTACTGAGTTTCAAGGGATTCCGTGCGAAGCGAGAAAGGAGAAAATATGGGAGAAGAGAGAAGCAGGAGCTGTGATTGATCGAAAACTACCCCCGGATGGCTCAGGGTCGATATATTTATGCAGGAATGTCTGTCTTCTTTTTTCTCCCCCGTTTCTGTCGCTCTCTCGATGTATTTTTTTTCTCATCGGGCTCGTTATTATTGCCCGTGTAATCGGTGAAACTCGCGACCTCGGCCTGCGGGCTTTTCCACCCCTTTTATCGTCAACAACTCTCAACAGGAATGGGGGTTGAAAAAAGGGGGTTGAGGCTCGATTCGGAGATTGCTTCGGGGATATTATTGCTTCGCGCCCACGAGAATTCCCAATGCCACGAGATGAGGAGAATTCCAAAGACTCTCAGAACTCTCGAGCAGTTATTACTTATTATTCCGGGTCCCAGGAGTTTAAACCCTATTATGAATTCATCTTCTTCCCCCTTAATTGATGGCTTCAAGGAAACCAACGATTGTGCACTATTATTACATTTTTACAATAAGACGATTAAGGGCTCACGTAATCTGAGCGAATTGCGTCAAAATACCACCCCAACGAGTGCCAACCACCCCCAACAATTTTTTTGTGTAAAAAACATTTTTACACACGTTTTCTTTGAATTAAAAAAAAATTCCCATTGTGGGTCGAATTTTTTGTAAGAATAAAATTATTGAGGGTACTTAGGGATTCGTAGGGGTGGAATTTTGACATAATTGTTGGTTCGAGGATCGAGGAGTTTGGCATTTTGGGGGCATAAAAATTTGTCACAATTAAAATGTACGTGGACGCAGAAATAGTTCATGTTCTCATGAGAAGGAAGTTTTGAATTGGAAGGGGTGGAATTTTGAAATCCAAAAATTGAAAATCAATTTTTTTCTCTTTTTTTTTTATCGACGATTGTTTTTAGCTTTTTTTTCGATTTTTCGCTGTACGTAGGAAGAGAAAAACTATCTGTAGTTTACACCGGAGTGGTTTCTCGTTTCTACGAAATTTAACTGTCGA
The DNA here is from genome assembly GCA_037952995.1 of Hyposoter didymator. NCBI lineage: Eukaryota > Metazoa > Arthropoda > Insecta > Hymenoptera > Ichneumonidae > Hyposoter > Hyposoter didymator. The sequence goes on from JBAJMU010000011.1 coordinate 4,355,563, forward strand.
AGAAAAGTGACGTTTGACGAGTTTATCGTGTTTCTGTCACCCGAGTGAATAACCGAACATAATATTTTGACGGGAGGAATATAAGAGAAAGGGGGAAAGAGTGAAGGAAGAAAAAAAATGAAAGACAGCGAAAAAAAACGTCACAGTCCCATTGAGTCGGGGCGACGAGCCTTTGTGCTTTTCTTTCCACCGAAAAGTTGAATTTCTGTTGAGAAATATATATTTTGTGGTTTCGAAAACGTCGGTCGAGTGTGAGGAATAGAAAAGACTTTTTTGGAGCTCGTTTTTTCTAAAAGGATCTTTTGAAGAAATTTGAAAAAAAAAATGAGAAAGGGGGTTGTTTTTAAGGGGAAAAAAATTGGGCTCGTGATCGTTGAAATTGAGATACTCGGCTACCCAAGCAATCGCTTTTGCTCCTTTCCATCCTCATATCCTTTCCTTCCTTTTTATAACTTGGAAAAACCTCCCCCCTCCCTCCTCTTTATTCCCTTACTCGTGCACACGTTTCTGTTCCCTTTCGGAGCCTTTTTCATAGGGAACGCCTGGAGGGGGGGGAGCGAGGGCACAAAAAGGTACAAAGAAAAGGAAAGTCACTTCGACGACTCCAGCCTATCGTATTTCTTCTTCCAGCCTAGCCGAGTCGTTCTAATGTAAAAACGGGGCGAATTTAAAAAGCAGCCATTGTGTCTCGTATTACAAAGTTCCTATCGATATTCTCAGCCATCTTTATCGATATTATTCCCGAAGGCATTTACCTCACTCGATTCACGAATAAATTATCCCTGACCCATATTTTTCGCAAGAAAAAAAAGAAAAAAAAACAATCGCCACGTGCGAGGGGGTTGAAATTTTATTTTCTCCAAAAATCCAACTTTTTTTTTGTCTCTTCACCAGAGACATTTTCATAATTGACTTTTGTAATAAAACTGGAGCAAATATTGAAAAAAAAACGATGAAAACATTTCAGTATTTAAAAAAAACGTCCAGCAGCATTTGCAGAAAAAAAAATGACCAAACGACCAAAAAAAAACAACCAGCTCGAATCTTAATTGAAAAAAAAAACCGAAAAAGCAGCTTTTTTTACGTCAATAAAAAAGTGGAGTTTAATTAATTAAGATTCAGGATATTGGGAAAGTTTTATGAATATCCATTAGCAAAGTTTGTCACTTCGTAAACGTATGATTTCGCAAAATCCAAAGACAATTTAATTTGAAAAAAAAATAAATAAATAACAGAACGAAAAGTTAATTAGTGCGAACCTCGAGACTAGAGAGTTTGGAAAATCGATTAACTTAATTATCTGCTCATTAAACTAGCACGTATCGTTGTAATTCCTATAAATTGCTTCGCCCTAAGCCAGACGATAGTTTTGCCAGTAGAAACGGTCCGTATGTGGTCAGACATGGCTGGAAGCTTCGGATATATATAGATGAATATATATTCCAAGGGAATATCATTCTCTCGGATCAGAACGAGATAGAAAGTGTGTCGTACGAGTCTGTCGATGACCACGAGCATTACAATCGCCCAGCCATTTCTATTCTCCAAGCCAATGGATATTGTACCAACTATTCGTGGATAATAACGAGTCTGTGTACAAGAGAATGAGAAATCGATCGGTCTATCCGCAGGCCATCAGCCACACGAGCCTTATACCTCGATGAGGAGTGCGTGAGGACGAGCTTTGTACAATAGAAATGGAAAGAAGAAAGAAAAAAAAAACACGAATAAAAAAAGCAACTTCTCTCACTGCTTTACGACCCAAATCCTGCGAGCCCTAACGATCCATGTCATTTTTTGCTTCCCTTAACTCATCACTGATTCTGTTTGATTTGGTGTCCCGAAATTGAAAAAAAAAAAACAAAAAAAAAAGTAACAAAATTATTGAGTCAGCAAAACACTGATATTTATTTGTTTGGAAAATCAAAATTGTGTCCCACGTTAGTTTTCGTTCGGCTCAGTAGTCTGAGGCATGGGAACGGGGATTTTTAATTATTCATTCCTTATCGACAGGGTGAATATATAACGGAAAATATTTTGATGTATTTTTTAATTGATAATCAAACGAATAATTCGACTTTTTATTGTTTAAAGGGAAATGTTTTTTTAACAAATTGCCAGAAATTCAATTTTTTTTGCTTCTCATTATCGAGAAAAAAAATAAGAAATAGAGTTTTTTGGTTAACCGTCTCATTGGGAATTCTAGTCATGGGGAAATTCATGTCGAGGTGACCCAAGTATCTCGGGAATTCTAGAACCACCTGCTTCACGTATTTGTCTTTCTTCTCACTCTCTCTCTCTCTCTCTCTCTCTCTCTCTCTCTTTCTTATTCGAAAGAAATTGGATCGAAGTCAAGAAGCGATTTGTCCAACAAGGACTAGAGATTCCTGAACTCTGCTCATTCTGCCAAGACGGAGGAGAAAAGTATGTCAGTTGTTTTGGGATCGAGATGGACAAGGAGAAAAGGGAAGAATAAAGTTTAGGGTGAAATGTGCCCTTGAGCTTCTTCAGTATAAAGCAGGATGAAGCTTTTGTACCCTTTCTCAAAACCGGAAGTCCCTTTGGTCACGAAAACCAAGGACATTTCCTCAGACCTCACAAAACCTCTCCACCCCTTTTTCTAATTCTCTCTCGCTCGCTTTTTCTCTATTACATTTTCAAGTGGCTCGCCTCTAATTTATTAATTTATAACGGAATAAATTAAATAAAATATTCTCGTATACGAAAGTCGTAAATTCTCTCGGGGTGCTAACCTCCCCTTCCCTCTTACCCTCCGCGAGAAGCACTATTAACATAAATACGTCTTCTGGCCTACGGAGCGTTATTGCTGCCCTAACAAATTCATGCACGAGACGTTCAACGAGAAATGAGACTGTCGATCTCGAATAAATGGTAATAAATGGTTTATATTGATTCAAAAACATTTCCATCACGAAAAACTTGAGTTTTTATTTTTTTTCTGTTTTTTAAATTCTTTTTGTTTTTTATTTGATTTTTCTTTTTCTTTTATGCTTTAAATTATTTATTTATTGATATTGATTTTTATTTATTTATTAAAAAATTCTTTTTATTTTCTGCTGACGAGTTTCATCAAATTTTTAATTTTCTTGTAGCCCATTCGATTCTAAAATATATTGCTTTATTTATTGAACAACAACAAAATTAACAGATTCAATTTTTTTTTGCCTAAAACTGTTTCAACTTTGAAATGACGAAGAATGGGAAAAGTATTGAACGTAGTATGATTGATAAAATGCACTAATTAATAAACAATTAATTTTAATCGGTAATTGAAAAATTTACGAGGAAAATAAACATTTTTGAATTTATCTGGATGGAAAAAAAAAATGTTTTTTCGTTGAACAACCCTTAGTTAGCTTTTCCTCGAGTACTCGGTTTCTTTTTGCTTTCCATCGAGGCAGCTCTTTGCTCGCACGAAGCTTTTGGTATATAGTCTCCGGTGGCGAGAGTACCTCGTGGCAAAGGGATGAGAATTTCTTTATATCACGAAATTCTAACGCGATACTCGGTAAATCTCCCTCGGGAAGTTCTCTGGAGGGTTTCCACATTCGTGGCTCCTCGTAAATGCGTTAGGGTCAAGTCGGTAAAGGGCGTTTAAGTTATACATGTGTTTGTGTGTTTATTTGTGTATGTGTTAAAAAATAAGGGTAGGTCAGTAATTTTCGTGCGAGTCTTTCTCGAAGCGAGTTAAATGTGCCCAAGAATTTATCTCCCTCTTCCCTCCGTACTTTCACCCTAAACCCATTTTTTTCAAGCCTGACTAGTCATAAAAAAAATAAGCGCTCATTTTCAAAACTTAAAAAAAAAAAAAAAAAATTTCGCGTATTTTGCATGGGACCAGGGCCGTTGAAAAATGGTTCCGAACTTGTTTTAAACTTTCGTAGTCATCAGCGAATTTCTCTGTAACAAATAGTGTTTTTATGGCGCATAATGGAGTCGATTTTGTTCGGACAACTTTTTTTTTGGTTCTTTATGGTGTTTTATGGTATTTTATGGTGTCTTAATTAATTTTTATGGTATTAACATCATACACCATCATGTTTGGATCATTTACCATTTTTTTTTTCTACCCCGAAGGATCGCACGAAGACTCATTTTTTCAAAAGATTCAAAATTTCTGTTGCACGAATTTACGATTTGAAAATAAGGGTTGAAAAACGAGTGTGTAGTTATTTTGGAGCTTCGTAGTCCCCATGGAATTTCGTACTAATTAAAAGCTTTTCCGTGATAGCAACTGGCACAAAAAGGTTGCAATTTACTCGCAACGTGGCCCCGTAAGAAAAAAAAGGTGAATATTCAACAAGGGGTTAACGTTTTCGGTCTCCGTACGGAGGGTGTGATTTGGTGGGAACCACGCGATCCTCGCCAATCGAGGTTGAACGTTGGTCACGTGATGTCAAGTATGTTAAGAATTGGAGGAGAGAAAAAATGTTTTTCACCTAATTGCACATTAATAACGAGTCTAATGAAGAAAGAGTTATTTCTTCCTCGTGTTAAGCTTTTTTCCTCGCGTGGAATAATGTCGAGGAGGGGGGAGAAGGAAAAGCATGTGAAAAGTCGACATTAAGGTCGATAAATAAAGGGATGATCGATGCTGTGGATTTAGAAACGAATCACAGACTCGAAACGGAGTCCAGGGGTGAAAAAAAAGAATCATCAGTAGCTACTTTTAAGGGGATTAGTTTTTATAGCTTGGCTGAATTTTTCTCAAGCTTCAAGGTCATCGATCGTACAATCATAAAAAATGGTCTACATTCTTTATTTTCTTGACTACCCCGAAGCGAGGTAATTCCCGAGGCTTTAAGGGACTTGCAGACAACAATTACTTCGGAGATTCATCGTTCCACTGACCCAGAGCACCCCTTAGATTCGTTCTCGGTGATAAATTAAGATAAATCGCTTGTCCTGCCATTTTTTATTTTCAAGATCGATCGATCAAGGTTACTAGAGGCGTTTGTGCTTTCTCGGACCGTTCGAGAATTAATAATCCAACGTGAGATAAGGCAGCTTGCTCACGAATGAGGTAACACACGATCGAACTTATCCTTCCTCATCGCCTACTCGCTGCTAGCTCGATATCCACTCTACAATGTTTACATTGCCTGCCCATATTCACTTGAGATTAACTTGAAGAAAAACCCAAAAGGCAGAGTCATTCATTTGTATATTCACTTGTTCGTCAATACTTTCGTTAGTCTTTTTCACCCTCTCCTTCTCTTGAACATCAAAACATTAAAAAGCTCGACGTTAAATTAATTCCTTCGATTTCTCCTCAATTTATTCATTTACTTATCAACCACGTAATTTATTTCTCAACTCATCGGGGTCAACAATCATTTAAACAATTTTAGAGCAGTTTTGTTTAATCATTTATTTTAATTCAATTTACAAATTATTTTTGAATTAATAAATAATAAATAAATAATAATAATAACTGACGAATAATATAAATAAAATGGAATTTCAATAATAATAATAATAATAAATAAATAAGAATAATACTGAAAGGAAAAATAAATAAATAAAATTTTGCGGTTCATTTACTTATCAACCTCTTTATTTATTTCTAAACTCATCAGGCTCAATAATCATTTATACAAATTCACAAAAGTTTTGTTCAATCATTTATTTTCATTTGATTTATAAATTATTTATAAATTGATTAATAATAAATAAATAATGATAATAATCGATAAACAATCTAAATAAAATGGAATTTGAAAAAAATAAAAATGCAAAATAATAATAATAATAAATAAATAAGAATAATAATTAAAGGATCAATAAACAAAGAAAATTTTGCGGTGGAGGAAAGCGGGAAATATTAGCCAAGAAGGGGATCGTGCTACCTTCGGACATGGAGCGATTGGGGTTCGATAAAACGTTGAGAGTATTTATAGGTGCATCGTTTTCCAACGACACTGTTCAGCTACCGCCACTGTCATGTGCATACAGATATGGACACACGATGGAGTGCAGTCTCGTGAAGTATATAAAGGTCTGCAGTAATGAAACCGAGAGAGAAACTAGCCAGAGAAGTGAGAAAGGGAGAAAAAAGAAGAGGAACAATCGAGCCGAAGGGGAAGAGGAAAAAATAGAGAACTTAGGTATCGCATAGAGAAAGAGAATCGTTATATACGACGAATGCTTACCCCCGTCGGGAACAAGCGTCAGGGGTGCTGTTCGAGTCTGCCGGAGGGATTGTTGGGCCGTGAAAACGCCCGGTCACTCCCTCGCTTTCATACATACACACACACGCCTACGTGTCCACGATCCGATAAGATTGATTTCCGAGGCCAACGGAATTCACCTCCAATACCGACTGTGCTTGCCCACCGCCTAACTGGATCGTCCAATACACCCCCACATTCCCATCAACAATCACCAACACCAATTTGAGCCTCAACTTTGCCCAAAATTAGTCAAACTTAATTCAATTACTAGTGAGATTAATTTGATGTTGTCGACGAGTGTGAAAACAAATTCAACATTTTTCTGAAGTCATTTGATGCCTTGGCAACGTTGAATCCGAATTCGCTGGCAAGAATGCTGGAAAAACCTGTCGAAAAAGTCACCAGACTATCAGGATTGTTTGCCCGGGACTCATTTCGGTTTTTATTATTTTTTGGAAGACAGCGTTAGCAGATGTGCAAGGCTGGATGCTTTTCTCCGACGAAATTGCCAGTCGAAGAGTATGCGAGGCTTGAAAGCTTTACTAGCTCTGCACCTGGTGGCCTGAGCTTAGCCTCGCAAGCCTGGAGTTCAATATCGGAGGTCGTACCTTAACACCTGCGAAACATAGTTCCTTCCAACAGTCGATCCCTCCGAAATATGTCTCCACAAGAACGTATTTTCAACATGACAGCGTCAATACCTTCCAGGACTAGGAGGCAGTGCTGAAAAAACTGCATCAGACAACAGTACCCATTGCACAACAATTTCAGGCATTAGTGTGGACATTTTTTCAGAGACTTACCCCACAGACCAGATTTCAATCTACACCCACACATCTATAATGGGGACCCTGTATGTCAACGTTTTGACTACCCTCCATGACACAGACCTCGTGCGATGACACTATTGTGCTCCTCTGGTAGCAATAAGCATTCCAACATTGACAATAGCGGGAGGCTGATAATTCAAGCCTAGAGACAGAATCAGACAGGGTGATATCCGGCACGTGATTCTGTACACACTGTACATCATTTTGATCCAAGCGTAACTATGATTTCCTGCAATGTGGCATGAGTGCTACATTGCCCAGACTTTAACCACCTACTAATCATACCTCGAGACGACGTCGGCAATGTGTTCCGTACGTGCTGAAGTGCTCCAGCACTGGGTGCATATGCGAGGCTTGTACAACAAACTGGGAATAACTACAGGACCATCGAGTCCACGTCGATATGTTGGTCACAGGCTTAGAAGTGACCAGTGTCGTCTGTATCAACAGTAGATGCACTGAAGTTGTTGTCGCAACGCGTGCGATTTGATAGCTTATCGTGACTCGATTATAGTCCATAATGGAACCGGCTGAACCAAATGGCTTCTGGATCCACATCCCAAGTGTGAATGATCGAATGGTAGAGGTAGGTCAGTTGGAATCAGGATGTTGACCAGATGATGACCCATTGTCATTGGAATTGTGACCAGGACCTGGTGGCCACTGTCTCATCATCGAAGGGAGACCGGATGTCATCAGGATCAGAGATCGGAATTAGGATTTGAGAATCAGTCTAGTCATCATTGCTGGAGCTGTTTCAGATGAGATCATCAATCATGATTCTTGGCACGAAGATGCTGATGTGATAATTTCCTGAATCGTACACAACAGTCCAGGGGGTAGTATCCAGTAATTTGTTCGTAACATCATCATGATTGAGTCATTGAGAATATTGAAGATAATTGGCATTCAAGATCTTGTATACATACCCTTTTAAGGAAACTGGTGTTGGATGACATCGAGCAGAATTGGTGACGGAAAGGACCCGGAGGCACCAAAGCGGAATGTCCAGACGATCGACCAAGCATCAGCATCGATGCAAGAGGCCATACAAGTCGAAGGCATTGGAGGCTAGCGTTAGGAAAAATAATGAATTGGGAAGTGGTTGGGAAAGCTTAACCCCTGGTTATAATCCAGGGATCAATGCGCGAGGCTATCATCCGTGTAATCGCTGGCGTAGTATGGCTCATGTAGTATATGCAGAAGGCATTGATGGAAGGGGGGAAAGCCTGCTAGCTTCTGAATGAAGCCGGCTTCGTTGGCCACCGCTCCGGTTGCCCTTCTTGGCTCTGCCACAGAAACTCTAGCTTGCTGTGTGGCAGTATTGATCGCCCCACCCTCGCACACGCTAAAACGCCCACGAGTCTGTGCGGTGTACAAGCAGCCCTCCTCCTCTGGTTCCCTTGTACATTCCGTGCCAGGAGTGAGCTCTGGCTTTCCTATAGAGCTGCTCCAACCGCATCGAAACTCTGCCACAAGGCTCTCTTTCGCAGTATTCCATCAACAGGGTTGAAGCCGGAAGGAAATTGCTTGAAGAAAGCAAAGCTAGTAACTCGTTCTGTGAATGTCTTCTGGACTCAAGCAACAAACAACCAACTGCTGCTTTCTCTACCTATCGTTTGTCTTCGCAGTGTCCTCTCAGCGCTGATCTCTCATTAGCCACCCTCCCTCGATGTTGGCAGTTTTGTTACTTCCCTTACAACGAGTCTTCTTTGCCAGTGTCAAGGTTGCCTCGGCAGCCCCAAGGAGACAATCCCCTTCATTCTCGTGCACGGAATCGAAATCGACAGCCGATGTTCTGTAACTTTGATCCAAATTAATCCAACTCGCTGTCTTTCGACATGAACTTCACTGCGGATCCTACAATTCAGATGGAACGAGTTTGATGATGAAAACCAGATGGAGGTTTCTCGTGGCAAGCCATTTCGTACGAATTCAAGTCAATGATTCTGCATGCTACCCGTCCGGCTATTGTCTATTCGTTGAGCAGAAAAAAAACGAGTCTCTCGAAGGCGATGTCGCATTGATAGGGAGTCTGAACAATTTATTACGGATCCACGCCTCGATCAATAGATGCCAAACGGTACAGAACCTTTTTGTCTTCACTTCGTGTATCCTCGCCCCTCAATTTTCGGCTTAATGCTTGTTTCCCCTGGAGCACTTGGTCCGCTGCTGGTAAAACATCGCACGAGAAATACCTCTGCCCAAAATCATACAGCCTCTTGTGCACTCTACTCTTCTTCGTCACTGTCAAGGTTGATGCGCACGCTTCCCATGTACGTGTCGACGGGAATCTCTCGATCCTTCTCCTCCCACGCTACGGGGTTGGAAAAATCCTCCCTTATTTTGTCGAGACTGTCGCGGAAGGAACAGCTCCTTCTTCCAAACGTTTCTCATGTCTTTGTCAAAGTTGGATACATGTTTCGAATCCCACTGTAGGATTGGAAGGTCCTCCTCGCTACTTTTTCAACACAACTCGCGCATCTTTTATTGACGCACACGGAGGCTTCTCGAGAATTCAACGCGACTAAAATGGCAATGCTTGGCTTACATCCGGGACGCAAGCTATTGAATCTCCATGTCCAGTTACACCTCGACGTATACCCTACCATTTTCCTTTTGTACCCACAATGTTTTCATTCCCTGGCGCGTCTCACTTCCGATTCGTACCTCGTGAATAGAAACTTTTCACAACGCCCATCTGGCCACTCGTTATCAGTGAACCATGGCAAACTCCCACCATTCCGAGACGACTGGATCGCGCAATTTTGTCACGTACTCGCGAGCCTCGTATTATTTTTGTTAATTATGTAAAAACGACAAAAAAAATGAAATATTTTTTTTCTCGAGTTCTTGATTGTCTCTGCGCCGGAAATTTGCAATGCTGGGCCAATATTTCCTAATCAACTTATTCATCCCTTAATGCGGACTCTCAAAGCCTCGTATTATTTTTGCTAATTATCAAAAATCGAAATTTTTTTTTTTCGAGTTTTTAATTGTCTCGACACCAGAAATTACTTTGCTCCGCCAATATTTCCTAATTAACTTATTCATCCCTTAATACAGACTCTCGAAAGCTCGTAACTTGGCATTCCAGTCCATAAAGTTTGCCGGAACCAGGTCCTTCAACTTTTACCAACAAGACTATGATTCATGTGGAACGATTCTCGAACCAAGACACTCCCAGCAAATGCATAAATCGTATGCACTCAAGCTGGACTGGATCAACAGTTAGCTTTCTGTCTCGCTGGGCACAACCCTCGACAAACGTGTCTAGCAATTTTATCGCTTCTATAAAAACCGAGGTCACAGGTCGAAAACCGTAAAAGAAAACAACGATACACTCGCCTCGACTCCATGTTTTCTGCTCATTCGGAAAAACCTTTTTTTCCTTCAGACTCGATGCGATCGATCCGGTGACCAGAAATAAATATCATTTCACCTCGAGGAGGAAAAACACCTCACCCAGTCACGGTTCTCTCCAGGCATTATGAAACATCCTCCCCGACCAGTCTATTCACACTCCTCCCGACTGTTAAATCGCCCAATTACCCGAACGCTGCCTTCCGCAAAGATTCCATCTTAGATTGGAAATCGGTCACGACACACCGAGCAATAAGTACCAACAAATATACGCCGCTACCTTCCCTCTTTATCTTTATGTTTCCTTCGCCTGTTTTTGCTTCTTTTATTCACTAAAATAAATAACGAAAATACAACGATTTCAATATAAAATTGAAAATTTCTACTCAAGAGAAAATCTCATTAAAAATATAAAATTTACATTGAAATTGTAACATTTTTTTAGAAAACATAAAATTTTCATTGAAAATATAAAATTTCCATATAAAATATAAAATTTCCATATAAAATATAAAATTTTCATTAAAAATATTGAATTTTCATGGAAAATGTAAAATTTTCATATTTATCATTTAGTTAAAAAAAAATTGAAGCTGCAATAAGCTTACGATGACGTTGGGAAATCCCTTTTCTCAGAATTTCTGTCCCAGCGAAATAACTCAAAGTATTTGAATTTTGGAAAAACCGAAAAAGGCGTAAACTTTTTGAAGCTTTTAGGATGTTGCGATTTTCTAAAAAAAATTAAGTCATGGGGACGCAGGATCATCTTGTTTTTCCATAACGTGCGGAGGAGCCGGATGATAAATAAGAATTGCGATTCGCAGGCAAAGCGATAATGTTGTCAATCTGTCGGATTTTTTTTCCAAAGTTGGCGCCCCGTATAACTGCTGCCTATTCATTAACGATATATATTAAGTTAAGGGTACGAGGTAACCAATTCAATTTGGATGGAAGAAACATTTCCTGTCACGTAACATTCTTGTTAGAAAAAAATGGGCGGAAAGAAAAAGATTACAAGATCGTTAAGGGGGGTAGTTTAAAAAAAAAAGGGGGTGAGCTGTTTCCCAAGGAACGACGGACCAAGTTTTCTTTTCTCGGACTGCCAAGCCTTATATATACATAATTCGGATCACTGACCGTCTGGGAAAGCTTAAGCGAGACTGTGTGGCAAAAGGGTGAGGGGGTGAAGTTTAAGGGGTTGGGGAAACCTCATGTTATATAGCGACGAAGAAGCCGTAGACGGTGTAGACCGCGTGCCAACAAGGCAATTGCTCGGAAGCTTTTCTTTTACTATACTTTCCACCACAACCCCCTGCTCCCCTGTCATCCCCTTAAATCCACATCTATAAAGAAACGTCTCCGTGTCAACGGTCCTGTGTCTCCAAGCTTCGGGTCTCAGTGATCTCGATTAAGGGATCATTATCCGTGGAAAGAATCGCCAAATTAGGGGTTGTCGTCCTTCGTCCTTGAAAGACACGTGTAATTTTTTTTTCTCCCTTCAATTTGAGCCCAAACGACCCAGCCCTCGTGGCAATGTCAAATCTCAATCGAAATCTTTGAATTTATAAATTTTTTCTACTTTTTATTGGAAAAACAAAAAAATACAGGCCCATCAGTTTCGGTGAAGATAAAAAATCCTCGACGATGGCGAGCAGCACCGAGGATTACGGCTCGGAACTCCAGGAATTGCAATGGGGCGGCGGCACCACCAATTCACACTTTTTACGCAATTCCGGCAGCCATTACCTTCGCACCGGAAGTGGCAGTGGCTACTACGAAGCCGAAGATCTCGAACCCGGCGGACGACACCAAGCCAGTCATCATCGCGGCTACTACAGCCCACCTGGCACAAACTACACCATCGTTGAGAGACCACCCAGTGCACCCCATCATCATTCCTCCCATACTACACCCTACAGACATAGCAGGGTACATACCACAACAACAAATCCAGCTGCTGTCAACGCCAGTGGCGCCATCTCACCGGAACAGGTCATAAGGTCAGTTGTTTCATATTTTTCCATTTTATTTTACATTTTATTTTCCATTTTATTTCCCATTTGATTTTCCATCTTATTTTCCATTTTATTTTCTGTTTTATTTTCCATTTTATTTTTTATTTTATTTTTTATTTTATTTTTTATTTTTTATTTTATTTTTTATTTTATTTTTTATTTTATTTTTTATTTCATTTTTCATTTTATATTCCACTTTATTTTCCTTTCAATCATTTCCTCCAGTTTACTGGGAATTTTTACTTCGAGTCCAAGTCAAAAAGTCGAGAAAAATTTGGAACGCATTGTTTTCAACAATTTTGAATAATGTACCAAAGAAATATGCGTAGTGTGTTGAAAATCTAGTGAAGAAAAAGAAGATTTTTCGTTGGAATTTTCTGTCGAAATAATTTTGGAAATTTCGATAAAATTTGTTTTTTTTTTTGTTTTTTTTTTTTTTGTATTGGCGAGAATAGCAGGCTTTTTGGAAATGGAGCTCCGAGCGAAGGCAGGAGACCGAACGACAGAAGAACACCAGCCTCGAGCCCAGCGAGCGTTTCAGCTTTAAGGGCTTCGAGTGCGAATCCTGCACAACAGCAACAACAAAATGTGACGAGTTCGCAAACGTCACCTGGACCACAGCCGCTCAGTCTACAAGAGTTAACCGTCAGAACAATTACCATGACGAGAGATCCTCCCGACTCCCATCATGGCTTTGGAATCTGCGTCAAAGGTGGCAAGGACGCTGGTGAGTTTCGAACACAATAAATCTTGTTTTTCTTCTTCTTGTTAAATCGCACGACGATCGAGTTTTTATTTCATTTCGAAAGTTAGAGTCCCTGGGCAATTTTTTTGGGACGAGATCATTTTTTATAGTCGTCTCTGTTGCCTTATCCGATTTATTTGCTCATCGTTGTGCGAAGGAAAAATGAACGAGCCTTCGAAACACAAAAAAAAAAAAATCACGCACAGAAATTTTTGGGAATGCAATCAAATTTTTTTCAGTCAATATTTCGTGGACTATTTCAATCTTTTCACCATCAATCATTCGTTTCCATTGTTTACGATTTCCCCTGAAAATTTTTGGCAAAATTATTGCCGAAGAATGCAAAAAAAAAAATTGGTTTCGATTTGTAAAAAAAAA
>JBAJMU010000011.1:4369093-4450139 GCA_037952995.1 Hyposoter didymator
AAAAAAAAAAAATCATGCACAGAAATTTTTGGGAATGCAATCAAATTTTTTTCAGTCAATATTTCGTGGACTATTTCAATTTTTTCACCATCAATCATTCGTTTCCATTGTTTACTATTTTCCCTGAAAATTTTTGGCAAAATTATTGCCGAAGAATCCAAAAAAAAAATTGATTTCGATTTGTAAAAAAAAAAAGGCTAATTTTTTGGAGAAATTCTGAGTTCGATTGGCTCGTTCACCGATCCAAAAACTTGAGTAGATGAGTAGGAACGAGAAGTGTGCAAGGAAGTGTGAGAGTGCACAGACACTCACGTATGCGAATATCTTTCTGTCTTTTTCTCGCTGTACCGCAGATGCGCAGTCAGGTAAAACACACACTTCGTAGTTATAAAAAAAAAATCGTGAAAATAGTATTTTATTTTATTTTTTTTCATACGAGAAAGGAAAATCAAGGGAGAATGAAATTCCTGGCCTTAGGAAGGGTCGAAGAAAGTATTGGTGACAAAAAAAAAGGTCGAGGTCGCGCTCGAATAAGCCTCCAACCACATTTCCTCGAATTTTCAGTCTCCCTGGTTTTCCACGTAATTAAACGTTCCATTAATTAATTAATAAACAAAAATCAAATTTCTTAGTTAATCAGAAACAAACACACGACCATTTATGTCGCATGAAATTGTTTCCTCCAGAATTTCGTTGCATGAAATCGCCAAACGCTCACGCCGAAGACAAATCTCGAAAGCGAGGTACATCCAAGTGCAAAATCGGAATTCAGCATTATTGGGGCTTTTTGGCAGGACGTAAAAAATCAAAATCCAGCCATCGAGCCTCAAAAAAGTTGAAAATACGTTTTAAAAGAAATTTTGGCGTTCACTGAATCCGAAATCCAGAAAAAAAGCAAAAAAATTGAAATTTGAAAAATAAAATTGAAATTAGGGCCTGCTCCTTGTCCAATCGAAATCCAACATTTTAATCGCTTCCCCAAGGACACAAAACGTCAAAATTAAATGATAAGCCTTTAAAATTAACTTCGAGGACATTTCAACTGTTTTGGAACCTTTACCTTGATCCTCGGAATTTCCCTAGCCAACCATTTCCAAGATTATAAAAAAAAATCGCAAGACAATGAGTTTTCATTGACACTAATAATTACCAATGCAAAAATTCATAAAATCAGTGGACTTGACTTTAAAAAAAAAAATTCATTTCGTATCCCGATGAAACGAAATTTGTGACTTGGTCAAAAGATTCTGGAATATGCTCAACCGAAAATGATTTTTTAATTATTTCACCGTTGGGTAATTTGCTGAATTAGATGAAGAAAAAAAAACAATTAAAGCGAAGCTACCCGAGAGGTGCTGTAACCACTTTTTCTTGTTAAGTCGTAAACCTCTTGCCCAGCTTCCAACAAGCCCGAAAATTTACTCATCCTCGTACATCTCCAAGTCTAACTATATATAGAGAACATACAAACCCTCGTTGTACCAGGAGCACGAAAAATTCACTTGATTATGTTCGTGTCACTGGGGAAGAAAAAAAAAGTTGTCTCCGAGACTCGTCGATCTATCGAGATTTGATTAAAACTCGAACGAGCGTGGTAATCGAGTATTTTATAGATAGTGTGTGCTGCACGTCAAATTTTTCCCTCCTTCTCACACGAATTCACTCAGACATTATGTTCATGCATTCGAACAGACATTTTATGACATTCTATCGATTTTCTCACTCAATTGTCTTTGGGGCTGAATAACCTTTGAGATTCAATTTTATTTTGCTGCAGGGATTTTTGCCTTGTACGAATTAACAATTTTTTTGACCTCACATTCGTTTTTTTGTCCAATTCAAATAAAAAATATTTTATTTTATTGATTGAAAGTAAAATTTGTTTTATTTCAATGAATTTGTTGTCAAATTTTTGATTTTGTGTAGGAAATTAATTTTCGAAACTGAAGAAACGATCCAGAAACTGGATGATTTTTGTTGCTCGTGAAAAATGAGAATTTTTCACTTTGTAACGTTTTGATTTGATTTTTAATGTTTTTTTCGTGAATTTTGAGGCAAATGATTCCCCAAGGACAATGCGAGGACGTAACAATGATACAAGCTGCTTGACACTGAATACACAAGCAATTTATTCAAATATTTATTTTCACTTTTGAATTTGGTATCGAAACACGTTGCTACGTTAAGGATCGAGTATTATTATTCTCCATCCAGGGGAGAAAAGGAGGAGGGCAAGTGGATTGAACGCAAATTTCTCTTTCTCTCGATCGCTATACGGGAGCCTTGTCCTCGCTCGGAGGGCAAGTTGAGGACACTTTTCCGAGAGGTCGAAATCTCGATTAAACCACGAAATCACGAGACTCTGGCTTGAGGCCAAGTACTCGCCGTTTGCCTCGTCGTGATCGAGAGAGAAGGAAAGACAGAGACGAAAGTTGGCGAAGAAGGAGAGAGTTGAGATAAAGAGAAGAGCAAGCTATAGCGAAGTACAAGTGACGCGGTTGCTACAGTGATCCGCTGAATATGCCTTGGATGGAGGATAGACGTGTAAATACACAGGGTCTATCTAAATCCAATTTGCGACTTGGGCAACCGTTAGATCGTGCAATTCCGAAGAGAAAAGTCCTTTACCATTTTCCTCTCCGATCAACAGTAGCCAAGATGTCGATGAATTCATCGAAAACGAATCCGATCCGGCGATACACAGAGCTGGGCGGAGCTTCCCCCACCACGTGCTTCTTCTTACGGCCTTCTCGATTGGCTCTCGTTCTCATTACATTATCTCCGCTATGGTTCATCGGACAGGAAAATGGCTAAGGACTTTTCTTTACAGAATTTCACCAACTATCCATCCCTCCAACCCTTTGTCATGAATTTCGACTTTCCCTGTCAGTTTACACACAACACTAAGTGCAATTAGCCTGCGCAGATGAGGCAAAGGCCTAGCAAGCCGAAGGACCTCTGAAACACGTCCTCTCGTCTCGAAAGTCTGCGAATTGTTCTCAGGGGTGGGCGTCTACATTTCGAGGGTCGAGGAAGGCTCGGTTGCGGAAAGAGCTGGACTGAGGCCAGGTGACACCATCTTGGAAGTTAACGGGACGCCCTTTCGCGCTGTGACCCACGAGGAAGCCCTCAAAGTAAGTGGATCCTCCTTACTCCTTTCTTATCAGCAAAATTTTCAAGCCGTCCCCAGCAGTCTTATCAACCCTCATGCCTCCGCCAACATTGATAAGCTAACAATACCAAAGCCTTTTTGCATCTTTATTCTTTCACATTAAACTTTGCTTTCATAATTAAGTATTTTCCACACGTACTACGTCGATTGCCAAGACTTATTCTTTTGACATTTCTGTACTTACGAATCAGACGAGATTCGGAAAAAAATTAACCTTTCCTATGAGATGCTTAAAAATATTCATTTCAAACAGCGATAATTCTAAAAAATGATTAGCAAATCGTGCAAACAATTCTCTTCAATAACAATCTGGAATATTGCTCTTTACGTTTAATACAAAGAATTCCTTAGTTTTTGTGTTCAGTGATTTTCAAAAATGGCCCCTTTTTTTTAAAATACTTTTCTTAGTTTTTCGAAATTGATTCAGAATTCCGAACCGTAGTAACTCGAGAATTGGAGAATTCGTATGCATGGCATATTTCTAGAAATTTGTAAAAGTGAATTTAAAAAATCGGGGACTAGTAAATGTCAATAAAAAAAATACAGCAAAGTGATGTAGCAATCTCTTATGCAATGAGGCCAAATTTTGATAACGAAGGTTGAGGAAAAAAAAAGTAAATGCGAAAAATACGAGCAAGATAATGGCAGATGTTTTCATAGAGGAGAGTATTTTTTATGACATCAGGGAGTAATCGAAAAACGATATTCAGGTCGAATCAATATTTAGTCCCTCCTCTTTCTCTCTCTGCTGTGGTCGTTCACTCTCGGTCTGACCACACAGCATCCTTTTCCACTTAAGCAAGAGCTCGTTGCGATTAAACGGAGCGTGAGAAATTCAACCAACGAGAAGATGGACAAAAGAAGATGGAAACTGAGGAAGGAGAGAAAGGAGAGAGTAAAAAGAGATTGACCCTGCGACATATCGAATCTTTCGACGAGAGAAAGTGCGAAAATATTTTTCCTTTCTCTCTGAATCTTTCCTCGTGAATATTTATCCAGTTGGGAGACTTTGTACGCGTTCCAAAATGAGGCCATATCGATCGATCGGATATACGAAGAGAGAGGGAAATAAAGAGAGACAAAAGCGTAATATAAACTGTATGGAAATTGCCGTGTAACTGAAGCACCGGGTGGCTTTCCTGTCTGACCATAACGCCCTGTTTCTACTTGCTCATCCCTCGTTTTCCTGCCATTTATTACGTACAGACTATGCGTCACTGTTCTATAAATCTTTACATAGTTACTGTACCACGATACGTAGTATCCTTTTCCTACTCTCAATTTCACTGACATCAAAGTCTACGAAAATAGTTTCATTCTATCAAGAATCCTGCGAGTGAGTAATTATTTTTTTGAAATTAAGAACGTCTGTTCTATTTTCGTCTATACCATCAAAACCGCTCGAGATAGGAGAAAAACTCATAGGATCAATTTTGTAGGGCACAAAATTTCCTACAATAAAGATTCTGACCAAATTTCTCTATCTCCAGTTAACAAGCCCTCAGAACCAATTTACATCAAACATCGAAAAAGAGAGATCAAGGATTATGAATTTTTTTGAAACTTCTGCATATTCTCGTTATTAAGGTCATAAGATTCAGGATTGAGAAATATAATTTTTTCATTGTGTATATTTAAATGCTTCATTGAGATACGTGACTGCCATTTTTTCCCTGGCAGTTGGTACGTTCGAAACTATTTAATATTTAATACAGGCCGTGTGTGTATGTCGAGTCGAGGTCGAGTAGAAGCGAGTAACGCCTTGCATTCGATATAAATTCACCTTATTTCCCGTACATGTTTTTAGTCAGGCCAGAAGTTGTTGCAGAAACATTTTTTATGCATTTTTTTCTCCTTCTCCTCCTGCCTTTTCCTCTTTCCTTTATCAATTATTTATCACAGATCTAAGAAACATTGCTTCCGCCACGAAAAGGCTTAAACGTGCCTGGCGAGCATGCACGATTGAATTTCAATTACATACGTGACCTCTACCACCGAGGGGGATCAATTTTAGTGATATTTCCTGCTTCCAGGCAAACATGACCTTCCAGTTTGTTAAAAATCACTCTTTATTTCCTAAAATAGAAAATTACGTTCCAGGCTCTCTTCCCTCAATATTGACAACATTCTCAGGGCCCAAAAGTGTCAATTCCATGAATGAAAACCATTAACAAAATTTCCAACAATTTATCGACAAAGTAAATTCTTCCTTTTTCCACAATTGAGACTTTTCATGAATGCTCGTGAATTTTTATCAATTCTAAGCTTAGATTTTGCAATTTTTCTTTGCCCCATGGTAAAATTTTTTAATTGAATTGAAAAAAAAAAAAATTCACAAATTTCTGTTTTTTTTTTTCTTTCTTTTTAATCGGAAATCTCAAGGGGCACCTTAGGGGATGTAAATTCTCGAACGTCTTGCAAACAGAAAGCCCCATAGAGAAAACAAGGGGTTGAAAAAAAAAAAATGAGGGATTGGAAGAAAAGAATAAGCTCGACGAGTATTCTCGGATTTAAACGACAAGTTGATGGGTATCCGTGCAACATCCCTCTGCAAGCTAATGCTGCGAGTGCCAGACTTTCCCCTAAGAGTCTTCTCGCGAGACAAAAGACTCTGTGACACGACAATGGACAATCAGCGATAGATATCGTGAGGGACGAACGAAGAGAGGGTGGAGGGAGAGAAGGAGGGAGGAAGGGCAGTAAAAAGAATGGAAGGAAGGAAGCAAAAAAGATGGCAAAAAGTTTTTCCTTTCCCTTGTTTGGCGAAGCCTCAACCAACCTCGAATATTCGAGGAAAAGGGAGGAATTTGATTGGAAAACTTGACTCGAAGGAATTTCCCATTTTTCTAGTGGAGAAAGGGAAAAAAAATTAACGACCTTCGAAGTTTTGTGATGAAAGCATTTTGGATAAACAATTGAGAAAGAAAAAGGCTTGAAAAATCACACGAATGGATTTCAACTAGTTCGATGGAAAAATTCAATGGTCCATTGTCCTTTTTCAACAAACAGTTAAAAAAATTTGACTCGAATAATTGTCGTTGAAAATTTTTTAATTGAGCTATTGTCAATCTCGAAGTTGAAAAGAAAGGAAAACAATGAAAACGATGCAGAGAGAGAGAGAGAGAGGGAAAAGAAGCTGAAGGTCTTTGCTGATAAGAGATTAAAAACAAAAAACGTAAAATGCAGCGTGAAAATTGGGCTACGATAATGGAAGAATTAGAATATAAAGAGCGTGAAAATCTTGGCCAATTTCCATGCAGCTTTTCGTCCAAGAAAGTTGAAGAATCGATCTTCCTCGAGGCAAAAAGCTTCTGCCCTCCCCAAGACCACGTGACATTGCAAATCCTCCATTTACTTTTGTGTAGTTTCCATCATTTTGACAATTGCTCGTGCCCCACGACTCAGAAGTTGACTAATGACTAACAAAAAGACGAGAACCAGCTCGTTTAGGATCGAGGGTCAAAAAGGTCGCGCACTTTTCGAGTCCTCGTGGCTAAATGTTCAGGAAGCTTCTCACTTTTTTTTTCTTCGTCTTGAACGACCCAACCGATCGATCCCTCAAGATGCGTCACGTGTTTGGTTATTGTCAATGACATTGTTATCGAAAACGAACTAATGAGCGGCACGATACTTGATGCGACCTTGGGAGGTCCTTGGAAATTTGGTCTTTCGGGATTTCCAGTTTTTTTTGTTTGTTGTTTTTAGAGTTTTTATTTAAAAATGCATTCAAAATTTTTACATCGCGTTTTTCACGATTTTAAAATACTTCCGGGGTCCTTGACCTTGAAAACATTTTTTTTTCAATCATTGCAACGCTGCATTGAATTTTCGGGGCGAGGGGAGCCTCAGAAATCACGTTAAGGGATGAAAGGGTAGCTCTGGCTGTGGCACAGGATTCCAATGATGTTACACGACCCCACGAATGGTTAGTGAATGGGAGAACGAGTGGAAGCGTACGTGAAGGATATGGTGAAACGATATCAGTCGATCAAGAATCAGAAAACGTTCCAACGACCCCATGAATATTGAGTTTGCAGTATTTTTCGAGCCAGGCCTTAGCAGTTGCTCCTTGTTCCTTTTTTCCCGATTTTTCTGCTCCCTATTTCCTTTTTTCATCTCGTTCCCTCGCGTACAAAGAGTATCTAGCGGTCTAGCGAATCGATCGTATTTCCCTCTTCGCTTCCTGTTCCCCTCGCTCGTTCATCATGAACAATGCAGAGGACGCCAAGCCTCTGGGTTCAACGCGATCACCCTGTCTCTTTATTTTGGCTCCGCCACTCTGGAGCATGAAAATCCCATGGCATTCCCTCCCCATGACTTGTGAAACTTGCCTCAACAAATCGCAATCCTTTTTGTACATCATTTCGATTCTAAATTCATTTTTGATATTTTATTTTTCGGTCTGCGAATCAAGTTTTTTTTTCTATTTTTAAAAACATTTTTCTGCTTATCAAAAATTCAACTGCGATTTAAAAAACGAGGCTTTTTTCGTGTCAGTGATGGCCCTACAGGAATTTTTTTTCGCAACGATTTTCGAGCTGGAAGATTCTAAATGAAGTCACAAAAAAATGGCAATAAATGGCTGAGTTATTTGGAGCGAAATGCCTCGTGCACAAATAAATTTACTTGTGCACTTGTCAAGGGAAATCACTCTCAGCTGCTGCTCCAATAATATGCAGCCAGCAATTTCTGCCCTTTCCACTTCCTACTCTAATTATTCACTCTCGACTAATCTATCTTTAATGACTTTCTAAGAGCAGAAATGCTATTTGCCTCCTCCTCAGCCTTAAATATTTCTGTCTCCACGTTTCTCCTTTTTTTCTTTTCTTTTTCTCATTTTTCCTCTCTTCCGGTGGCCCACATACGAAAGTTCCATCTGAACGAGACACATTAACGCTGCGGTGCGATATTTATGAAAGCCGAAAAATCATTATTTTCCCATTAAAATAAAAACGAAATAAAAAAAAAAAAAAATAATGTAATTTTTAAAGCTTTTCCCAGACTCTCGTGGGGCTCAGTGAAATTCCAGAAGTTTATTAAACTTCCGGAGCATAAAAATGCCGTTGTGTTTCATTGAATGGCACTTTGTTCACTGGCAACCTGCCACTCGGTACATCAAGACATTTTTTCAAGCATTCAGAGTCTGAATCTTGGGCATTGGGAGCGGAAGCAATCGCCAATTATTTCCAATGCCCCGAGGCGTTTTTCAAGATTTTTTCGTTATTTAAAAAATGGCCACGTCAATTTCTACGGGCGAATAACCTAAAATAATAAATGATGCAACGTTGTCGTCTTGCGAAAATTGCTCAGATGTGCAGGTTGAATATTTGCATAGCAATGAATATTTTATTCGTTTAATTTGGAAAAATTGTCACTACAAGTCTCGAGGTATTACGAGGACGTCTATTTATTCGAGAAGCAAAAGCAAAGAATAATATTCTACCACGAAGTTGTTGAGTTGGCGTGTTTTTTATCTCATTTTTGTTCACGACTGCGTCGCTTGCATATTCTGCTTAAATTCGCTCCGGCAAAAGAAAAAGAGAGAGAGAGAGAGAGAGAAAGAGAAAGTGGCGCCAGGCATCTCGGAGCCGTTCTCTGAAACTACCCCTTCGAAATCTCTCTTCCACCCTCGACATCGTTTATTTTTCTTTTCATCCACTTTTCCCTCTCGTCCTTGTGCGATCTGCCTCTCTCCGTCTCAGTCGCTTGTGCTCCCTTAGAGCATAATAGATACGAGGAGGATGGGAGGCTGGTCCACACAGGAAGATGAGATGAGAACTGTTCGCCGCCATGTTCGAAGAGATCGATCTAAAATTGCTTCGCCGAAGAAGCAGAAGAGGAAGAAGGGAAAGGAGCAATTCTTTGCCATGACGGAGGAGTTGTAAAGAAAATCTCGTGTTTGTAGAGGGAGAGAGAGAAAGAAGAAGACAGTTCATTTATTCTTTTGCGATAAACGTTTCCCTCGAGCTTTATGTCTCGTCCTATCCCCTTAATACTCTTGCTACACGCATTATCCAGCTCGTAGCTTCTGGAGCAAACAGCCATGCTATGGCAAAGTTGCTTTAATTCTATATCGGCTGCGGATATCGCGAAAATCGAAGTGCGATGAAATTTTGTTGATAAGCGAACCGGAAGTGGAGGGGGAAGAGCGAGGGAGGGAGTGAGAGACCGAGAAAGGAAGAAGCGGGAGAGCTTAAGTGACGTTGTTGCGATAACGATCGTTACGGGTTATTTGCGCTGTAATAGTCAAGAGCACGCGACTATGTGTACTAACGAACCTACCGATGTGGGTGTCTCAAAAGTCATCCTTCCGGCTTAGAGCTCGAATAGGTAATGAAATTCTACACACAAAAGTCCTTTTCCATTTTTCTCTACGAGCTACCGTTCAGGAAATATCAACGGTTTAGTACGACAGCCAATCACACGCGTCGTTGCGGGAGATGAGGGAGTGGGGGACGTGGGTGACGATTGGCTGTTAACAAATGAACTGAAAGCTCAGCAACGGTGCATCGTAGACGAAAATGGCTAAGGACTTTTCGTTTCGGAATCACATCCGTTAAGCGTATATTGCGGTTTGAACCGTTCTCCTCCACGTGGGAGCGAGAAAAATGGGATAATTAAATTTCAGCGACACCAAGCTGTCACCGTTATCGTCTGACATGTTTTTCTTCAACGCGGAGACTATAGATCGACGATGATCTCTTGGGAGGAAACGTTGGGAGTGATTCCTCCTCCCGACAGCAATAGAATTAACCGCCATAATGGCCTGTTTGGTCATCGTGTCATTTTCCCCTAACTCCCAAAGTATCCTGTTCGTGCGAACAGACCAAAGTGCCTAGAACAAATTGCTCACATCGTCTATACAAAGTGGAACTTTCCTACATCTCCTCCCCAGAAGTGGAGGGCCGGATGATTTCGCAAACACAGTTAAGAAAATTGATGAAAGGGAAAGCAGCGTGGCTTTGAGATTGCATATCCTTTCGAATACCGCAAAGGAAGCCTTTTGTCAGCTCCAACAGACTCCCGAACCTTCTCTCTTGCTCTCCCTCCCTCCTCCTCTCTTTTCCATCTTCCCTCGTCCTCCTTCGCTGCCATCAGGCTTCCGAGGACATTGCTGGAGGGCGGGGAGAGGGACGGGAGTCCCGAGGATAGAAAGAACCCTGAGGGAGCGCGGCAAGGCGTTAGGGAAGCGGAGGAGAGAACCGGAGCAGCGGAAGAGAGAAAGAGAGAGGGCGAGAGTAAGAGATGTATAGTTGGGTCAAGGATAGGCAGGATGTGACGTCACGGGTAGCCTCGAGATCGATATCCCAGCCAACACTCTCTTCGCATTATATATAAAATGTATCTGTTCCTCTGTGACGATACTGGTTTCCATTTTCTCTGAATTAAGCATTCTCTCTCATTACACGTGTCGGTCACCCAATTCTTCTAATTAAGGTAATATGTTCAAAAAAAAACTAGTTCAAGAACTCCACGAACAAAAGTTGTCGAGGTGAACGAAAACTTGAATGCATTTAAGGACTAACGACACATGTTTGTCAGTTATCAATGCCATTCGAGTTCCAATACTTTGCAAAAGAAAACATCTGCAATAAAGTCAGCCAACCTTGACAAACATTAAGCTACGGGCTAAATAAATTAGTGCAATTCTTGCGAACGTACTTATTGACATGAAAATTCATTCGTCCTCAATTAAGCTCGTTCGAAGGTGAACTCGAATCTCCAGTGGAACGACGTGTTCCCTTTGGAAATTAAAAGAGCTTCTCCTGTAATCATGTTGGCCAATATTTTTTCATCTCCAATTTTTCTGGCAAATTGCCCTGGTCTCTTTCAATCACCAACCCGGTATAATCCTTTACGTGGAAATACTTGTCCACGAGACATATTAGCCTAATAGACATCTCATCAACTCTGAGATTGTACACGTCGTCCAGATAACTCAGCAGAGAATAATGAAACATATTTGATGCACAAAGCACTACATACATCCAGTATAAGAATGCTTTACTGTTGATGAAATAAAAATGACTGACACGTGAGAGAAAATTATGTTTTGAGTAGATGAGAGAAAAAGGCACTCACTGGATGCACTTTTCTGTCCTTGCCTCGAGCTCAGCTCACCTGCATGTCCATTTTTTTTCCTCAAAGGACCAAACTGAATCCTGATGACTAGGCAGTCACTGTTTTTTTACGTTTACGATTAAATAATAATTCAAGGCGTTAAATAAACTTTACAAAATGAACAATTATCCCTTAATAGTTTGTGTACATAGTGGATTATTAAAAATTGACTGAAATAAAAATCTTTAACGAGGTTCTTTCTCAGATGCTCAAAGCCTGTCGTACCCTGAGTATGACAGTGAGGGGTCCAGCGTTGGATCCACGTTGTCGGGGAGGTCATCCAGTTTGGTCAGGTTCGGGTCGTCAACAGTCTTGCAGTTGGATGGACCGTCAGGGTAGACCAGCTTCGCCACCGCCGCTGAATCCTCGGGATTCGACTCGTTACGGACCGAGGACGAGGAAGGTGGAGCTGTGCATCGAACCTGGTCAATCCCTTGGGCTGATGATTCGGGGAGGCTTGGAATATGGACTGGGGATATATGTGACGGGAGTTGACAAGGACAGCGTTGCCGATCGAGCTGGACTTCTCGTGAGTCAAAATCGCTTCGTTTCCAGTCTTTAAACTTGAATTCGTAATTTTTTATATTTTTTTAAGAAAAAAAAAATGATCGGATTTTGAAGCCACGATGGCCAACCGATTTTCATATCTTTATCGTCCAATTTAAATCGAGCTCACGGTTCAATGCAACTCCAGTCGTTCTTCGCTACACCGAGTCACGACGAGTAGCGGATAAACTCGAACCAGTCATAAATTCAAACCGAGTTTCTCTACCCAGTATATATGTGTCTATCTGCACAGACGGAAATTGGCTTTTCGAGGTCAAACCTCGAGATTATCGAAGAAAGAGCATAAGGATAACGGTTTTGACCCGGTAAAGATCAACGAACACATCTTGAGATAGCAAATTAATCGCGATCGTGGCCTCTCGAGAGTATTCTAACCTTGTTATTCACTATAGCCACGCGTCTCACTTGAGATACGCTTAATTGCCGTTTATTTTACGAAATTGGTGCTAATATGGACCCCCAGATTTCTCAATAGCTCATTTAGCGAGTACTGTTTCGAAATGATCGATATTTCTTTATCACTGACGATTAAATGCACCACCAAAAATTTATAAAATGTAAGAAAACAGAAATATGTTGCCCCGAACTTTGTAATATGGACTATGGGCTAATATGGACCCCCAGATTTCTCAATAGCTCATTTAGCGAGTACTGTTTCGAAGTGATCGATATTTCTTTATCACTGACGATTAAATGCACCACCAGAAATTTATAAAATGTAAGAAAACAGAAATATGTTGGCCCGAACTTTCGGAAATTTGCGCTGTCAAATTTAAATAATTAAAAAAAAAAACATCAGTGGTCCATATTCGCACCAATTTCTCAATATGTCTGTGGAGTTCTGTAGAACGATCTAGGAAAAGGCACCGTCCATCGGTTTGACCAACAGATACTTCCGGGGTCCATATTCCCACCAATTTTTCATATCAATTCGTACAGTCCAACGAAAGACTCCGGTGGGGTCCATATTTGCACCAATTTTTTTAATTATTTTCATAAAATTTGGAAAATCGTGCTTCACACTTGCAGAGCGAATGAAAAAAAATAGTTGAATACAAATAGCAACAAATCGCACACAGGTAGGAGATCAGATAATCGAGGTTAATGGCCAGAGCTTCGAAGAAGCCACACATGACGAGGCGGTGCAGATACTGAAGACGAACAAGCGAATGAGTCTCGTGATACGAGACGTTGGCAAAGTGCCTCACTCGTGCACTACAAGTCGTCCTATTGTCGTGCCTGGCGCGAGATATCAGGAGCACGATTCGCAGATGCTGCTGGAGAGCCCTCACAGCAATCACCGACCACCGAGTCCAGCGTAAGGAAAATACCAATTGACACATTTGTCTTCATTTTGACAGATTTACATGCCATCGAATTTTATCAACGTTATTTTATGCCCAAATAAATGACAACTGTCATTGAGCAAAGGAGGCTCAATTATTCAACACAATTCCGAAATTTATTTTGCCCAATCTTGCAGTTGTCATTCACACCTTCGATTGCTAAAATTTTTGACAACTGTCAATGACAGCTGTCAATAAGCAAACAAACCTCAATTACTTATGACAATTAACCAACTTTTTTTCTCACACCTTGGAGTTGTCTTTTCTGCTTACGTACGCTTATTGACATCTGTCAATGACAGCTGTCAATAAGCGTTCATAGCTCAATTACTTATGACAGTTAACCAAATTTTTTTGTCCAACCTTCGGAGTCATCATTTTTATCTTCAGAAATTATAATCGTGACCTCCAAAATTTTTGACAGCTGTCAATATCTTAAAAAAAAAAATTGTCGGATCTTTGTGAAAATTTGAAAGCTTACGAAAGTTTGCTCACAATCAAATAAAAAGTAATAAAAAGTTGAAATCATTGTTGCTCAGACTTGAATCGATGAGATAATTGATTGAAATAATAATAATGTGTTCTTACAATTTTGCTGGGAGCAGGAGCAGCACGAACGAATGGAGGCATCGAGGTGTCCACACAGTGTCTGCAGCGACAGCTGCGATGGTCGAGGAGAAAGCGAGGGTCGTTTTAGCGAGAAGCGAGCGTGCTGCATTGTCCCAAATTCTTGCAGACTACAGAAATCGTAGGTTGAACGTTGAGGATCTTGTGGCGAGTCTTGGCGACCTTTTAAATACTCATGAGAAGTTGACTCTGCTGACGGAGCTTCGAGAACTGGTTGACAGCAAGGACAGAGCTGCGTTCGACGATCTCGTCTATCGACCACGAGTTACGATCGCGAGAGTAAGTTTTTTTATTTTTTTATTTTTTTTATTTTCCATTTTTTTCTCGCGACAGATTTTAGAAAGTTTTTCTTCCATTTCAGCGAAAAGGTGACCGGGCGCATTCGGACCTCGTAGTGACACCTTCTCTTCACGACCTTCCGGTAAGTCCACATTCACCAACTTGCAACATTTTTTATAAAAACAAGAAATAGTTGCATTTTTTATTTGTCGTTTTCGTCCTTGGGAATAAAAAAAAATTACTTTCGCTCCCGGAGTGTCGACTGTACGCTTTCCTATCACCTTGGTCCTACACTGGGTCAAATTGACCCGAGCCACTTTGGGATTTATGACTAAACGAAGCTCAACGTTGGGGAGCAAATAGTTTGTTAAAAAAAAAAAAAACGATGACACAATTTTTACGAAAATGAACAAGACTCGGCTCGGGGTCAAATTGACCCAGTGTAGAAGTTCATGGTTTGTCTCGTTTTCCTGCATGGAAATATTCATTCAGCCTGATGTCGTGTTTTCAGGAAATGCCACGATTTTCACCAACTTCTTGTTCTTGCACCCTCGAAATTGTGTTTTTTTATTATTTTTTTTTGTTCATTTTGTTTTTTGAATAATTAAGAACAAAATTTTGGACGAATCAAATTAAAGTTGCTTGGATTTTTTTCTGAGGCACTGAAAAAAATGCACATTTTTTTGGGGCGAAATATTGGATGGTAATGTGCACGAAAAACTTGCACGTCATTGCTGCATCAAATAGTAATTTTTGTTCGTTTCTGTGCGTATGCGTGGTCGAAAATAATTGTCTTTTACGTTTGGTAAGCTTGGGACGCTCTCGCTTCGGTGTCGCCACTACAAGTTTTACACGAATGTGAAAGAGGGAGAGAGAGCCAAAAGAAAAAGAAAAAAAACGATCGAACAAAATTTGACAAATGGAAGAAAAAAAAATGGAAAAATTCTTTGCCTGATTCCAAACGATTGAAAATTTACCAAATCGAGATAATGCGGTTGGTCGATCGAAGAAAAAAATGATTTTTCAAGAAAAACGATTCCAGACTCGATCTTTTTTTTCATTAGTCAAAAAAAAATTAAAAAACACAAAGAAAAAAATAATTTTCTCGTTTAAATTTGTTGAATTCAATTTGTTAAATTTTTTAATGCACAAAAAATTGAATTCGTGATGAAAAATAATTCCCTTGGTGGATTCGAATGGATTTTTTTGAAAATGCTCTTGCAACTTGACGTCGTTTATTAATATTTCAAACGAATGGATAAAAATTGGCGAATCAATTTTTCTTTAGCCCAAGAGAGAGAGAGAGAATGCGTTTCTTGATTTATGTGGCTTGGACTCAATGAATTTACGATTTTAATATATTTTAAAATGTCCGATTACGTAAACTTTGTTTTTTGATATGAAAAAAATGAATGCATCGATATGAATGTCTGTCTCACTGTCACCATTTTGCTCGCTCTTTCTCGTTCGTCTCTCATTGCCTTTTCTCTCTTTCTCTCTCTCTCTCTCTCTCTCTCTCTCTCTCTCTCTCTCTCTCTTTCTCTGCTTCACGTCTTTTTGGTGCCACAATTTGTTGGTTAAACAAAAACGTCTGTACATTGACATTGTATGCTGAAAAGCATCCAAAGAAACACACGTTACACACGCACACAGACACGCAAAAATGAAAGCGCGACAATTTTCTTTATTAATTATTTTTTTTTTGCGTCATTTTTCATTTCGAGTTCGCCTGAGCTTTGCTGAATTTTTTGTTCCATTAATTGATTAGAATTGATGAAAAATTGTGAATTTGTATATGCAACGAATCATGAAAGATTCAAAAAGCTGAATATCCGCCTCGTCCGGCAAGGGAGGGAGGGAGGGAATGAGCTTGATTTTAAGTTTTTGTTTAATTGATTGTTTTGTTTTTTTTTTATCGTATGATTTGATTTATTGAGAAGAACGTGACCGAGAGCTGTCGCAAAATCGAAAGAACGACGAGAGTGTGAGAAAAGAAAATTTTGGTGGGAAAATGCGGCGCAACGAAGTTCAACAAAGCTCGGGCAAGCTCCAGATTTTTAATGACTTGAAAAAAAGCAAAAAAAAAACACAAAAGATCGAGAAATCTCTCGCTCGGCGATACATAAGGGTTGGGGGTCAAACAACAACAACAACAACAACAATAACAACATCAACAACATCATACAACAAAAATATGAAAAAATATGAAAAAAATAAATAAAATTAACAAAAAAAAAAAATGGCGAGATGAGCACCGGCCTTTGGCATTACCTTGGATGTTTTCGATCGTTTGCCGCAGAGGGCCGGACCACCAAGCTCGTGTTGCCGGCCAGGACGACTCGTCGATGTCGAAGGAGACCCCTTGGGCGTCACTGGACCGATCCTTACCAGGGATAACCAGGAGTATAGGTCGCCCAGCGAGGACAGCGGTCTCGGGGCCGACATGCCCAGGACCAGGTCAATAAAAAAAAAAAAAAAAAAAAAAAAAAAAAAAAAACAAATATAACGCGATACTTAACGCTTTTTTACGCGTCACGATCATACACTATTTCTCACACTACACGCAGATGTCGTCACTATTTGTTCGGGCTCCCTGGACAGCTCATTCATCTAAATCGCATCAAACAGAAAAACAAAAAAAAAAACAATTTTTACACATTTTTTTACAATTTTTAAATATTCACATTAAAAATTAAATTCAAACATTTTTTTTTCCCATTTTTTGGAATCGTTTCTTCAAAATAATGATGAAGGAAAAATCTCTACGGTCTCGGGAAAGAATTCTACAGAGAAATAGTGACGAAAGTTTTTTTTTCACCATTTTCCGAAAAATTGTGCAGAATTTCTACAGGATTGCATGACGAAAAATTTTATTCGACTCCTGAGCCAATGACACTGGCAAATTAAATTCGAACATTTTTTTTCCCCATTTTTTGACATCGTTTCTTCAAAATAGTGATGAAGGAAAAATCTCTACGGTCTCGGGAAATAATTATACAGAGATACAGTGACGAAAGTTTTTTTTTCGCAATTTTGCGAATTATTTGGTGCAAGCTGTACGAAAAAATGACGTTCGAAATATATTTATCAAATTTGCCGTTTCCATTGCCTGATGATTTACATATTTGCCGGGCAGTGGATTTTGATGGCATGCTCGGATCGCTGGACGAGGGAATAGCTTATTCGTGTTGTCATAATAGTCGAACGTATCGGGCTGTGGGAGCCACAAACATGTTACGTACAGATAGACATTCAATTACACTATCGTAACGTCGGCTTTCGGACTGGCCCTCAGCTGCTATGGCAGAACTGTTAATGAGGATAAATGAATTAGCGAGAGGCAAGCCGAATGACTGACGGACCGAGAGCGACAACTCCGGAAAGCTCATTCCACTTGGCAGCAAATATACACACGCTGTACAATAATATTGCATGCAAATAGCTACTCGCGTTTCAAAATTTATTACCCGATCAATGAATTATCTTGCCACGTGTGAGACGAGTGAAAAAAATGCACAAAACTGTTAAAACGACCAGGAGAAAAGTCGTCTGACCATTACTCACTTTTTCCACTGCGACGAGCAAATTTCTTTGATTTTTTTTCTGTTTATTTTTCGTTCTCGGTTTCTCTCGGCTATTGGTGAGTGGGATATTCCAAATTTCCATCGATTGAGCTTCCATTTACTGTGTTTTCTTACGATTTTTATCGAAAACAAAAAAGTCCAACTTTTCTTTAATATAAAAATAAAAATTATGAAAAACTCGGTTTTTTTTCGTCTGAAAATTTAAAGCCATTTTCTTAACCTCCATGGACCGAAGAATTCTCATTATAAATGATTGACTATTGGATGCAGATTAATTCCAAATATTATTGGAGGTGGAAAAAAATCTAGCGATTAGTAGTCACGGAATTAAGGGATTTGGATGAGAATTAAAAAATCAATCACTTTTATTAAAACAAATTATTGGAAAATTTGCGTCACTCGGTTTATGTGCCCAAAAAAATAATGCAGTTTTTGTCATCAAATAATTTAGGGATGAGTAAAAAAAAAAATGGTTTTTCGAAAACGAAAAATTTGGAAAAGTTTGATATTTTTTTAAACGATTAAAATTTTTTTTAATAAATGATTAAAAAATCGATGAATCATTGGATGGAAATTGTGAAGCAGGTTGAATTTAGCTGAGACGATGAATTTATGGATTTGGCGTAGTTTCCATAATGCCCAAAGCTCACGGGCTGTCTAAACACACGTCAAAGTTATAGCAACCTGACGAGAAGCTGTTTTATAGGTGTACGTGAGGAAAAGCCCTCGTCGCACCCCCTCGTCCGGCTTCGAGTAGTTTGTTTCCCGGGGTAACGAAACGTAACAAATGTCGACGGTATAGAATTCACGCCAGTCGAGTCCCGGTCGATCAGCGAATTAAGCGCGTTTTTTTTCCTGCACAAAGCAGTGTCGAATATTAGGAAAAAAAATTCATAAAACTCGCGGAGGGAGAAAAAAAATTCGGGCAGTAAAAGAAGAAAAAAAATAATAAAAAAATGAAAATCATGGGAATCGAATGTGTCACGTGGAACGGAAATCCGACTAGACTAATCGGACATTAAAATGGACGATGTTTTTGCCAACAATTTCGTGTTGTCGAGCTTCAAGGAGTACGTGAAATTTTTTTTCATTTCTCACTATTTCTTGCAATTACAAATATTGGCTGGATTTTTCAAAAAAACTTTCAAAAACTGTGTCAGGAAGTTTATTTAAAAAAAAATCAAAAAGTCACTGAATTCGGAGCGAAAAAAAAACGAATTATCCAAAAAATTTGGGAAATTTTTTTTTTTCACAAAAAAAGAGTTCAAGGGGCTCGAAAGATCGAGAAAAAATAAGAAAAACAAAGACACGATACACGAAACCGTTAAGACATTAATTGAAAGCCATGGTGCACGATAAAAATGTTAAAAAATCAACAAAAGAAAAAAAAAGAAAGAAAAATGATAAATAAAATAATGAATGATAAATAAATTGAAAATAAAATGAATAAAAAGAATAAATCTGGCGTCAGGACTTGAAACCGGGGGATTTTGGGATTGCAGAGTGGGCTGCAGACGCGGGGGTCCCCAGCATCATCAGGTCGCAACATCCGATCTAGGACTGTCCAACGATGACGAGTGTGAAAATCAGGTACCTACGAAAGAAGCTCCGAGAGGAATATTAACCAACTGACAAGATACAAAGAGAAAAAAAACGGGTCAAAGCCAAAGAGCAAAAAATGGCAGCGGCGAGAGCTTGAAGAAAAATGGATGTTTTTCGATTTTTCTGTTTCTCCAAATTCGAACCAGTCGACGAGGGGTTTCTTTTTTGCTTGACTGGCTCGCTATTTTTCTTCCGTTCATTTTTACCATTTTTTCACGTTTTTTTTTTTCTTACGAGGGAAACGTTTTTATTTATTTCCCCAATTCTTCGATAATTTGCACCATTTTTTTCTTTAATTTATAAAAATTGTCTCATTTTTTTCAGGACTACGATGACGAGATGGAGAACGAACGTAATGGGAGACGACACAGCTCGCCCGGAGGCTCCAGAGGAAATCAGCGTGAATATCCTCATCACCATCTTCATCCCGACAACTTGGTGAGTCTTTTTCCACATTTTTAAATCTCCCCCGACCCTTCCCCGCCCCTGCTCATAAACAATATAGTTGTTTAATCCAAAATCATAATTAAAAACCCTTTCTTTACGATTAATTGAAATTACTTGATTTTTTTTCTCCTCTCGGACGTTCGTCCATTCACGTCGGAACTTTGAAGCAAATTATTTTCGAAAAACCATTTTTTCCACCATTTTTTCAAGTCGAGGACTCGAGACTTTGCATCCATGGGATTTGAGTCGAATTTTCTTTTTTTTTGAAGGCTCAAAATTAATTTAAAAAATATTGCCAATTAAAAAATTTTACCAACATTTTTATTTGTGACTCAAAAAATTACGTTTCTGCCTCGAAACCTGCTCGTGGGCGGACGAAAGTTTCAGAGGACTTGAGTATTGTCTATAGCCGAGAGTTTAATAATTATTTTTGGGGGAATTTGCAGTAAAATAGTTAATTAGGATTAGGCAATTAAGTTTTTATTCTTACGATTAAAATTGGTCGAAAAAATGATCAATATAGTAATACCATGTTATATATTTCGAAATAGATAAACCAAACATTTAAAATGTACAAGTAATTGGTAAATTTGTGTTTAGAGAAAGAATCAATTGTCCTTGACGAGCAAGTGCATTAGTCAGAGTGATTGGTCGAAAATTCACACAGTCTATCTGTGGAACACACAATTATCTAGCCTCTCCGTAGTTTTGTCATTGCCTTAATGAATTTGACAAATTTTTATAATTAGATTATTAATTAGTCCGAGTTAATTAACAATTATTAATGATAGATAGGACTCAAATGACGATTCTCATCAATTCGTTTCCTCTGCGACATCCACAAACAAATTTCTACGAATCAGTAGAAAAAATACTGAAAATCTCGTTTTTTTTTTTTTTTAATTAAATAAACAATTTCGTTTAATTAACAACTTTGAGAAATGTTTTTTCTCGGTTGTCTATCCCTCGGGATCTTTGCTGAGTGTGATCTCATCAGCTTCTGCATTTCGTTGAAAAAATGAATTTGCGAAATTCGTTTTTTAATGAAATTCGGAAGAAAAAAAAAATCATTACCTCATTTTTTTTTCATAGGAAAAATAAAAATTCGCAACAATGAGGATTCTAATTCGAGTGAATTTTAAAATTCTTATTGTTCCTCTTGTATTGTTTTTTTAAATCTCTTGACTTTGTAAAGCAAAAAAAACAGAAAGTGGAAACGTTGATTTCGAAAATCAAGAAATTTTGATATTTTTATGTTTAAATGAAAATTCGTAAGTTCATTGGCAACTCAAACGTCTTACGAAAAAATGTCTGACCTGGAGGACAATAAAAAAATCGAAAATTCAATGAAAATAATAATTTTTGAAATTTAAAGGAAATTTTATTTGGATTTTTATTTAATAATTAGTCGAGCAGCTCAGTCGAAGAAAAATTTATAAACGGAATAATAAATTTTGAAAGAAGCTCAAAAATCCTCGGAAAATTTGGGAATCATTTCTGCACGTAATTTTAAAATAAAGTTGTAATTTTAATTACTGCATAAAACTTGCCATTGCGTCCGCAATTTATTTTAAATGAAAGGACTAATTATTTATTCTGTAATCGGAAGTTGATGGGGTAAAGTGTACACTTTACGAATGTAAATTACAACTTATGGCGAGAGTTACATGTTTATGTCGTTAGTTATAATTTAAAGTGGCGAGGATTAATATTACGAGTAAAGAGAGAACGATAAGAGTTCACGGTCGTTCGCCAAGATTTCTCTCTCCCTCTCCTTCGCTCTCTCTCCCTCTCCTCGTCATTTGAATACACGTGTGTGATTTTTTTTTCTCGTCTAACCCCTCGAGTTTTGTTCATATCTCGTTTTTCAAGTGTCCAGCATCCACGCGAGTATATTTTCTATCTTTTTAATCCTCTCTCTCTCTCTCTCTCTCTCTCGGTGCCTGTAACTCTCTCTCTGTCCGACTAGATCTACGATCTGGTGTGCGTTACGCCATGTTCGTTTATCTTTTTGCGAGTGTGTGTTTTCTCCTTTAATTTTTTTGCTCCAACAGCGCAGCTTTCGTAACTTATTTTTTTATTCGTTTCTCGTGTCGAATGAGAGGCAAAAGTCCTGGAGGATAAAAAGGACGAAAAAAAAAATGAAAAAATGCCTTGATGGCTTTCGAAAAATCGTGGGAACCTGAAATTTAAAAAAATCACATAAAATTACACTCAATTAAAAAAATCAATGATTTCCTAATTATTGGAAAAAATAAATTGAGATTCAAAATTAATTCGTGATAAAATTTTCATTTTTTTTTCTTCTTCCTCGCAATCTCAGTCATTGTTGGCAACGAAGAACGAAGCGAGGAAAAAGGAAAACGACGTTTCAGCGAAATTCAATCAGGGAAATCTTCGTGGACGTTTTTTTTTTCGTTTTCCCTCATTTTTCCTTCTTCTTCTCCTTTCGCCACTCAATTTACATCGCTCGGCTGCATAATATAGTTGATAATAGTTTACATAGTACGCGTATGTTATTATAATCGTCTCTGGAATGGCATCGTTCACGGGCGAGTAAAAGGCGAAAAAACAAAAGAATTTTAAAAATAATCATTAAAAAACTACAAGAAAATGAGAAAAATGGGAGAAAAACACACACACGCATTACCGAGCGAATCACCCGAAGGTGAAATCCACCTTCTATCTTTTTTTTCCTCCACGCTCGGCTGAATCGAACAAGGAAAGCGATTTCATTCCTATCGGGGGTTTCACAAAAAATCAACAATTATTTCACCTCAGAATTAAATTTTCAACATTTTTTTCATTTTTCATCACAATTTCTAAATAAATTAAAAAAACTACGAGCCATCGTTTGATAAACGCAAAAAATAAGAGAAATAAATAAATATTCAAACTTTTCCGAATCTTTGGATTTTTGAAAAATAAATTAAATCATAAAATTTGACATAAAAATGTCGAAATTTCTCATAGAGCTCCGATTTTTTAATGCTCTTCTTATCAAATCTAACCTTTAACGTCGTCCCTCCATCAACGGTCCAGGAATTTTGCTTTTCCAATATTTTTCGTTGAAAATGTTTGCGGTATTTTTTTTGTTTTTTTTTTAACTCCAAGAATTCGATCTTCTCAAACATCGGGCAACGATAAAATATTTTTATGATAACGATTCTCGTAACGATTGGCCTTTGTATATTTTTACGGTTTATGGGAATCATGCAGTTTCATTTTTTTTTAAATCGATTGTTCGGTTTAGCGGAATTGGGAAAAAATAAATAATCAATTGGCAAGGGGAATAATTTTTGTATAAAATATATTTAACAACAAAATACACTATACAATAAAAAATACATATTTACTCGAGAAAATAAATATGTGAAGAATAATAATAATAAAATATTGTGGAAAAATAATGGAATGTTTGGGCAATTTCATATTTACAAGTTAAGTCGAGCCAAGTTGAGGAATTTCTCTGGAGAGGGTTGCGTTTGAAGCAGGAATTTTTCATCATCGTCAATGAAGAGAAAAACGATCGAAAAAAAAAAAACGAAAAAATTAAAAAAAGAAACAAAGTCGATGGGTCTCGGAAAAGTTTTCCCTCGGCTGGAAATAGTATCATTCCCTTTTTTTTCTGTCTTTTCTTTTCTCCATTCCTCCGGCTCTTTATCGGCTTCTCGCCGACACACATAGACACACACTCGCGAATTCACACCGCGCGACTTCCTTCGGCCTCTTTTTTTCTGTCAAATTATTCGCTCGCTCGCTCACAAAAATATTCTTTTACGCTTGTTTAATCTTCTTCCAGTTTCCTTTTATTTTTTTCTACTTCCTTCGTTCCGGTATATTCCAGCAATTATTCTTTCGAATGTCTCGCCCATAATTTGACGTTGAAACTTTTTAAAAGCATTTTTTTCGCCCTCAAAAGAATTCTCGGCTCGAGAATTTTTTTCGACTCTTTGTGGGTGGAAAACCGTGAGTCCCGAGGCTCGAGTCGATCCACGAGTCTCGAATGATTGCAAAAAAAATAAAATAAAGACTCGTGAAAAAAAAAACTAAAAAAAAAAAAAAAAAAATTGTTCGAATTTTTGAGTTTGAAATAAAGAGAAAATTACACTTTAGTGACGTTCGAGGAGGAGGTCAATGTTTACAAAGGTCGAGAGGTACACGCAGTCGTAGCAAAATCAATAACAAATTATTGTTATTGTTTTTTCAAGGTACGAAAATCGTTTAAAACAACGAGAGTTAGAAATTAATGCGAAAGACGAAACGAGACGAATTTGAGTGTGTCACAGTTTGTCTTGTATCGCTTGGCGAAGCTCCTCCGCGGCTTTAGCCACTTCCTGGGCCGCTTGTCTAGCGTGCAAATGTGCGTCCGGTCTGACGTGCTGGACCACCGCCGAATTCGAGCGTCTCACGGAGTTGCCACTGCCAAATTTTGGTCGTGGAATTCGAACGCGTTGAACGTCACTGAGCCACGATTCCATGACGAATTTTCCAGGGGTTGATACACCTGCAACAATTATTCGTTACGTTTTTTATTATTTTCCATTTTTGCGAACGATTGGAAACAAAAAAAAAGAGAAAATCGTTGAAAAAAAAAAAATTCTGTTTTTTTGCTCGTTGACCAATTTTTTTTCAAGGAATTTTTTTCTAAAAATTCTCCAACAATCTCGACTTTCCGACCAAGAGAATGGTCTTTGGTACGTTCGATTATCTTCATTTTTCATCAAATGCCAGCCTTTTGAATCTTGGACTCGAATTCTTGGCTCAACTTCCTGAGGAAAGAATTTCCCCAAAATCCAGTCGTCAAAGAAAAACTCATTTCTTCCGGCGATTCCTTCTCCGAAAAGTTAATACTCCGAATAATAACAACAGCTTGAATAGTGAACAAGGGGAGCATGAAAAAGAAGAGAAACGAGCAACGAACGTCACTAGGCCACCTTGCTTGACAGACTGAAACGTTCTTGTTGGAATTTTTCCATTATTTCGTTTCGTGCTTTTTCCAACTCATTCGAAAACTTGGAACTGCCTAATTTTTCGAAAAGTGTGTCATTTTAAAGGAATCAACAAAATTCGATCAACTTTGTTGATCCAGAAATCATAAAAACGAAGATTTTCGCATTTTATTTATCGGCTAATTAGCGACGTAATTAGCGAGACAATAATTGAGTAATTGCAAGTCGTGGCTTTGACGTGTTCACGTTCGAAATTCTATACATTCGTGGAAACGTATTTTCGTGTGCTGCTTGGATTTACGGACATGGCGAGGTTCGGTCAACGGAGCAAGTCCAATTAGCACGAGGCCAAATTGGGTCGTCGCGAAAGAGAGACAGAGAGAGAGAGAGAGAGAGAGAGAGAGACCGAGAAAAATAAAGAAATGTCGCGAAAATCGGCTGGCGGATTCTCTCGTTCGTTTCACCAAAGTATTTGACCATCGATTCCCCGCTTCGGACTAAAAACGAGTTTGCCGTTGCAGCCGAAGCAAAAAACCACCAGAAAATTTCTAGAGTCGTGCGAAAAAAACAAAAAAAATTAGCCAACAAATTTGCCAGCGTCGTGGACCGCGATGGTTCGGCAAATTTATTTCTTTACAAAAAGAAAAAAATCCCAACGACCTTGACTTTGTCCAACAACAAAAAAAGCAATTATCTCGAGTCAGAGACAACGGATAAAAATAATTAATTAACTTTGCCATAGAGAGAGAAAAAAAACTTGCGAAAATGAACGAAAATAAGTTTAAAAAATCGAGTGATTTAAATTTATTAATAATCAGAATGGAAATACATTCGAAAATGCAACCAAAAGAAATCTCATTCGTCTAGGAAACAAAATGAATAAAATGAAAGAAAAAAATAATAAAAAAATAATAAAAAAAAATAATCGATAAACAAAAAGAAGGAAAAATAATTGCGAAAATGAACAAAAATAAATTTTAAAAATCGAGTCATTCAAAATGATTAACAATGAGAATGGGAATGCATTCGAAAATGCAACAAAAAAAAACTCATTCGTCTAGGAAACAAAATGAATAAAATGAAAGAAAAAAATAATAAAAAATAAAATCGATAAACAAAAAGAAGGAAAAATAATTGCGAAAATGAACAAAAATAAATTTTAAAAATCGAGTAATTCAAAATGATTAATAATCAGATTAGAAATGAATTCGAAAATGCAACCAAAAAAAAACTCACTCGTCTAGGAAAAAAAAATGAATAAAATGAAAGAAAAAAATAATAACAAAAAAAATAATCGATAAACAAAAAGAAGGAAAAATAATTGCGGACTCTCGGAACAAGAAGATCGAAGAGGATCGTCTGGATGCCAAGTTCGCAGATAAAATCCGTGCCTTCCCTCTCTCTCACTCTCGTTAGTACGTACAGATCGGCGACTCGGACGGCGTGTAACCGGTTAAAAATATAAATTCCCACAGCCCCGAAGAATAAGACGAAGGAGAAAAGGCAGAGGACGAGAATGAGCAAAAGAAGGAGAAGAAGAGCTACGTACAACGTATGAGCTCGTGGACGGTACCGTATAACGATATACAGTTAGTTCAAGTGTATTACGCACTATGAGCAACAGGAGCTCACTTTGCGATCATTTTTTCTTCCTCCTGCTCTCCTCCGACCGGCGGAGTTGCCCCTGCTCCCACTTGCCGCACTTACTATCGATCATTTCACTAAATTGCGACAAAGAAATATTGCGAAGAAACGAGATGGAATTAAAATTTATATACAGTCGGCATATAGAAGGACGACGCGATTCAGTGTCATTTGTTTTTTATTTTTCCATGAAAAATGTAGCAGATTTTTTTAATTCAACGAAATACTGATTTTTTTGCTGTTTTTTTTATCGATTTTATTGGTTGGGGGTTTTCTTTTTATATGAAGAATAAAAAAAAAAATTTTGCAATCAATTTTAATATTTTGAAGATTATAATAATTTTGCAAACGTTAACGAACATTTCTGTTCATTTTTAAACCATTTTCTGAATCATTGATGAAATTTTTATGAACAATTCACGAAAAAGGAAAGGAAATAATAAATATTTGATAAAACTATGAAAATATTTATATCAAATGTTAGTTTAATTTGAAATAATGAGCGATCGTAACTTCAAGTTTATTTATTCATTGATTAATTTTTATTTTATTCATTTATTTATTTGTTCAATTTTTTATTTATTTATTTATTTATTTAAATGACGTACTGAGAACCTTCGAAATGGGACATTGACCCAGAAAACGAAGATAAGGAAGAGAACGGTTTTCATACATTTTTACGGAATCGAATAACTCGGAAGGATAAAAAAAAATAGTTGAAATTTTTTTGAGATTTAATTTGAAGGCCAGTCTGTTAATTAATTATCCGAACGGCATCCAGAGTTTGGCTGATTAAAAAATTCAGGGAATTGCTCGGAAAAACTCGACAATTTTCTTCATGCTTTGATTTTTTGGTTTTTTTTTTTTGGTTTTTTAAATATTTTTGAGTCAAAATGAAAATTCACACGAGACTAGAAATATTTTCATCGACAAATATCTCGAGGTTTTGATTTCGTGGCTTCACGGAAATGGACGAGGTTGCCTGACTCTATGGGTCGAGAGAAACTCATTTCCTATTTAAGAAATTCTCGTCAATTGCTGTAACCGACACCTCGACTCTCGAAAATTTATTACAGCCTCGCGGTTTATTACTTTTTCCTGTTTATTCCAACGTATCGATCGCTAGCAACAAATACGGTGCTGTACATAATGTTACACGCTGTCAAATCGATTTTCGTAATCGATTTATCGACAAAAATAAACGAAAAAAAAAATAAAAAATAAAAAAATTAACAATTTGCAGAAAATCTTTCGCTGAGAATTTCCCTAACGACTGTAAATTTTTCAGACTCACAAAAAACGTGAAAACGACAGGAAACAGTATAAAAAACTTTTCCAAGTGGCTGGCAAAAAATGAAAAATATAAAAAAGATGGAAAAATAATTTTACAATTATGAAAAATATTTAAAATAATTTCGCTTCATGAAAAATTTGGCAAAGTATCAAAATTATCGTCACCTCCTGCAACTGTTTTGTCAATTTATTAGAAAATTAAAATATCCAACAAAATTCTTTCCTCAATTTGGAAAAAAATCACAAATTTGTGTTTCGCGTTAAAAATTCAAAAAAAAAAACATTAAAAAAGATTTTCAGTTTTAAAAACTCGAGAAATTTTTTTTTACATCTGTGTGCGAGTGGATTTCGTTCCACATGATAAATAGAATTTGGAAAGTACGTTGGCAACGATTTTACGTTGGAAGTACTCACTTGGTGACGAAGTTGGGCAAATAGCCAGAGAAAAATCCAGTGCATGCGAATTCGTTGTCAATATTCCGAAAAGCAATTTCGATGATTTTGTCAAATTTCGTAATTGTTTTTTCTTTCCCAATGAAAATAAATCAACGAATTTATCGAGTTTTAATTCCGAGAGAAAAAACTCGTTGGAAATTTCATCGTCGACGTTATTGAGATGAAAGAGAAAAAGGAAAAACTTGGACTATTTTGTTTACAACGAAACAGCAACGCATTGCTGAGGAGCGAGGATTTTTAAAAACCTGGAGAATATTCAACGTGCATTCTCCACAGTGCTAGTGGCTCGACTGATTCGAAAAGGTAGACACGAGAAGATCGAGAGTCGAAGACCAGGTTTACGATTTACCTGGAAGGGGGAGACGCAGAGCGAGACACAGAGAGAGAGAGAGAGAGAGAAGCAGAAGAAAAGTGAGAAAGACAAAGAGACAAGGACAGGTGGCCAAGCTATAGAAAGAAAAAGAGAGAGGAGACTGTGAAAAACATGGAAGAGCAAGACCAAGAAGGATGAGAGATTAAAAAAGAGAAAGAAAACGTAAAGACGTGAACGACGAAAAGAAAAAGAGGAAAAAAGAGAAAGAAGAAACGAAAAGAAGAGAAAACCGACGAAGAAGAAATAAAAGAGAGAGAGAGAAGAGAAAATAGGAAGCAAAGGAGAGAGCGAGGGTAAGAAAAGAAAGAGATGAAGAAAGGAAGCTCAAGAAAGGACTAGCGAGAGAGAGAGAGAGAGAGTTTACAACGAAGAGAGGGAAGAAAAACGGAAAAAGAAGGAGAAAAGAGACAGGAGGCGACTGGGGAACAAAGATTCAAGTGACAGAGAGAGAGAGAGAAAAAACTATAGCGAGTGGCTGGCGATACCAGCCTCCAAAGTATCGCATCGAGAGAGCGAGTGAGATTGACCAGACGAGGAGTGTGAAAAAGTGGAAGAAAGACTGAAGGAGAGACAAGAGCACGTGACTGCGTGTACCGCGACGACGTTGCCAGGTAGCGACGAATGCAGGTTAAAATCTCAACAACGCGTCAATGTACGAGAAACGAAACCACATTAAAAAAAAAACAAAAAATGTAGACACAGACCGATTAATTTCGTCAAACTCGATCGCGACGAAATTTCGAGAGATTCGCGATAAAAAAAAAATCGATCGAATGAAATATTTTTCGTCCATTATTTATTCATTATCTCGAACGACACGAAACGAAAATAAAACGTTCGATCAATTCAATAGGAAATTTATTAAACGATCAAAAAAAAAAAATTTATCAAAATTTTTTTATTTAAAAATCGATTTTTTTTTCTGTCAAAATTGGCCAAAGAAATTTTGATCCGATGCTCCGAGTCGTTAGGAGAAAATTAATTGATTAATTACGCATCGCTGTTGTTCTGCGGTCAGAGTCTGGGAAGAAAAAAGGAAGAAAGGTAAAGAGAGGCGTGCGCTGATTCATGGAGAAACTCGGTCGATCCTCTCCTTTGACCTGGCTTTGTGGCCAGCGACACTACGAGTGTACGCACTCGTTTGCTTTCCCCGTGCCCCTTGCCCCTCCGCCACTCACCCCCACCTTTTCTGTATTTCTTTCGCCACTAAGTCAGCTCGATGACTCAGAGTGGCTACGACGTTTAGTTTCGCACTGAACTCAAACCGAGAATAAAAAGAAACATGCACAGAGAGAGAGGGATTGTCCGGTTATGCCTGGTTGACCACACAACGAGCTTCCCTCTCGCTCGTTTTTCTTCTTATTTCTTTCCATCTTTTTCTTCACTGGCCTTTGCCCGAGGCGCCACCGTCACTCGAGTATTCGCATCTTCGTTTTATATTTTTCTCTCCCCTTCTCCCTCGAGCTTTATTTTTTTTTCCTCGCTGACGTATTCCAGTTGGAAGATGAAATTGGCGGGAATCTCGTGGACCAGTTAGACGCGACATTGGGGTCAGACGCGCCACTTTTTTCGTCGCAACCAGTTACGTGATTATTTATACGCGCCTTCCCAGGACACCTCAAAGACGATGTAAAATCAAATTGAGTCTTTTCTACGTGTGGATTTCTTTGGAAAAACAGTTTTTTATTTTTACTGAATTAATTATAACGAAAAAAAAATCGATCTACCAAAAAATTTCAATTTCTTCAATTTTTTTTTCGCGTCTCTGAATTTTTACGCGAAAAAAAATATTTCGACGAATTGCAGTTGCAATTTGCATTCTT
Source organism: Hyposoter didymator (assembly GCA_037952995.1). Taxonomy (NCBI): domain Eukaryota; kingdom Metazoa; phylum Arthropoda; class Insecta; order Hymenoptera; family Ichneumonidae; genus Hyposoter; species Hyposoter didymator. Next base: position 4,399,380 of record JBAJMU010000011.1, read on the forward strand.
TAGAGTGCAGATTATCCGTGACGCCAACTTCCGGTCTTGGAGGAGGAAATCCTGGAGAATTATAATAAATAAAATAAATCAAAGTTATTAGGAAATTCATTAATGGATTATGAAGATTGTAATTGAAATAAAATAAGATGGAAAAACAGAGCGCGGAGAATATGGGGAAAAATATGGAACGAGTCTCTCCATCGAGACAGTAATAATTCTTCGCGAAATGGCTAATTAAGATAATTGAGTTGAGACGCGAATGGGAGAGAAATAAATCCCTCGGCGAAAAGTAGATCGTATCGATTCTCGAGAGAATCGCTGCATCCTCACAAAAAACGAATCAAAGTTTCAGGATTAAAAAAAAAAAAACAAAAAAAAAGAGCGAGAGAGAGAAAGAGAAGGAACGAGAAAATATATTCGCTTCTCAATGCAGCTGTTAAATCGCAAGGAGAAAGTTTTGACGCCAAAGTGTCGCATCCACGAAAATTTATACGACTTCTTTTTAGTCCGAGGATAATTAATTAATTAGATTCCAAGAATGGAATCGATGGCGTTATTCGAATGTGGAACAACGTTCAGTTTATTAAGTTATTTTTTAAAAATAACCACTTTCTCAATTTACAACGTAATGCATTTTTTGAAATTTTTAAAAATTAACTTTTCAATTTAATTTCAATTTTCATTGAATTTTGATTAAAATTTGATTTTTATTTTCATTTTAATTCAATTTCAATGAAAATTTGATTTTTAATTTCATTTTTATTGAATTTTAATCAAAATTTGATTTTAATTTTCATTTTAATTCAATTTCAATAGAAATTTGATTTTTAATTTTATTTTTATTGAATTTTAATCAAAATTTGATTTTTATTTTAATTTAAATCATCGTCATTTATTATTTTTCTGTTCGTTTTTCATTTCCAGTCACCAGACATTTTTAAAATGATTTTCCAATAATTGAATAATTAATAAATGTCCGATTCATTAAGAAGGATAAATTAATGGATTTACACAAAATTGACTCGGCAATTTGTTAACGTTTTCGTAAATATTTATGGAGAAAAATTCGAGAGTTTAAAATCCATTGATTTCGAGGATAAGAAAGATTCGCACAATTTCTAATCTTTTCTCCCATAAATAAGGCAAATGCGTGTGCATTGCAAACTACTGCACTTTCGTTGAGCTCAAACGATTCGAGACGCAAAACCAAATGCGTATATTTATTTAACACATAAATATTAAAATACATGGACACGAAGATGTAAAACTGAATTTGAAGGATAATTAGGTACGTGCTCGAGAGTACAACGACCGAATGATGACTGTGAAATTTTCTACACCGTCCACGTTTGCTCGAAACGTAAAGAACTTTGTTCTTTTATCGTCCAAGCAAAAACTCGTCGACAGAAAACAATTTTTTTCGATTGTGTGTTCTCGATGTGATTTTTATTAACAAATTTTCTTGATTTTTGACTTTTTCATTTTTCAACTCGAAATATATCACGTGGATTTCTATATTGGAATGGGCAGGCCCTTTAATTATGAAGATCCTCGCAAAGCATTATTTTCGAAATAAACGAAAAACTTTGAAAAATCATCAATTTTTTTATAGCGATAAAGAAACTTGTTCAATTTTTTCAATAATTCGAAATAAAATGAAGGAAATGGAACAAATATTGCAAAAATATTGGAAACTTCTAGAATCCTTTACCGAATTTTTTCATTCGATTCAAAATTCCGGGTGAATTGAATTTTGGAGAAAAAAAAATCGAACTCGGTGACGAATCGAAATATTTTCAGTAAAATCGACAAAAAAAATGTCACGATAAATATTTTCAGACTCTTTAACGAGATGAATAAAAAAAAAAACAGAAAATTTGTGCAAATTTTGAAAAAAATGCTGAAAAAATAAAAACCTCAGATTGGAATGAAAAATAAACGAAAAAAAAAGCTAAAAAATTTGAAAAAGTAGAAAAAAAAAACAACGAGGTCTAATTTGGGGTTGTGGCGTGGCGTTTTGGTGGGCGCTTGTGTTGTTGTTGTGCTAGGAAAGCGACGGGTGTTGCGATGGTAGCGACGCCGAGATGATTGGTAATGGTCGGAGGAGAGAAGGAGGAGGTGGAGGTGTTGGAGGAGGTGGAGGAGGTGGAGAAGGAGGAGGAGGAGGAGGAGGAGGAGAGAGGGACACGGTGTCGTGGTTGCACGTCGTGTGACGAGATAGGGTCGAAGTCACAGGGGTAGTTTTGTGCGAGTGGGGATTGAGGGGGGTTGGGGTCGGTAGGGGAGAGTGATAGCATTGGAGGGCGTGCTTGACAAAGGCGTGGTTNAAAAAAACAGAAAAACGAACACCAAAAAGAGTAAAAATCGAAAAAGCAACCCTCGCACTTCATATTTCGTAAACTCCATCACACCGGACGACGACGAGATTTTATTTTTTCTCAAAAATACGACCCGACGGACTGACGTTACGTTTTTATAAAATAAACAAAAAAAAACATTTCAACTTTACTGTCGATCCAAAAGCAACGTTTCTGCTAAAAAGAATTGTCATATTCGTTGAATTTTTACATTTTTTTTTTTTTTTTTTTTTTTNTTTTTTTTTTTTTTTTTTCATTCCTTCTTGTTGTTCTCCAACTTTTTGGCATGAAGTGAATCTTCTAGATACTGCAATCTTGGCCAAAAGTAGTGATACAAAAAATGATGAATGTGTCGACCAAAATTACGAGTCAAATTAATAATTAATTATTCTTCTTGGACTCGAGTACGTTCTCTTTGATCTAGAGCTAGAAAAAATAGTCCATAGACATGTCGTACGTGTTTCCTTTTTAATTAGATGTCTTGCACCATGCTCTCTCTCTCTCTCTCTTTCTCTCTCTCTCTCTCCTATTTTTGCATTGGAATGTGCATATATATTCGTACTAAAAAATATAAATGCACATTAATGTATTTCCGAACAATTAATACCTTTATATATATCGTTACTCTTCAAGCACGAAAACTAGATGTCTTGGCATGCACGAATATCACAACTCACATCGACAATAGGAGCCAAACGATTATTCCAAATAAATTGCATCAAAAATGACGAGAAAAATGTTGAATAATTAAAAAAAAAATTATAAAACTTTTTTTTCTCAACACGAAAAACTGACGTTTCTTTTGCTCCTGATGAACAATTTATTTATCTATTTATTTAATTATTCCAATGGGAATAACTAAAAGGTTTCGACACTCGAAGCGGAAGTGAAATTCCTAATTCAATGAGATCCGATTAAACGGAGGATATAATACGTTTTTTCATTTCCATTGTGTGTACGAGAGAACAACACGAAACAACTTGCCAACGGGAGGATCTCCAATTTATTACTTTCACCTCTTTCGACGCTTATCTCAATACACGTGTATCTCTATATAAACGCAGCACGCTTTGTACAGGCTAATTCAGAACAAACGTTCGATTCAATCCTCAAAGTTGAGAAAACATGGTCGAGAAATTTTTCCTCAAATCTCGTCGATTTGTTTCGATCCGAGGAACAAAGTCATTGGCATCCGGTTCTCAATGAAATACCACGAAATAAGGTCAAGCCTGATGGTTGAATTAGCGAAGAAAATTCGTTTAAATTTCCCGAATCTCTGAATAAAATTACGACAAAAATATTTTTACAAAAAATTGTTGTGCTTGATTAAAAAAAAAATAAAGTTCAAAATTTTAATAAACACTTTATTCAAAATGGAGGTAAATAATTGACAGCAATTACGAGCAAACGTTCGGGTGAAAAAAAAAAAACAAATCATTGAATAAAAATAAAAAAATTGTTTTTCTATATCGTTGAAAAAAAAAATTCTACAAATTGGACGTGTAACTAAAAAAGTAGAAAGATCCATTTCCCATGCAGTTTATTGACGCCTCTGTACAAAATATTGAGTTCGACATGTGCGTGCGTCACGGAGATCTCTCGAAATTCAGCGGTAAACTTGTCATCCGAGAGAGTGAAAGAAAGTTGGGCTTCGTGTTTTAACGATCGAGGAATAAAAATCGATTTGGCATAACGATGAAAAATAAAAAAATTAAAATCGTAAATAAAAAAAAAATAAAAACTGACTGAACGACATGTACCACCGCTTGATAGATGATGTGCCTTGTTTTTTCATATATAATATATGTGCATAATAATCCATATGCTTACATATATTAATATATAAATAATGAAAAAAAAAAAAACAAACAAAAAAATGATAATAACGCGACACCACCACTCTCCGAGCACCACCAACACCCTACCACAGGCAGCCTATCAGCAAAGCATGTTTTATTAATCATTATTATTATTATTAACATGATTATTATTATTATTTGATTTTTTTACAATAATTATAAATAATATTTATATATCTCATTTTCCATAATATTAATATTTCTAATGACGATATTTTAATATTACAATAATTACTGCATACCTTAATTAACAAGTTAATTATTTATTTTAATGAATTATCAAAAATATGAAGAGTAACGAATATTAATGATAAACTTTGACATCATGGAAATAATTGGTTTATTGATCGATTTATTGAATTATTAATCGATCGATTAATTAAGTTCTTTGATGATGAAAAATATTTTTAAAAATTTGGAATATTATGAAAATTTGAAAATAACACTCATCGCCCCGTGCACCCCTCTTGGCACGCTACTAATCTTCCTTTTCCACCCTACCATCACCAATCGACACCAAACAAGCCAATTTACTTAGCTAATTAGCTTTTGAGTCGATAAATTAATTGCTCTTTCGATCAGGAACTCGCGCACAAACTCTCGCGAAGCTTCGACATGCAGGAGGCTCAGTTGCTCGAAGAAGGTGGCACTGGCAGTGGCACCAGTGGCAATTCCGGCACCGGCGGACCACCCAGACGACATCACAGCGCTCAACGACTCGCCAGAAACGACATGTCCGAAAGACGAGACGAAGACGGCGCTCTCATCGTTCCTGATCATCATGGCAATCTTAGGATCACCGTCAAAAAAACCAAATCCATTCTCGGCATCGCCATCGAAGGCGGAGCCAATACCAAACATCCTTTACCCAGAATTATCAATATTCACGTGAGTCTCCATTTCTAATTCATTTTTCTTCGTGCATTCACAGCTTTTTTCATCCACAAAGTCTCCGCGAATCGTGTGGGTCTTTTTGACCCGAGCAACAATTTTTTCGGAAAATTAAACGTTTTTATTAAAAAAAAAACAAAACAAAAACAAAAACAAATGCAACAAAATTAACAAATATGAAATCTTGACCCTTGGAGTACACACTGGGTCTTTTTGACCCAGCCGATTGAATGGCATTTAATGGCAACCATTGTTTTGGCATTTAATTTTCGTTTTCGTCTAAAAATACGAAAAAAAAAACGAAAAATGCATATTCGGCGGAAATCTTGACCCTTGGAGTACACACTGGGTCTTTTTGACCCCACCGATTTAATGGCATTTAATGGCAACCATTGTTTTGGCATTTAATTTTCGTTTTCATCTAAAAATACAAAAAAAAAAACGAAAAATGCATATTCGGCGGAATGCAACGATTTGAAAACCGCCTTGGGTCAGATTGACCCAAAATTATATTTCTTCCAATTTTTTTCTCCCGAAATACGCGAGATTTATGTGGCAGGACGAAAAGGACCCATACGATTCGGGGGACCATAAAAAATTAGTGATCCGCGGAGGGTTAAAATTCGGAAGAGCAAAAAAATGGAAATTATTGTTAATTAATAATTTTTCATTATTTATCAAGGACAATGGAGCAGCTTTCGAAGCAGGAGGTCTCGAGGTTGGTCAGCTGATTCTCGAAGTAGATGGATACAAGGTCGAAGGTCATTATAAAATACTTAAACAATTGTTATTAACAATAATATTGAAAATAAATCAATTTTGTCGAGTCAAATGTTCGGAAAAAGGAGAAAAAAAATAATTGCTAACGACGTTTCTTACTTTTATGGTTTTTGAGCAACAGCAAAAATAATTGGAGAAAAATTCAAACATTTTATTCACTCGTTCGTCTCGGGAAAACTATTAAAATGTTTTTTTTTTTAATTTTTATGGAAATTTTGTTCGATTTGATTTTTCGAGAAAAAAAATTCATTAGCGAACCGACGATTTTTGCAGGCCTGCATCATCAGGAAGTTGCTCGACTTATCGCCGAATCGTTCGCTTGTCGAGAACGAAACGAAATCGAATTTCTCGTTGTCGAAGCAAAGAAAAGCAATCTTGAGCCGAAACCAACGGCGCTTATATTTTTGGAAGCGTAGCAGGAGTCTCCCACCTCGGAGGCTGAACCACCTTAGCCCGAGCTCGAACGCTCCTCTTCCTGATGCTCCCGGGTGCCCTGGAGATATTGGAGCTCGAGCACGAGGCGACCTCTCCAAGTGACCGAGGAAGAGAACGAGGACGACTTGAGCGCCGAGGCTCGACTCGAAGATCTTCGGCTCGATCACGAGACCCAAAATTCCCCATGAAGCCCAAAAAGTCAGTTCGCTTTTTATATTTTTTCATTTATTTTTCATTTTTCAACCATTCGACAGACGGTAGAATTTTTTTTCCAAGAATCATCCACTGGAATCTCCATTTTACCAAATCGATGAAAAAAAAAAAAAANAAAAAAAAAAAAAATTCAAAAAGTCATTCGCCCTATCGTCGTCAGCAAAATCAAAATTTCAACCACGAAATCAATTTTTTGGGCTCATGACAAAGAGCACCCGAGCGTTAGGAAGGAGCTTATCGAGTGAAAAATAACCCGGAGGTGGGAAAACTAATTTGCCGATGAGGCAATAAAATAAAAAAAAAAATCAATGACAAATTTTTGAAGAAATGAGAATAAAGAAAAATAAATATTGTTGCAAGCCGGTGAGACGGCTGATGGGACCTGGTCAAAAGTGCGGAGCATTAATTACGAAATTAACGAGCACGCGGAACTAAACAGAAAAAAAACAGAGACAGGAAGAAATTTGTTTGGAAATTAAAAATAAAAAAACGTTCGCAAGGTGAAAACTAAAATTTCGACCTTGGTAGAATTTTTCGAAGCCTCGTCGATATTTGAAAGAAAAAGTGCGCGAGTGCAACGAGATCCAAAAAAGGACAAAAAGTTTTAAAAAAAGTTTATCGACGCATGAAAAATTCTGAAGCGCGATATAAAAAAGAGAGAGGAAGAAAAATGATTCTCGGAAAAAGTGCACTTTGTGCCAAAAAGAAGAAAATTATCTCTGCACGATGAATTAAAAACGAACGAAGAAAAACTTGGTGCGTGCAGTGTCAAAAAAAAAAGGAACAAAAATGAAAATCTTCGTGCTCCAAAATCCAAGAATGTTAAGTAATGTTTTATCGCCAAAAGTCTTGGAGACTAATCGCCCAAATTTCGGAGGCTTAAAAAAATAAAAAAAATAAAATAAAATACACGAATAAATAAATTTAAATAAGCAAATAAACGAAACGAAGGAATAAATAAATCTGTAACTAAACTGTAAATATATAAAAACACGAATCAACAGAGACTCGGTTTAAAAAATGTTCTAATAATTCAATAATCCTCATCTATTGAATTTAATCGTTATTGCATTCATTTTTCAGCATTGCAATTTTGTAATAGTTTCCACCGAATTTATATGTAATCTCTTTCCTTCGTAAACGAATTTTAAGATACTCGTGCAATGTACGCAGCAATTTTTATTTTTCAAGACTATTTCGTTGACGAAACGTTTGAAAAAAATCTAACTGCTCTTTTTGAACGGTAGTGTATGTACGTATATATATATATATCGTTTGTACATAATAAATAGTGTATACGTGAGCTAGCAAAATAAAAGAGCGCCGAGGGCAGGGAGTATGTACAACGGTACCGAGCACTACTTTTCAAACTGTTGGAATTTAACGAGCATTCGAAAAGAAGACGAACAAGAGTTGTGAGACGAATAGAAAATGAGAAAGGATGAAAAATCAGAAAAAAAAACAAAAAATTGGTAAACGAAAGCCGTACAAAGTGGCTGAAGAGAAAAATGGGAGGAAATGAATGGTCGATTATTAGGGGTTTCGGTTAAGACGTATACGTAATAATAGGACGATTGTTCGAAGGAAAAGAGCAAAAGTGAGAAGAGAGGAATGTGCCAAAGTAGAGAATTAAAAAAATGAATGAAAAGCTTGAAAATCTCCGTGTAAAATAATTGAAAATGAATTTTAAAGAATCAACTTAAAACTTGTGTAAATATATGTACACGTAACTAAAGCTTTTTTGGGATTTTTGGAATGGTCGTTGGAAGGATTAAGAGAAACAGGAGTGATGAATGGATTTTATTAGGGTCATGAAAATTGGGACTATATTTGCAAATTTTGTTGCAACGAATCAAGTTTTATTGTAGGAGAAAATAAAATTTCAAATTTTTCAACGTTTTGTGCTTGCAGAATTTTTTTTCGCATTTTTCAATTTATTTCTCAAATTGAAAATTCACTTTATCGGAATAATTGTGATTCGTTTATCATGGTAGATGAAAAAAACTAAAATGTAATCCCAATTTTTGACTTTCTACGTGTGTTTGGAATCCAAGAGTTAAGTTTGATAAGAATTTATAGAAAAACAATTATTTTCAATCGAATTTATTAATGAGAAGTTTATTATTAGTCATTTAGAAAAATCTTTTTCGATTTTATTGTTCAAATTTGATTAATCGAATTTCCATACTCAATCACACGCTCCAATGTACAAAAGTCCAACTTAAGGGGAACCTAGTTTTGCGAGTAACTCAAATTCGGGCAAAAACTCGTTGGCAGGAAAGGTTTTTAAAATATGTGACAAAATAAAGAATAAATGATAATCACTCGAACACTTTGCTGCGGCAAACCATTTTTCTACACACACCACACACACACACAAACCTGTTTTTCTTGTTCTTTCGCCCTTTTTAAAATTCTACGCACAAAAAACGTCGAATTTGGCACGTAAAATCAATGTAACTCTGAACACGTAATTAAAATTTTTTTTTGGCCAATAATGAAGCAATTAACCAGAGTTCCAAGAGAAACGAAGGTTGGGAGGGTAGGAAAAACTGAAAGCCACAGAAAACTCCCTTACACGAATCGAGAGAAACACTAAATAATAATTAAACAAAATATAATAAAAGAAAAACAATAGCGAGATCACAAGAAACCATGGAGAGATTAAAAAGAATAATAATAATAATAAAAAGGAATATTTTTGTAAGCGGCTTTCGAAACGCGCAGTCCGAATGGCCAGATATTTCAGCTGACATATCCGACAATGCCTTACCGCTTTGTGTATTGAATTATTAATGAAACAAACAAAAAAAAAAAACAAAAGAATGGACTGAAAAAAATACAAAAAAAATCCCTGACATGCTAGCCGGAAGTTCGTCTCGAGGAAAAAATGTCCGAGCGTTAAGAACAGCGACCACATACTCTGACCCAACGAACCTGTTACTGATCCAAACTCAATTCCGAACAACAAAAAAACATAAAATAGAAAAATTGCAAAAAAAATAAATCTCTCGAACGGAAGCATACGATTTTTAGTAGAAATTAGTGAGGTTTATATACACATGTTTGTGGTCGAAGAGTTTAGCCGACTTAGATGATACTATTAGCCACCGTAGTGTGTCGGTTGCTGTGAACAAAAATTATCCCAAAAATTGTAGGGAGACGAGAGAAAACATAGATCTGGTGTAATAGTCTCTCGGTTTCTTTACACACAAGTATATAGGTGCGTACACTCTACAGCGTGTGGCAGAGATGATTAATTCCATGCGGCATCGATAGATCGTGAAATCCTGAAGAGAAAAGTCCTTAGCCATTTTGTTCCATGGCGAACCGTTCTCGAGTTATATTGAAGGATTACTGACAGTCAATCCGCCGGCGCTGAGAGCGGAAAAAGAGTGGAGGTTGGAGCGGCACGGTGAGAGCGGTCTCCCCACTCTTTTCCCGCCGCCAGCGCTGCCAATCCATTTCCACTGATTACTCAATATCTAGAGAACGGTAAATCTTAGGAAAAAATGGATAGGAACTTTTCTCTCTGGAATTTCACGATCTACAACATTTCTAGACCCAAAAAGTCACTTCTGTCATTCACTGTATAGTATACTGACGAAAATGTTTATTTTTTCAAAAATAGAGAGATTGCTCCGTTCTCCGCTCTTCCCCCTCCCTTCCTCCCTCAACTAAATAGTTTTCCCGGCACGAATAGTTCAGCGTGTGTGTTAAACCTTCAATACATGTTGTACTCACGCCTTCATTCACGCCTCGTGTTAAGTTTAAGGAGAAAAACGTGTTTCGCGAACGAACCGAAAACCAACAATATATGCATAGAATGTGTAAATTCAAGGCAAGAAAAAACGTAAGTATCTGTTGACTAGGAGATCGTTAAATTTTAGCTACTGCGCGAGTATATGAATTATGAATGAGAAAAGTGAACTAACAACAATCTGCCTGGCTGCCTTCTCCCAGTCAAATAATGAGAAAATCAAGAAAAAAACAAATTTTGAAAAACATTACACGTACCTCGATATTTACCACAAATATGGTTAAATATTGTCAGACAAGCTACGATTCCTTTAAGAGTTTTCAAAAGGGACTCGAATTCTTGTTTCGAGATGCTATGCATCGAATACTAATTGAACAAAATAAAATAAACAAATACAACTGTGCGAGATTAAGAAAAATGATTTGTGACGAAGAAGTGTAATTGTAATAACGTTATTACTGTATATAATATATATATATATAAATATAGTATATATTGCGCTCGTTCGTACTCATTTTTCATGAATTTAGAATTTATTTTTACGTTTTACCGTTACAATCAATACATACAAATATTTATTTATTTCGAGTGTTATTCAATCGCAGAGATACGCGATTGTATTATTACTATTATCACACACTTTGAGTAAAATCACTAACGCGAGTTCATATTATTAGAATTACATGGTGCAGATATTATTACTATTATTATTATCATCATTATTATTATTAGTATCATTGTAATTCAATAAAAATGTTCAGCAATGAAGGACAATATTTTTATTTTTTTCTTCAATGAGATTTAAAAAGCTTCCCCGATGGATTTTTCAAAGTGTCGAAATCTTTGAAGGTTTCTTTTTGCAAATCATCTTTTTTTATTGACCCTCGTAATTTTCCGTTCCTGGAGGGTCAGAAAGAACTTTTACAGAAATTCTAAAAATTACGCATCTCCGGATGCGTAAAAATCTTATCGCATTCGGAACCGTCATCGATGTGTAAAGTAAAAGTAAAGTCGTAAAGTATTTTTAAATTGCCAAAATCTACTCTATTTTTTTTTTTTTTTTATTATTTCATAGTGAATCTTCCGGGTTATCATGAAACTTGGATCTCGACTTTTTTGGAGAAAATTTCTCATGCCATGTTTAGCGGTGGAAAAATTTTCGTGTGCTCGTTCATAATTCTCTTCGGAAATGACTATTTTTAAGATGTTTCCAGACGGCCTTTCAAATAAATAAAACACAGACGTTGAAATGTGAGACGCAGAAGTTTCTGGGAGTTGAGGGTTTCTTTCAATGACTACACGTGGAGACATTTGTGTTTGTATTTATTTGAACATGACTCATTCTTTGTACAGCTACGAAAATTTGAGGTTTCGCTGTTCCCTGAGTCTTCCCATGGTCACAATGACCAATTACAGATTCTGCGTCTAATCTGAACTATAATGCAAACAATTTGCAATCGTAATAATGAACCAACGATTATGTGAAAATTTACAGCGAATAAAACTCTCGCTTCATTAACTTCGAACCCTAAAATTGTATTAGTGTCCCCATAAGCCTTAAGGTGTCGAACACTACACGTTTGGCTCTCGCAGCACCTTGACAACATCGCTGAAGCACTATGAAGATAGTAATGATAAGAAATTGGGTAAATGAGGAAGAAATTGAAGTAGTACATCGTACCAGGCAAACATCGAGCTCCAAGTTCCATAGAAAAAGGTCAGCGAACGTTTGGTACGAATAGTATCCACGTGTTCCACTGATTCCGAACTTATGCTAATCATGATCTAATCGATCTGTTTTTATACGCTGGTGATTCGCCTTAATTGATTAGTCTGGAAATTTTGACACGGTACAACGCACACAGCTGGTGGCAAATTGCAACGATAAAAGCGGTGGAGCGATACTCATGACGCAGTAATTATTAGCATATCTATTGAATTCCCATAAACAATTAGGACACCCCAATGCAGATGAGGCTTCGAGACTATTGTCTGATGATTGCTGTCTGTCAGACAAAACTGATTAAAATCTTGAACGAATCGATCGATTCGTTCGAAACGATCTAACGAAATTATTCAGAAAAATAAGAAAGCGATACCGCACCATCAAAACGAAAAAGGCTGGAAAACAAGGTCAAGACATTAGAACTCCGAGCATTAGAGTATTTTCGGGGGACGATAGAGTTTCTGGGAGTTAACGGGTTGGATGGGATTTCAACGACTGGAGATTAATTTTTCTCCGTATTTATTCGTAACATAACTGCTTCATACATCGACGAGAACATAAGGGTTCGCTGTACCCTGGGTGCATGGTAAAGTGGTCTCAAGGACTGATGGCAAATTCTGCGTCTACTCCAAGCTTATGAATGCAGAAAGTTTTTTTATCGTGAAAATGAACCAACAACTCTGTATGTAACAATTTAGATTGCTATTCGATTGATAGTACGGAACATGAAAGGAGTTTCGTTGACTTTGAACGTTAAAATTGTATTGAAGTCATAAAAGCCTTATGGTGTCGAGCACTACACATTTGCATCAGGGATCTTCTGTCCGGCTATCGGCAAGGAAGTAGCTCTTGCAGCACCTTGACAATATCGCTGAAGCACAATAAACATAGTGATGATAAGGAGGCTGCTGAAATAAGCAAACAAAATAGAAGTAGTGCAACGTACCCGGCAGTATTCTGCATCCACGGAAGAGCAGAACATCGGTGGATGCGTGTTGTAACAAAAATATCCGAATTGGAATCCTTTACCCTGAAATTGAAATAATGTTAAAAAACAAAGGTTCATGATCTGTAGAATGGATAAAGACTTCAATGAACAACTACCGCACCTTATTGCTTGAGAATACCGTACAATAAATCTGGAAAAGAAAATAGACATTGTTATCACGGTATGTAACAGCTCAAAAATAGGCACACGCTGTTCACCCTAATTCTGAAACGATATTTTGTGGATATACATCCATCTCAACCCTTGGCGAACTTCAAATAGTATTATGCACAGCTAGGAAGTTGTATGCTTCCAATAGATTATTTTAAACAAATTTCGATGAATTTTTAATAACTTACCGCACAATGAGAAGGATCGTGATGATTACACGGTATGATACGTCCGGTCAATGGACATTCGTACTAGTTAAAAAATGAGAATAGTTAATAGTTAATATTGGTCCTTTCGGCAGAATAAAACTGGTCACAAACCTCGTATGGCACTACATCAAAGGCGGAACCCATATGGATAGCAACAGTTATCAACCCAACTATAAAGTACAGCTTCATTTTCCCGGTTTCAAATTGACTGCCACGTTCTACTGGTCCCGATCTTATGCTGATCATGATCCCCTCGATTCTCTTTTATACGCTAGACATGTTCCTTAATTATTAATCGTAAATCAGCCGCAATGACTAAATTATACAGTCCTTTTGAAAATTAACAATAAACTTAAACTTAAACAAATAGCAGATAGCACATGCATGAAAGCGGTGAAGTGATATTCATGACGCATGTAATCATCATTAGTATATCTTTTGAATTTCCAGAGAACGACAAGACCAATTACATGACAATTATAACAGAGGACATCAATGAGATGATCAATCGGGCATTAAGACCATTGTCTGGTAGACAAAAGCTATAAATATCTTGAAGGAATCAATCCATCCAAACGAAAGTAATAAAGATATACATGCTTCGACACAAAACAGCCTGCGAAGCAGCGTCAACGAATTATAAATTCGCCAAGAATTTCAATAATGAAGTACCGACTGACTAAAAAGTGGACACTAGCCGATAATAGTGCTCGGGAATAAGAAAAATTGACACATGGCTTCGTGGCTAATTTTTTGCGCCCTTTGAAAATGAGATAGAAAATAATTGGCATCATGTTCTTATTCCAAAAAGTTTAAACTAATGTCCTGAATTTTTGTGTCGTTCACTCTGGCAAAAGCGGCAACCAATTAACTTTGCCCAATTCTGTCATTCTCTTGCACTTTTCTCAACATAATATTTGGGGGACGATAAAGTTTCTCGCAGTTGACGGATGCAATGGGATTTCAATGACTATACAGATAAATTTTTCTTCATATTTATTTGAACATACAGACTGCACTAACAATTATGTGACAATACACATTGTTGTTCGATACATAGTACGGCATATAAAACTCTCGCTTCATTAACTTCGAATCCTACATTTACATTGGTGCCCCCATAAGCCTGTCGAGCACTACACATTTGGATTACGGTTTTCCTGCCCGGCTATCGGTAAGGAAGTAGCTCTTGCAGCACCTTGACAAAATCGCTGAAGCACAATGAAGATAGTGATGATTAGAAGACTGCCTAAATGAGCAAAAAAAAAAAGAAGTGGTACAACGTACCATGCAAAAATTCAAATCCGCGGAAGCACAAAACATCATTGGGTGGGTGTTGTAACAGAAATATCCTAACTGGTTTGGCTTATCCTGTAATTGAAATAACGTTCAAAAACACATTGCAATGATCTGCGTAAGGAATAAAAAATTCATTAAACAACTTCCGCACCTTATTGCCTGCGAGTGTCGAACAATAAACCTGTAAAAAACACAAACATTGTTAGCATGGTATGTAATACCTGAAAATAGCCAGAACGGAGTTTGATGCGCCATAATAATATTTTTAAGTGATCATATTTCGTTTCTGTATATGAATTGAGATTAGAAGATTCTGGAATTAACACTTCGGCTTTGCGAGAAGTCTGCCAAGTACGTATCTTCACGCCGTCCTCATTATACAATGAAGTTTGAAGAAAACAGGAATTTCACAATGATCATGAAGACGTAGCATATTGTTTGCGCATACATTCCTCCGGTTGTGTGGGCGTGGAAAGGGTTATAACCCTTTCGTTACAACCCTCATCGTTACAATTTTTAAAAAACCAAAAAAACTAACCACCCTCTGATTTTCAGTTTGAATCGAATACTTCATCATGATATCTAAACCTTATGGGTTGTGATTTCATCAGGTATGAGCTTCATCAAAATTAGCAAAGTGATGAAACAATAAGTGTTAAATTCACTAAGAAACATATGTACGTGTGTAGATATTGTTTAACGAAAAACTAAAATCGTGTCGAAGCACATTCGTTTCTAGAAGTTTTGAAGGTGTACCTGTTATTTCAAGGCATACAATGACAAAATTTCATACGGTATAAGAAACATTTATTTAAACGTACCGCACAGTATGAAGGATCATCATGAGGACACGGTATCACAGTTTTGGTCTTCGGACATTCATATTGCTTAAAAGTATATAAAAATGTTTAATAAAAATTGTACATTTGTACTTGTAGCGATATATGAAACTGGTTAAAAACCTGCTGTGGATTTATGAAAGCTGCGAGACCCATATGGACAGCAGCAATTACCAACGCAACCACAAAGTACAGCTTCATCTTGCTCGTTTGAAAATTTTACTGTGAAAGACTGTCGTGTTTCAATGATTCCGAACTTCTACTGATATCATGATCGTATCAACTAGCTTTTATAGTCAATCAACTGATTCCACATCTGGTAATTTCTAAAAACCAGCAAGCAGATTGTGTACAATGGTTTTGTAAAGTCTGCGCAAATGTCGAACAAACAACAGGTGATAAATGAAATATCGAAGCGGTAGAACAATCCTCATGACGCGGGAAACATCAAAACACGTGGAATTTTCGAGAAAGCAAATAGGAGAATCCTTGAGCAACCGGTCGTCAAGAAGGTTCTTCATGAACTTCAGTCTGCCCGATAACCGATCAATATCTCAATGAAATCGAGCCAACCTCACAAAGGTATTTAGTAATAATTTGAAAAAAATTAGGAATCTGTAAAAAAATATCAGTAAAGTACCAACGAACTGAATTTCGAGCAAATCTTAAACAATTCTGCTTCCAATCAATTTTTCTAATTTCATCGACTATTTGAAAACTTATTACCGAAGATGAAAGAGGCGGGAAGGTATAGCGCGCAGAGCATCCTTTGCAGTCGCGTAGTATTACATCAAAGAGGTGCCATCTCGTGGGAAGAACTCTAAACAGCAGAGACATTTCAGTATCCTCAACAGATATGAATTCTAAGGTGTCGAAATCGTCTCCCCAACATCCAGAAAGTTGTTATGATTAAACCGCCAGAGAGCGCGATTGGCGCATATTTATTAAATATGGCCCACAAAATAAATTTTTTTTTTTTTGTTATTTAAATTATAAAATACTATGTAGAATTCTTTAATCCACTCTTCAATTATAACCATCCCATGTGCCTCAATGCAGGTCGAAATATTTGCATAATTCACAACAGAATCAATTGTGTATTCAATTTAACTTTACACACTCTTTCCCAAAATCAATCAGATCAGCATTCAAAATTCAGAGGACAATTGCATCGGTTCTTGCTGTTGACACGATGGTCGGCAATTGCGACAATCGTACAATGCGCCGCCTGTCGGTCGTATTCGACACCTGCGTTCGGGGCCATCTTCACGAAGGTCATCCAAGTGGGGTCAGCGAGGTTATGTGTTATTTTTTCGAGAGTAAATGAAAAATTTGTTCAACCTGAAACTATAGTGAGTTCGATTTCCCATTGATGGTACAAAATTTCATTTAGTTTCAGAAATCATTTGAAAAGTAAACAAGAAATTGGTCGGTTTTAATTGATTCTCAGAGGAAATGAAGGAAAACTGCGATTTGAATTTCCCGCGCTTTTGGCGTATCGCTACATATGATCGTAACCGCGCACGTGCAGAGGGGAAGTGGGGGAGGCGACGTCGAGCGACGAGAGAAAGTAACATGACACTATTGACACTAATGAGTCGAGTTACGAGGTGATTAACTGCAAATCGATAAATTCTCATTTCCACAAAGATTAAAGAGGAAAAGGGAAAAGAAAAAAAATAACGACGTTTCGTCGAGACTGTTTTGTTGGATAACTGTTGGAGGCGCCCTTCTTCATTCCCTTCTCTCCCTCCCTCTCTTTTTCTCATAAACACATTGGTTGGGTTATCTCAGTATAGACTGTACGTTATTGCTACAGCAGGGAGCAGCAGAGTACACGTTCGTATATATGAAACGAGAGTGATAAACCTCAGTCGTGCAAGTACTAGGTAGACGAAAAGAATATTAAAAACGCGTAGGTTGAAACTTTCCAAAATCGAAAGAGTCAAAGTCTGTGAAATAACAATCAAAAACAACAAACCCCAAAACGCTATAACAAAAAACAACAAATCAGTGTCGAGTCAACAGGCTTGCTTACGAAAACAAATTGAGAAAAAACAAAAAAACAAACAGTGTTCTGAAAAGTCGTTTCATTTCCAAGTGACATCGAAGAGGGGCGAGAGAAAAAAAGAAACTCGGGGGAAAATATTCCATCGAAAATCTTCGTAACTCCGGCCACCCGAACCCGCAGCTGGGATAATTTCACCAGAATCAACATATATATACATACACAGCAACGATTAACCAAAAGGTAAATACGATCATTCAATGTTTTTTTTTTCTTAAATTATTATACTTGAGTTTTTTGTCATTGCGTTTAATCGTTGAAATAACAACAACAACAAAATAGAGACTTTCGGATTTTTGGGTTTCGACGTGTGACTGGACTTTGGACGTAAATATATCGCTCCCCTCGGCAACGATCTTTCCCGAGCGCGTGTCATATGTATATATATATCGCAGTTAACAATGAACGTTAAAAAATAACGATATGATTCCAATCAGCGCTCTGGATAACTTATTTGGAACATATATATGTTTTCTGTGTATATATATGTGTATATACATCAAGTTTGTATATGCATTTATATTACGCACACATGTACGTACGATTCGTGTAAAGAATTTTTCCCACACTACGAGAACGAGAGATTGATGTTACTTTTGAAGAATCTCTTGACAATCACGCGGTCAATTCGTCTGAAACACGAGGATGAATTTGACCAACGTGTTTCAAGGACAACCCCCTTATTGAGTGAGACAAGCCTCGTGTCGTTTTCATCGGAACGTTACACACTCATGTGCAGCTAGGTTCCCTCATGACAAACCCGCCATCTTTCATTTTCACGCTTCAATGATCGCGCCACTTGAGATATGTGTGAAAATTACGAAGTCTCTGGTGGAAACGCCAGGCTTTTTCTCCACGCGCAGAACAAATCGTTCTATTTATTTTATTTATCGTTTTCAATTATTTTCGAATCCAATGGTTTGCTTACGAGCCAGAAACCTTTGAGAAACATAGTCACGTGGGCGCGCCATTTTGTTTGCTTCTGGTCGCGACGTACCATTTCGTGAATATCTCTCGATATCTTAGAATCTTTAGGGGGCCGCTTGAGGGAAGGGCGCGGTTCATATTACGTTGTGGGGCCCCTCATAAGCACCTTTCGACACCATACAATTTACAGCCTGTTTAAAGCCAGGCTCATTTTCTCTTCAAACTTTTCAAGATTAGAATTGAGACATATTCTTGAAATGGAATAACCATGCGAGCTGGTAAAATGGTAGGAAATCCCGGAACCATAAAATATTTGACAAACTGTTAAATCTTTAAAATCGTAAAATAAATAAAAGTCACGAAAGACGCTGATAAAAATTCACTGATAGTTCCGTTCGTGATAGCATGAATTTTTATCACACATATTATAAAAGTTAACGTAATTTGGGAAATTTCACAACTCTTTTTCCAGCCCGTTGAAGGTTATTCGGAATAAAATGAAAAGTAATAAATATTCGATATCTTGGTGGCACTGAATAAATGGAAATGAGGAGGAACAAATTTTTTAAAATAATCCATCGGATGGAGTCAACTAAAAAAATTAAAATTGATTCGTTTTTATTCTTGACGCATTTATTTTCGGCTCGTTGAAGATACGGGTAAACGTATTGTCGAGATTGAACGAATTTGGCGATACACCCGCCATGAGAAAGGACAATAATTAAAAAGATAAAAAAAAAATAAGAAAAGCACCAACGAATCATTTAAAATAACGTGAACGAAGATAAAGATTTTGTTTTTTATTATTTCGTCAAGAGGGACGTAAAATTTGTGCGCATGGAGCTTATTCTCAAGAGAGTAACCAAGAGAGAAGCTTAACAATTGCGCCTAACTCTGACAAACGATTCGACCGTGGCCCAACTTGACAGCAATAAAGATTCGTCTCGAGCGAGAGAGAGAGAGAGAGAGAGAGAGAGAGACTCGGCATCAATCCCATCGGGTCGATTATCATTATTATAACTATGATTACTATTGCGCGTCTTTGCAAGAGAGTTGGGAGGGAGAGAGATACGATGACGACTTGGAAAGACGAATACTGTGAAAGAGTACGAAAGCAGAGCTCTTTTCAGGACTTGTCGAGCGGAGGAGTCCCTCAATGTCGAAGGAAGTACCAAAGGCGGTGATGGCGGAGGAATTATGGCGGGAAAACGTTCCAGTGGCGGACGCCTGGATAGGAAAGTTACGGGACACCCGTGAGATCTCGAGGATTCTAGGAAGAATTTCAAAAACTATGCCTCCCATTTCACATCTGAAAAGATGCTCCGACAAACGTTTGCTGCTTGGATTTGCGGCTTCGTCGTCGTCGGCGTCGAGTCTCAATGACATCAGAGGTCGGATGTCACAAACGAACGAGTTAAACGTATTTACACGCGAAGAAATTGAAAGACTGTTAACAGAGGCTGATGTCGATCTAACCCTCTTTCAAAATGGAACAATCGAAATAGTTCAAGTTCCAGCCGTTTCTGCAAGAACCAAATCCCAAGCGAAACGAGCCGCCGAAATTTGGCCTCTAAACTTCCACCCGGATCCCCATCTGGAAAGTATCCTCAACGCCACCTGTTTCGACGACCATCAAATCGAGGCTATCGATCGTTGTACAAAAGTTTGCATCGAGGTGGCGCTTCTGGGCCAAGCTCGTGGTACAAAAGAATGCCACGGTGGCGCTGTAGTCTATGATCCTAAAACTAACAACATCGTGGCAGTGGCTGCTTCGCGAATCGATCTCCATCCTCTATGGCACTCGGCCATCGTCGCGATCGATCTCGTTGCCAGATTGGGATCCGGTGGTGCTTACGATTTCTCCGAATATTGCAGACCGCGAGGAAACAAATGTCCGCGAATCGATCACGATGGACAAACTTCGCCACTCGCTTTTCCTCCCGAACTCCAATCGATCGCTCGACGATTGAGCTACGTCGGAAAGCCTCCGATTTACACTTATTTGTGCACCGACTTTTGGATCTTCCTGCTCATGGAGCCATGCGCCCTCTGCGCGATGGCTCTTCTCCATTCGAGAGTCTCCAACATTTTCTACGGTGTTGCCAACAGCCACGGAGGTGTTTTGGGCAGCCGAACACTTCTGCACGATCTTCCGGGCCTCAATCATCGTTACGGTGTGTGGAAAAGCGTCCGAGCCGACGAGTGCCTCGCAGCTTCAACGGAAATACAAAAAAATGACATTGTAAACGAATAAAATTCATTTTCCACAAAATCTGTGCAATTTCTTCAACTTTTTTACTTCCGAGCGCCAAGTATTGAAAATAAAGCGTAGCGTGGAGCCTGCCGTACTCTTATATACAGTAAAATTGGCGTTTTAAGACGTCACAGAAACGTTGAATCGTTTTTATCAAAAAATCTCACATTAGCAACGTATTTTTTTCCACCAGAAATCGCCTTTTGACGTCCATTGAAGAAACACGGTCTCTCGGGACCGAAAATGGAAAACAAAAAATGAATCGACGTTGGAGGCGAATATGCAGCTTCTTTGCTGCGCGCTAAACGGAGTGGACTCGTACAAATAATAAACTGTACTCTTTTGATTATCTTTTCAGTTGTAAACGGCGTGGATGGTTGTTACGCAAATTGCGAGTCTCTCGAGGGCAAAGGGAATTGAAGATTTTCGTTGATGATCACAGAGGCGCGAGGAAAGAAGAGAGGAGGTTCGGGCTTTTGAGGCGGGAAAAGAGGGATACATAAAACGAAGAAACGTCGACATACGTACGAGTTGGTGGCTTTGGCTGCTCACACGAGGATCATCGAGATTCTCGTTTCAATTGAAGCTCCAGTCTGGGAGCGTGTTTCCATTGGTCAGCCCCTTAATCCCACTGACTTCTGAGAAGACAAAGAGCGGGCTTTCCGGGTCACATCTTGTCAGAGGGCCACGAGAGTCATCCACATAAAGAGATAGAGAGAGAGAGGGAGGGAGAGGAGGGATCATCTGACGATCAGAGCTTCATCCCGTTTAGCTGGAGCGATTCATTCGTTCGCCAAGTTTCGCGGAGTGTTGTTTGTCATCCAATTTCGAGAGAAGCTCCTCTCCGAAGCGCACCTTTCGGAACTTTAAATCATCCTCCATGAAGATTGTTCTGCCTTAAAACGCGAATGGCACTTTTTTATTGGCTGCTCCTCTTCGAGAGAACCAATTGAATCAACATCCTGATTGCTTAGTTTAATTAGCCAGTGTAAAGGAGTGAATCAAGCTGGTGCTCGTAGGAAAGCTCCATCCAAACTAATCGGACAAGTTGATTGAGCTTTATTGGACAAGCAGAGATTAGTCATCGAGTGTGCAACAATGGAGCGAAGAATCCTGAAAATGTGGTGACTCCGGTAAAGGCCTCGTGTGCCATACTTGGATACAAGACACTAGAGAGTGTGTGAGTCTTTAGAAAGATTTTGTCGCTTAGGACAGAATCGATCCTGCGATCCTGAAAGACTTTGGAGGAAGGAAAGCAGTGCTGCTTAAAGATTTGGAGCAAAGTGCCAGAGCACGATAATCTTTCCAGCCAAAACAGATACAACAACCGTTTAAATTGATTTGTTTTAGAGCCAAAATGCTTTTCAGCCGTGGTATTGCAATGGTGTACGTTGAGGACGCGTTCGTTGTATTCCTCCGTTTTATGGCATTGAAGTCTCGTGGCTGTACATTATTGGAGACTCATCGGCAGCGCGAGACGACTGGAATCAAGAAATTGTACAACAGTTTTTTCGTTATGTTCTAAAACGAGTTTGACTATTTAATGATCCTCGGAAAGCTTAAGAGAAACGGATTATCGCTCCTGCTGCTCGGAAACGCACAATCGTCACGGAAGAAAAATTTCATTGCGACAGCATTTTGACTTATCAATTTATTTTATTTTCATTTTTTTTTATAATCAACGAACCTTAATGTTTGGTCTTTCGATAAATAACCTGCGAGTACGAGAATCAAGGAGTCCTTATCGGCATCCTCATTATTCTGCCGAGGATTTTACGGACCTGCTGCTTTGAAAGCGCGAGCCTCAACGAGCAAGGAGTTTCAACATATTTGGAAAAATAAGAAACAAGAAAAGGCCGCGCGCTCGATCGGATATTGTAAAAAAAAAAAAATTCTTTTTTATTCGCTCCATTCGGAATGAAAAATTTCGCCACTGAATTTCGGGCCTGAGAAAAAATAACGGAACGACGAGAAGGACGATTTTTTTTTTTCTATCCCGAGAGAAAATCCATTTTTTTAAATATTTCTCTTTCGATTGTAAGAAAATACGAACAATTTAACGTTTTCATTTAACTTTTGAATATTCATCGGCTCGAATGGAGCTTCAAATGATAATGGATTCGGGCACTGAGACAGTCACCGCTTCTGCCAACTCCATGTGGCTCGCATCTTCCTCGCCCCCACAACCCCCTCCTTACCACCAATTATCACCGAACCGGCAGGAAGCACGAGGCATTCTCTCGAATCAACAAGTAAGCTATATCTATATACATTATCAACGTCCACATACTTTTATTTCTATACACCAATGGATAACCATGTTACATCCTATTTATTTATCCCCCTCGTGCCTCATCCTTTTTTCCCGACAGCCCGGTACAGACCTCACCACCATTTCCACATAACGCCCCACTTTTTATTTTCTTCCATTTTTTTAAATTCTTTTCCAAATTTTCCATGAAAATCCATTTTTTCGTATTAAAAAAAATGTTTTTCCATCTTTTTTTAAATTTCCTTAATTCCCCCGGAAGTTACAGTTAGTTTGCAGGGATGAAAACCCCTAAGTACGTGCTCCGACATGCAAAGCTAATTTTTTGCTATTTTCTCATATTTTTTTCATAATTCTTCAAATTTTCTCATATTTTTAATATTCTTTTACAAATTTTCATTGAAAATCAATTTATTCGAATTTTCTCATTATTTTTCGGATTTTAAAATTTTTATTTTCACACTTTTTCATATTCTCAATCAACTTTTCCAAAATTTCGATCGAAAATTCATTTTTTCGTACTTTCCCTCTTTTTTTCTCCATATTTTCCACATTGACCCGCAATCGCCGTTAAGGGATGAAAATCCCCGTGCGATACTAATTTTTAATCATCAAAATGTCGATTTTTTTATTTATCGTGATAATTCAAACTCGTTGGAAGAAAATTTAGAGGCGACAATTGAATTGGGGAATTTACATGGATTTATAATTGCAGGTCAGCATGGGATATCACGAGGCAAGTTCCCAGCACGTTTTGTGGCAGGAGAAACGTGATAAGCATTCGACTCCGCCATCCGGAAACAATGGGGATGTGAATAACGTGGTAGCTGTTGTGAGCACCAACAGAGATCATTCTTCCCTGGCGAAACACCCATCGAGCACTAATTTTAATCAATCAACGAGCAACGGATTGAAACGTCGAATAGTCGTCGAGGCGGCCCATCAGCACATGTCCGGCGAATTGGAGAGGAAACATTCACGTAGAGACGGTTCGTTTGATATTCACATATCGATGCATTATGAGAGTATAAAAAAACGATTTCGAAAAATGAATTTTCCCACGTTCTTTTCGCTCGTTTTGAAATTTTTTAAACTTTTTAAAAAAACTGAAAAAATTCATCAGCCTTTTTTGAATCCTTGGCTAAGAAATGATAAATTTCGAATAACAATTAAATGCAAAATGCAGCGATGTGCAAGCATTTTTCAGAACTTGGCTCGCCTCTTTTTTTTCAAACGACCGATCGTTAGCGTTCGAGGGTTAAATAAATTGAGTAAAAATCCTGGAACATCCGGTATGTTATGCTTAGTGTCCCAGTGTCTGTGGACACTTTGCAATTTGCAATAAAGTCGAGTAAGCTCTTTGTATACGTTGGCGGTCGGTGACAAGGCCATAAATATATATGCGAAGAGTCGAGCTCCATGGACGTACGTACGTAGCTGAGCGAAATAACGCAAAGTGGTCGGTTGATTCGTGGATGCGGTATTTGGTCGCGCGGGGCGGTGAGGATCGCAACGAGTCGAGCAGCGTCCTGGATGGGCTCAGTTCTCCCGTTCTCGTTTCGACTAATGAAAATTGCTCGTTTCCTCTCGCACACCGTCTTCACTTTTCATTCTTCCGCTATAAACAATTGCCCATGCGGGCGGTTGCGCATCAATGTTGAAGAAACTACAAAAATGACTGATCGCGATGGTCTCGAGGCTGCGATCCAAATAATTTCGAGGCTCTGGCGAGTCCGGAGACTTTTTTAGGCTCTTTTTTTTTTTAAATTGAAAAATTCCATTTTTTTCGTGGATCAGGATCCGTAGGAAGCAATGGTTGCGGTCAGGGATGGACATCGACACAGGTCGACGAATTCGCCGAGCACTTGGCTGCAGATTTCGATGGGCCACTGTCGGCGCTCGCCGCGTCCGACCTCGCGAACGCCGTTGCCTCGTACAATATGAGGTAATTTTTCGTTTTTCTCGAAAATCTCAATTCACCTTCCTCGACGGATTGTGAAATTTGTTTGTGTGAAAAAATGTTTTTTTTTTGTTCTGGAAATATTTTATACTCCGGGTCGAATTGACCCAGTGTGGAAAGGAAAGCTTTGTTGGATAATCTTCTTTTTTTTTTTTGAATGTTGTTAGTTTTTGGAAATTCCGGTTTTGTACGCTGTGGATTAAATTGACATAGTGTGGCGAGGAAGGCTCCATTATTATTTATTATTCTAGTGATTTATATTGATTTTTATTCTTGCAGCGAGGCCCTGCTGGCATTGCCCTCGTTGACGGTCTTCAAACAGGAAGCTCCGTCACCGGAACATCATGTCAATAATTCGAAGCAAGTTAATTATTGTCAATTAAGCATTTTTTAACATTCCGCGGATCTGTGCGTCTTTTTCGAATCGAGCGAAAACGTTTTTTTCGAAAATCTTGTTTTTAAAACAATTTATTTGAAAATAAAAAAATGCAACGACTATGAAAACTATGAAACCACAAAGTAGAATCAACGGAGAGCATTCCAGAATTTTTTCCGATTTTTTTCTCTCCAAATACGCGAGATACAAGTGGCAGGACTCGTACGGGTCTTTTTGACCCGAGCGAAATTTTTTTTTTCGAAAATCTTGTTTTTGAAACGATTTATTTGAAAATAAACAAATGCAACGACCATGAAAACTATGAAAACTCAAAGTAGAATCAACGGAGAGCATTCCAGAATTTTTTCCGATTTTTTTCTCTCTAAATACGCGAGATACAAGTGGCAGGACGAAAAGGAGCCACGTGATCCCGGGCGCTACAGAACATCACACGATCCGCGGACAATTTACTCGTCTCAATATTTTCCAGTCAACACCGAAATCAAAATATTTGTCTGTTTTTTTTTTCCCCATAGTTTAAATCACTCTCAGCACTCGACGAGCAACGGCGTTGGCTTGCTGGGCAGCAGCGAAGCTGACAGCAACAATGATAACACGACTCACAGCATCGAGATCGCAACAACAACAGAAATCACGACGAGCAACAGTACAAGCCCAGGAAGCACTACCAGTGTCAATCATCACTCTCAACATAATAATTCAGTAAACGGTAGACAAGCGACTACGAACCTTCATCAATTGTTATACTCGAGCAGCGAGGATTATCAGTCCAATTCCTCATCGGGCAACCACGTATCTTCGTCTTCTTCGTCGCCCCTGCAAGGCAAAGAATTCAACGAGGATAGTCGGTAATTAAATAAAATTCAATTTTTTCATCATTTTCGATTTATCATTTTTTTTTTTTGACAAATTAATTAGTTGACATGGAGAATAATTTATGATTTTATTGGTTCGATAGATTCCAGTACGTGCTCGCAGCGGCGACGAGCATCGCGACCAAACTGAACGAGGAAACGTTAACGTATCTCAATCAGGGTCAATCCTACGAGATCAAGTTGAAGAAGCTCGGCGATCTTTCCGCTTATCGTGGCAAAATTCTCAAGGTACGCTCGAAACCGTTAAATATTTTTTTTCTCCCAGTTTATCGAGGAAATCGTGTTTTTTTTTTCGTCAAATTTTGAAAAGCATCGATAGACCTGGCGGACCTTGTCCTGTCGGTGTAAACCTTCCCGAATCACGTCCTTTTCGTAATTTGGATAAATACAAGTTTTTATTTACTATTTTTATTCGTAAGACCATTTTATTTTTTTGGAACAATCGGCGACAGAAAGATTTGCCATTTCCAGTTATTTTTACAGCTTGAAAAATGATGGAATAATTTTTTCGTCGCTTCTGCTTGCCTTGCAGTCAAACATTCGAATCTGCTTCCACGAGAGACGTTTGCAATACACGGAGCGCGAGCAATTAATCGCTTGGCAACGCGCTCGACCCGGTGAACGTTTGCTGGAGGTCGACGTTCCTCTCAGCTACGGACTCGTCGACGTTGCCCAATCGCTACCCTCGAAAAATAGTGTCGAGTTTATGTGGGATCCTACGAAGGAAGTTGGAGTTTACATCAAGGTGTTGATCGAACTTTCATTCTTTTTTTTTCAAGACGAAAAAAAAGGTTTTTTCTCATGCCGATTTTTTGTTCACTGCTCCGATAGGTAAATTGTATCAGCACCGAATTCACTCCGAAAAAACACGGCGGCGAAAAAGGTGTGCCGTTTAGAATTCTCGTCGAGACCCGACTGCCCGGTGGACCGAGACTTCACGCTGCTTCTTGCCAAGTCAAAGTTTTTAAACTCAAAGGAGCCGATCGCAAGCACAAACAAGATCGCAATAAAATCCTACGCAGACCTCCCCACGAACAGGATAAATATCAACCTAGTTACGACTGCACCGTTCTTTCCGACGTAAGCATTTTCTGACTTCTTTTGGATTTTCGATCAAGAATCTTGCTTTTTGATGATAAATCGGTAGGAAATGGGTGGGAAGTGATAATTAATTAATCTTTGCAGATGAGAATATTTCTTGAAGATTTTCACTAAAGAATTTTGGTTTTTAACGATAAATCGGTAATAAAAAAAAATAAATCGTATTTCGTTTTAACGAAATCGTCGGAAAATGATAATTAATGAATCTTTGCAAATGAGAATATTTCTTAAAGATTTTCACTAAAGAATTTTGGTTTTTAACGATAAATCGGTAATAAAAAATAAATAAATCGTATTTCGTTTTTACGAAATCGTCGGAAAGTGATGATTAATGAATCTTTGCAAATGAGAATATTTCTTAAAGATTTTCACTTAAGAATTTTGGTTTTTAACGATACATTGGTAGAAAATTGGCAAGAAATCGTCGGAAACTGATGATTCATGAATCTTTGTAGATGAGAATATTTCTTGAAGATTTTCACTAAAGAATTTTGGTTTTTAACGATAAATCGGTAATAAAGAAAAAATAAATCGTATTTCGTTTTAACGAAATCGTCGGAAAGTGATAATTAATGAATCTTTGCAAATGAGAATATTTCTTGAAGATTTTCACTAAAGAATTTTGGTTTTTAACGATAAATTGGTAGAAAATTGGCAAGAAATCGTCGGAAACTGATGATTCATGAATCTTTGCAAATGAGAATATTTCTTAAAGATTTTCACTAAAGAATTTTGGTTTTTAACGATAAATCGGTAATAAAAAAAAAAAAAAATCGTATTTCGTTTTAACGAAATCGTCGGAAAATGATGATTAATGAATCTTTGCAAATGAGAATATTTTTTAAAGATTTTCACTTAAGAATTTTGGTTTTTAACGATAAATTGGTAGAAAATTGGCAAGAAATCGTCGAAAACTGATGATTCATGAATCTTTGCAAATGAGAATATTTCTTAAAGATTTTCACTAAAGAATTTTGGTTTTTAACGATAAATCGGTAGAAAAAAAAAAAAAAAATCGTATTTCGTTTTAACGAAATCGTCGGAAAATGATGATTAATGAATCTTTGCAAATGAGAATATTTTTTAAAGATTTTCACTTAAGAATTTTGGTTTTTAACGATAAATTGGTAGAAAATTGGCAAGAAATCGTCGAAAACTGATGATTCATGAATCTTTGCAGATGAGAATATTTCTTAAAGATTTTCACTAAAGAATTTTGGTTTTTAACGATAAATCGGTAGAAAACTGGCAAGAAATCGGTGGGAAGTGTTAATTAATGAATTTTTTACATGAGAATATTTCTTAAAGATTTTCTCTAAAGAATCTTGCTTGATAAATTGGTAGAAAATGGGCAAGAAATCGATGGGAAGTGATAATTAATGAATCGTCGCAGATGAGAATATTTCTTAAAGATTTTCGCTAAAGAATTTTGGTTTTTAACGATAAATCGTTGGAAAACTGGCAAGAAATCGGTGGGAAGTGTTAATTAATGAATTTTTTACATGAGAATATTTCTTAAAGATTTTCTCTAAAGAATCTTGCTTGATAAATTGGTAGAAAATGGGCAAGAAATCGATGGGAAGTGATAATTAATGAATCGTCGCAGATGAGAATATTTCTTAAAGATTTTCGCTAAAGAATTTTGGTTTTTAACGATAAATCGTTGGAAAACTGGCAAGAAATCGGTGGGAAGTGTTAATTAATGAATTTTTTTACATGAGAATATTTCTTAAAGATTTTCACTAAAAATTTTTGGTTTTTAACGATAAATCGGTAGGAAATGGGTGGGAAGTGATAATTAATGAATCTTTGCAGATTAAAAAATTTCTTAAATATTTTCTCTAAAGAATCTTGCTTGATAAATTGGTAGAAAATCGGCAAGAAATCGGTGGGAAGTGATAATTAATGAATCTTTGCAGATGAGAATATTTCTTAAAGATTTTCACTAAAAAATTTTGATTTTTAACGATAAATCGGTGGGTAGTAATAATGAATGAATCCTTGCAGATGCCTTTGGACTCATTGACCCCCTCGAGTTCATCGAACGTCAACGACGTGGGTAATTCATTCGTTGGGACCTCCGATACCATGTGAGTCTAAATTTCGACCCTCCCACCGAATAAACGATTCTGAAGTTTGCATCGTTGGAATCCATGAAAATTGAGTTTTCCCTTGATCAGATCTCAAGATTCTTATTGAATAATTGCTCAAGACAATGAAACGATCTCGTTTTTGGATCGAGACTGAAATTCGATACGAATATTTCATGATTTTTGAAATTCAATAAAAAATAGTAAAATAATTTTTCGTTGGATGCCAACATTGCGAACTGTCATACCCAATTGTCCACGGACGATCGTCCATTCGTTTTCGAACAAGTAATAAGTTGGCATCGTCGCAAAATCGTTTGGCAGTCCAACGCAGAGCCGCGCTTCGGAAAACGTCAACACGTCGGCCTCAAGTTCGGTCGTTCCGATCGCCCCAGCAGGCCAAACGCCGCTCCCACAATCTCCACAAGTTGCGAGCTTCATGGATGGCCTTGAGCCGAACAGCAAAGCGGAGAGTCAGGCAGATCGGTCTCTCATGGTCGTCGACACCACAGCAAAGACGAAATCCATGAACGAGCCCTCGTCGTGCCTCGCGAGCAACTGCACTCTCCGCGAAGAAGCAGCAGCTTCGTACGAATTGTCAGCGGATGCGAATGTCGCGCAAACCAACGCTTGGCTACGCGCCCGAAGATTCAATTCGTTCCAAACGACCTTCGCCAGTTTTTCAGCTAAAGAAATATTGCAACTTTCTCGCGACGACATGATCCAGATTTGTGGGCTTGCCGATGGCATAAGACTCTTTTACGCGCTTCACTCCAAAGCTCCGCCACCAAAACTCACTCTGTACTTTGCCCTCGAGGGCACCGCCGTCTCACCCTGGCGAGTCATTTATCTCGAGAATCTCAACAGCGCTCTTCTTGCCTCCAAACTTCTCGCAACCTTCAATCTACCCCACGATCGTTTACATTCCGTCCTCATACAGGGACCTCAAGGTGTTCACATTATGGTCTCCAACGAATTGGTCGCTAACATCAAGGACGAGAGCATGTACTTGGTTGAAATAATCAAAGGTCAATTATCCCTTTTTACCATTTTTTTTATTCTCCAAATTAACGTCGACGTTAAAACCATTTTTTTTTTTACCAGTTTTTCTCAAATTACACGCAAATTTGCAATTTTTTGCTTTAACGGAAAATCCTCTTTGCCGTCAATTCTTTCTGCAATTTTAATTTTCCGTTTCAATCTTGAGAAAAAATCGTTGGCCTTTGCCAAATATTCGGTAAAAATCTTGAGATTTGCTCAAAAGACTGGTCCCAATTTTTTTCGGAAATTTCAGTTTTTATCGAAAAAAAATCATTAGTTTTCGTTCCCCTCGAACGATGAAAACTTAAAAATCGTGGAATCCAACGAATTGGATTTTTCATTCATTATTTTCATCATTAATTGACTCTTTTTAATTTTTATCTAAAATTCAATTTTTATGACGAAAAAGACACTCCGAGTTTTTGAAAAATCATCGCTTTTCGTTCCACTCGAACGATGAAAACCTAAAAATCGTGGAATGCAACAAAAAGTCGATTATTTATTTGTTATTTCGTTATTTAATGGACTCTTTCGCATTTTTATGGAAAATTCAGTTTTTATGGCAAAAATAATAAGTTTTCGTTCCACTCGAACGATGAAAACTTAAAAATCGTGAAATGCAACAAACTTGATTAATTTCAATAATTATTTCGATAATCAATTGACTTTTTAAAATTTTTCTTTAAAATTCAGTTTTTTTGGCAAAAAATAATAAGTTTTCGTTCCCCTCGACGATGAAAACTTAAAAATCATGAAATCCAACAAAGTTTATCCATTTCATTTATTATTTCGATAACCAATTGACTTTTTCAAATTTTTCTTCAAAATTCAGTTTTTGTGGCAAAAAAGACAATCTAATTATTTGAAAAATCGTGAGTTTTCGTTCCATTTCAACGATCGTGTGTGTTTTTGTTNAATTCAGTTTTTTTGGCAAAAAATAATAAGTTTTCGTTCCCCTCGACGATGAAAACTTAAAAATCATGAAATCCAACAAAGTTTATCCATTTCATTTATTATTTCGCTAACCAATTGGCTTTTTAAAATTTTTCTTTAAAATTCAGTTTTTTTGGCGAAAAATAATAAGTTTTCGTTCCCCTCGAACGATGAAAACTTAAAAATCGTGAAATCCAACCAAGTTTATCCATTTCATTTATTATTTCGCTAACCAATTGACTTTTTAAAATTTTTCTTCAAAATTCAGTTTTTATGGCAAAAAAGACAATCTAATTTTTTGAAAAATCGTGAGTTTTCGTTCCATTTCAACGATCGTGTGTTTTTTTATTTTTATTTTTTTTTTATTTAATTGTATTTTTTTTTCGTTTTTAGTGCCAGACTGCTCGGGCGAACGTTACAAGTTACTTTTGAAGCCATCGTCTCCCTCGTCGTCCCGTTAACTCAGGCGCACGGATAAAGAAAAACTTTCGGAAAAGCTCCTTAGCTCGTAGAGTAATGAATTATTTTCTTTCTTCCTGTTATACTCATCGTCTGTTACCCGATTTTTAAATAATCAAGATTTCATGAAATATATATTATTACCATTATTATTTTAAATATACGAGAAAAATAGAGTTTTACAAATATATATGAATATATGGTATATTTTTTTTAATAGTTGCAACCGTACTCGATCAATCGATTGTACAATAAAAATAATGTATTGTTATCAACAATTATTTATCCATACGTATAGAAATATTTTCTGTCAACATTCCTCGCTTTCTAGCTGCGTTTCTTTTTGCTCTCCTTCAAAAGCTTCTTTTCTAATCTCCGACGTTCCTTTTCCGTCAAGTTTTTGTACAGTTTGTACGTGAAGAAAACTGAAAATGAGGACAACCAATATTTAGCACGTCGAGAACATTTGGAAATACAAACGAGCATCATTTTTTTCGGAGGGTTCCAAAAAAATCTGGTAATTATGGTAATGATAGATTTTGGGGAAAAAAAGTATGAAATTTTTCGTTCATTTGCGTCATATTTATGGAAATTTTGTTTTTTTTTCCATTTTTTGATTTAATTCAATTTTTTGGAATTAATTTAATGCAAAATTGCCTTGTGAATTATTTGGGATTTTTAAGATGGTCGGATCTTTGTTTGTTTTTAATAAAACGATTATTTTGAATGTGGGATTTTGGGGGGGGGGAAAAAAGTTCGACATTTTTCCTTAATTTTGTTCGTGTTAATTAAATTTTTGTTTTTTTTTCTCGATTTTTTTATTAAATTTGATTTTTAATAATTAATTTAATACAAAGTTGCCAATTGAATTATTTGGGATTTTTCTGATCGTCAGATTTTCGTTTGTTTTGAAAAAAAGGATTTATTTTGAATGGGGGGAAAAAAAGGAAATTTTTCGTTCATTTTGTTTATTTTAACGGAATTTTTGTTTTTTTTTTCGATTTTTTAATTAAAATTGATTTTTAATAATTATTTTAATTTGATTTTATTCAAAATTGCTGGTTGAATTTATTTTTGAATTTTCTGGTCGTCAAATTTTCGTTTGTTTTGAAAAACAGACCTTTTTTGGAACAGCCTGTATGTGGGTTTTGGGGAGAATGGAAAAACATATTGAAAAAGTACTCAACCGAGAACCGAAGCCACAGATCCGAGCAAGCCGAAGAGCAAGAGTGTTTGTTCGATTTCTAAGCCTCCTTTTTTGCCAGCAGGTACTTGGTGATCGTTTTCCATGCCGCGAAGTAGATCTTGTCGCAAATTGTCTTTCTCTTCGTCGGAGAGACCGTCCAGAGAATCAAGCATGTTCAAAAGTTCCTCACGGGATGGCAAAGGTTGACCATCTTTCGGGTGTTTTATCGGCGGAACTGGTGCTGGCTCCGGTTCGGCATCGCCGGGCGAAACATTATCGGATTCCGAACGAACCGTGTTGAGAAAAAAAAGTAACGTGACTAACAATATGGCGATGGAACGCATGGTTCGTCGCGGTTTTTCGAACGAGCAGTCACTTTGGGAGCAGGATTTTTTTAATACTCGAGCTTATTCCTCGACGCCTCGAATAACTCTGCCAGACTGAAATTCACAATTTTGCCACGTCTCTCAAATGCGCGCCAAAGAATGTTCATCTTTTCTCTCTCTTTTTTATTCTCACTCGCGCCCGCGACACAGCTGCTTATCGATGCGCGATGATACAAACCGGCTCCGCATCGACCCTCCAACCTTATTGGTCGATTCTTCGATTACTCCTGTATCTTATCTCCACGCATATATATCTATATACACATTTATTTCCTTTTTTTCTTACAAATGATACAAAAAATTGAGACATTGCACACAGAACTTAATTTTAACACCAAAACACACTCGAGAGATTATGCGTTTGCTCCGTCTCCGAAATTGAGCAACAACGAAGTACGTGGAGCATCTGACGTGTGCACGATTCTTCGCGATTTCATGACGTTTTTTCCTCCAAATGATTATATTTTTCATTCACAACGTTCCATTTTTTTACAGCTACTCGTAAAGGGACTGGAAAAAAACAGGATCAGGCTTTATTGCATTCGATCGCATGTGTTTCGTCTCGATTATTTAAACAAAAAAAATGGATTTTTTTGTGCGAATATTTCGAGCTATAGGGTCGGCCATGTAATTTCTAAAAATTGAATAATCCGAAACGAGGCATTGCTGCGTGCTGCGTCGATCGAATCGAATTATTTATCGATTATCCTGCATGTTTATCGAGATAAACAACGAACAGACTCGTCTCGCCATCTCTCGACTATTCGGAGGAAACTCTTTCGCAATCGCGCAGAAATTGGTCGCTAGATGGCGCCGGTGGATAGTTCCAGCGCGATCGAACATTTCTCTCTTTGAAATACACACACGAGCACACACATGGAGAAAAAACTTTCACAGACGTTGCTAAACTCGGAAAGTACGATAAAAAATGGCATGAAATTGATTCCCAAATCAGCAGCTAATATTTCATTAAAACTTTGGTTGTAATTCTCGTGAAGCGTTTTCAAGTTTTATTCTTCGATGTGCGAATTCGCTCGGGGTTTGACGTTGCATTCCTGTGTGTTAAAAATTCGTTTTTCAGTGTCGTTCTTCGTGTTAAATTTCTACCAAATCTCGTGACAATAAATTCGAATCCTCCGAGAGTTTTGCATCGTTCCTGTTTGACGTTTCGATCGCCGCGGCAAATGGTAAGAAATTTTCATAAAAAAATCATTATTCACGTCGAATTCAGTTTGTTTATCAAAAAAATCAATTCCAACTCGCATTTTTCTGCATTTGCAGTTTTAGTTCCCTGGAGCAATGAGTTTTTTTAACGAGCTCACGAAAATGCACCATGTTTCCATGAAAATAAACGAAAAAATCGTTCCCACGAGTTTTCCCCTCGAACCTTCATCTCCGTGCGACTCTCCGGCCATGCCAACGTGCTAGAAACGGCGCGGGCGAAAATGGCGATCGAAAACGCCGCTCGGAGCAAAATTACACAATTGTCGCTACCGAGACTCTAGCAAAAACTTTGCCGCAATGACGGAAATGTTCGGAGCGCCCAGAGAGGCCGTCAGGGTCAAGGTCAAGGTAAAGAATTTTACGCCACATTTATTTTTCCTCCTTTTCTTGCTTTTTCCTCAAACAATGCGATTTTTTCCAGAAGTGCGAAACGCGCCATCAACCGGAGTATAGAAAATTCAGCGTCGATCCACAGATCACGTCGATCGAGGTCCTGCAGAGTATTCTCATCAAAGCATTTGATATCAAAGGGTAATCCGCGCGGAGAATCATTCGTTGCCATTGAAATTTCATGGTTTTTCATGCAATTTTTCTTTCGCAGAGACTTTACCGTTTCCTACAGAGCCATCGACGATTATGGCTCCGAAACGTACTTATTTCTTTTGTCCGACTGGGACTTGGACGCCGCTTTCATAAGGTAAACGTCAAGAGTGACGAAAAAAAAACATTTGGGAGGATTTTCATGAAAAATGCATTTTTGAGTGAAAATTAACGGAAGACGTTTGAGGACTCGAGATGCAAACGATGATTGACCAACTTTTTGTTGTTTTTTTTCGTTTGCAGCGCCTCCGAGCCGTACCTTTATCTTCAGGTTAATCTTAAGCCATTTGGCGAATCGGGCGACTGCGACTGTGATTGGGAACAAAATGCTCAAGATGTCGTTACTAGACAGACGGAAACAGGCTTTCCTTACAAAACACCAAAATTACCTGGCCTCATTATGAACAAGGCAAGGGAACCATACATTTCGTCATTATTCGCTCCAGCGAAATGATCCCACGAATTTATCGTTTTTTATGTTTAAAATGACAAAAATTTGGTTATTAAAAAACTAAAAGCTTTACAATTATTGGGAATTCCAACCGAAAGGCTTCAGCGAAATTGTCACACGAATTTACCGTTTTTTCAATTTAAATGACAAAAATTTGGTTATCAAAAAACAAAAAGCTTCATAATTATTGGGAATTCCAACCGTAGGATCCTACGAAATTTTCCCATGAGTTATGATTTTTTCCATTGACATAAAAAAGATTGAGGGCTTCAGAATCCAAAAGTTTCATAAAAATTCAAAATTTCCGTCAGAATTCCTTCGTCCAGTAAAATAGTCGGAGGAATTAGCCATTGTTCCGATTATAAAAACGAAAAAAAAGGAAATTTGGCAATTTTTCCAAATGCTGATGAAATTTTATGAAATAAAATAAATTTGTTTATTTATAAATTAAATAAATAAACAAAAAATAAAGAAAAAAAATATTAAATGAAATAAAAATGTATTTTGATGAATTTATAGATGGAAAGAACGTTGAGCTTGGTGCAAAGAGCGTTAGGAAATTTGGGAGACGAGTCATCGCGTCAGAGCGTGCAGCCGCCTCGTCCGCCGCTGACAGATGCAGAATTTCGTAGATTTTTGGATCCGATCGGGCAAGTTATTCATTCGAAGGAGTTGCGAGCGGTGATATATTTCGGGGGGATAGAGCCGAGTCTTAGGAAAGTTGTTTGGAAACATATATTGAACGTTTATCCGGAGGGAATGTCGGGACGCGAGAGAATGGATTATATGAAGAAAAAAGCTCAGGAATATCAGAATTTGCGGGAGCGTTGGCGTTCGTTGATCCAAAAAGGGCACAACGTCGGGGACCTGAGTTACGTAACGAGCATGGTCAGAAAAGACGTTTTGCGAACGGATCGTCACCACAAATTCTACGGGGGCTCGGACGACAATCAAAACACTGCGAGCCTTTTCAACATTCTCACAACTTACGCGCTCAATCATCCGAGCGTGAGTTATTGCCAGGGAATGAGCGATTTGGCTTCGCCTTTGCTCGTGACTATGCGCGACGAGGCTCAAGCTTATATTTGCTTGTGCGCGCTGATGAGGAGGCTCAAGGACAATTTCATGTTGGACGGGATCGCAATGACGACGAAATTCACCCACTTGGCCGAAGGTTTTTCTCGATTATACTGAAGTTTGCATCGTTGCAATGCAACGAAAAATCAATTTTTCATTTTTTATTTTGATAATTAATTGACTCGTTGTAATTTTTTTAGTAAATTTACTTTTCGAATGGCGAGAAAGACTTTCTCGTTATCGTCGACAAAGACTGTATGAAAATTTGGTGCGATGCTATAACAAAATAATGACTTTTCGTTGCATTTCATCGATGCAAACTTCAACGTCATTTTTCTCGCCCATTCCTCAAATTCTCCCCAAATTTTTTTTTCCTCACAAATATTTATCCTTTGCCTTTTTTTATTCTCAAGGTTTGCAACACTACGATCCAGACTTTTACGCTTATCTTAAGTCTCATCAAGCGGACGACCTTCTCTTTTGTTACCGTTGGTTGCTCCTCGAAATGAAACGAGAATTTGCTCTGGAGGACGCTCTCAGAATGCTGGAAGTTCTCTGGGCCGCCTTACCCGCAGCTCCACCCAAACTCGAACTCGTACTCGCCGAAATTCCGTTCCCTCCACCCTCCCCACCGCCCAGTCCGAACTTTAAGCACATCCGAGAAAATGCTTATACCAAAGTCTGCGCGATACGACGACAAAGCTCCTCCGCGAGTATAGCGGGCTGTAAGAAAAGAATTCCTAGCACGGAGGAGCAACCGCCGCTGGAAACCACCAGCGAAAACGGCGAGGAACCAAAAAGGTGAGACATTTTTTTTGTTTTTATGAATGAAGAAGCTTTGGAACGGTGTCTGAGAGATATTTGCTCGATTGAGAAGGGAAAACAGTTTCTGTGGATTGGATTCTTGGAGGAAATCCGTGAATATTGGAAATTTAACCCTCCGCGGATCGTACGGGTCTTTTTGACCCGAGCGACTACTTTTTTTTCGAAAATCTTGTTTTTAAAACGATTTATTTGAAAATGAAGAAATGCTACGACTATGAAAACTATGAAACCTCAAAGTAGAATCAACGGAGAACATTCCAGAATTTTTTCCGATTTTTTTCTCTCCAAATACGCGAGATACAAGTGGCAGAACTCGTACGGGTCTTTTTGACCCGAGAGAAAACGTTTTTTTTCGAAAATCTTGTTTTTTAAACGATTTATTTGAAAATAAAAAAATGCAACGACTATGAAAACTATGAAACCTCAAAGTAGAATCGACGGAGAGCATTACAGAATTTTTTCCGATTTTTTTCTCTCCAATTACGCGAGATACAAGTGGCAGGACTCGTACGGGTCTTTTTGACCCGAGCGAAAACTTTTTTTTCGAAAATCTTGTTTTTAAAACGATTTATTTGAAAATGAACAAATGCTACGACTATGAAAACTATGAAACCTCAAAGTAGAATCAACGGAGAGCATTCCAGAATTTTTTCCGATTTTTTTCTCTCCAAATACGCGAGATACAAGTGGCAGAACTCGTACGGGTCTTTTTGACCCGAGAGAAAACGTTTTTTTTCGAAAATCTTGTTTTTAAAACGATTTATTTGAAAATGAAGAAATGCGACGACTATGAAAACTATGAAACGTCAAAGTAGAATCAACGGAGAGCATTACAGAATTTTTTCCGATTTTTTTCTCTCCAATTACGCGAGATACAAGTGGCAGGACGAAAAGGACCCACATGATCCGCGGAGGATGAATTTTTGAGCCTGAAACCGAAGCGTTTGAATTTCCAGATCGACGTCGCCGCACGAAGCTACTTTAGAACCGGAGCCGGATGATGTAACGTCGGCGAAGAATCGAAAAAACGTGTCAACCGGAAGCGGGAACGAGGTTGGATCGAACAGGCTAAATAAATCATCAGGATTACCCACATCGAAAGATCGTTTGAGTGTTTCGAGTGGGCAAGTTTTTAAGGCCGAGGGTGAATCGAGCGAGAGTGAGAAAAAATGTGCGAGAGTTGTAAAGAATTTGAACGAATTTTTGAATTTCACGAGTTTGAATCGCAGCAAAGTAGGGCCGAGCGACGAGCGAGAATTGCGACGAGTATCGAGC
This sequence comes from Hyposoter didymator, assembly GCA_037952995.1. Classification (NCBI taxonomy): domain Eukaryota; kingdom Metazoa; phylum Arthropoda; class Insecta; order Hymenoptera; family Ichneumonidae; genus Hyposoter; species Hyposoter didymator. The sequence goes on from JBAJMU010000011.1 coordinate 4,438,296, forward strand.
GAGAGTGGCGTGATTCGTGTCTCTCGAGAAGAGGGTTCAGGCTCGCCGGACGACGCGACAGAATTTTTCCCCATGACGACATCGATGACGAGGGAATTGAGGCTCGAGCTTGAGTCGTTGGATCGCCAAGTTTTCGGTCCTTCGCCAAACGGCGGCGGCGAGCATTGCGACTGTCTCGTTTCCAAAAGAGAAAGCGACATTATCGAGACTGAAACGGAGACCGAAGTCGCTCGTTGCAGTCCAGCCGCCGATGTCTTTGTCTGGGAAAATCCTTTGCACTCTTTGCAACAAACTAATGCAACGACGCCCGACGAACAAGCCGACCTGGAATACGACGGAGAGATCCTCGAGGACCAAAACGGCGTCAAGTCCGTGACGCCGATCAGGCTTCTCAAGAAGACGGCGAGGTTCGTTAATTTTCCATTATTCCAAAACGAAATTAATCGAAATTGACCCTCCAAGTACACACTGGGTCATTTTGACCCGAAAATTTTTAATTTTTGTTTCCGTCAAGAAATAAATTCTGAGAAAATGGCGAAAAATTGACAAAAAATGAAAAATTTCGAATTGTAAGAAAAACTCGAACTACGATTTTTATTTTCCACTATTCCAAAACGCAATCGATCGAAATTGACCCTCCAAGTACACACTGGGTCATTTTGACCCGAAGATTTTTAATTTTTGTTTCCGTCAAGAAATAAATTCCGAGAAAATCGCGAAAAATTGACAAAAAATGAAAAATTTCGAATTGTAAGAAAAACTCGCGCTACGATTTTTATTTTCCATTATTCCAAAACGCAATCCATCGAAATTGACCCTCCGAGTACACACTGGGTCATTTTGACCCGAAATTGACAAAAAATGAAAAATTACGAGCTGTAAATAAAATCTTTTCGTTCCCCAGATCGGCTTCGGCCTCCGACAGCGAGATAACGGACCCGAGTTGGCGGCAGACAACTCTAGAGCCAGAAAGTCCATCGCAGCCGGTCCAGGAGCAATGCGAAGAAGCGACAGAGTTAACGGCCTTGATTCCCGCTGGAACGAGCGAGGACCAAATGGGAGTCGGTTCGTTGCCGCCGCCGAACGAGTTTGGCGGTGGAAATCCGTTCCTCATGTTTCTCTGCATAACTCTGTTGCTCCAGCATCGAGACTACGTGATGCGCAACCAAATGGATTACAACGAGATGGCGATGCATTTTGACAAGATGGTCAGACGCCACAACGTGGCGCGAGTTTTGAATCAGGCTCGCCAATTGTTCGCTGGATATTTGCGAAGGCATTCCTCAGCTTCCGCTCGTTCGGACTACGTCTCGGTATAAAAAAACCCAAACTAATTTTTGCCTCGCCTCGAGGCGTTTGTAAAATATTTCCAAAACAATTCGCATTTAAAAACATTTTGCAAAACGGACAGACACGAGTCTTCCTCGATCTTTGCATTTCTCTGGCGAGACGACAATTCTCTTTTTTATTTCTCTATTCTTAAGCCTCCGCTAATCATGTGGGTCTTTTTGACCCTGGCAAAAACAACAAACACTTTGGGTCAAATTGGCCCAAGTTTAGGGCTACAAATTATGGAAATTGACGAAAAAAAATCATTTCTACAAAAAAAAAAAACAAAAAATGCATATTCACCGGAATGCAACGATTTGAAAAACACTTTGGGTCAAATTGACCCAAGTTTAGGGCCATAAAATATGGAAATTAACTAAAAAAATCATTTCTACAAAAAAAAAAGCAAAAATGCATATTTACCGGAATGCAACGGTTCGAAAAACGCCCGGGTCAAATTGACCCATATGTAGTCACCGTGCAATAACCTCGATTCTCGAATAACTTCCGTTAAAAAAAATTCACGAAAAATCGCATATTTACCAGAATGCAACGATTTGAAAAACGCCCGGGTCAAATTGACCCAAGTTCAGGGCCATAAAATATGGAAATTAACTAAAAAAATCATTTCTACAAAAAAAAAACAAAAAATGCATATTTACCGGAATGCAACGGTTCGAAAAACGCCCGGGTCAAATTGACCCATATGTAGTCACCGTGCAATAAACTCGATTCTCGAATAACTTCCGTTAAAAATAATTCACGAAAAATCGCATATTTACCGGAATGGAACGATTTTGAAAACGCCTCGGGTCAAATTGACCCATATGTAGTCACCGTGTAATAAACTCGATTCTCGATTAACTTCCGTTAAAAATAATTCACAAAAAATCGCATATTTACCGGAATGCAACGATTTGAAAAACACTTTGGGTCAAATTGACCCAAGTTTAGGGCCATAAAATATGGAAATTAACAAAAAAAATCATTTCTACAAAAAAAAAATCAAAAATGCATATTTACCGGAATGCAACGGTTTGAAAAACGCCCGGGTCAAATTGACCCATATGTAGTCACCGTGCAATAAACTCGATTCTCGATTAACTTCCGTTAAAAATAATTCACGAAAAATCGCATATTTACCGGAATGGAACGATTTTGAAAACGCCTCGGGTCAAATTGACCCATATGTAGTCACCGTGCAATAAACTCGATTCTCGATTAACTTCCGTTAAAAAAAATTCACGAAAAATCGCATATTTACCAGAATGCAACGATTTGAAAAACGCCTCGGGTCAAATTGACCCATATGTAGTCACCGTGTAATAACCTCGATTCTCGATTAACTTCCGTTAAAAAAAATTCACGAAAAATCGCATATTTACCGGAATGATTTGAAAAACACTGTGGGTCAAATTGACCCAAGTTTAAGGTCATAAAATATGAATAACTAAAAAAATCATCTCTACAAAAAAGAAAAAACAAAAAATGCGCATTTACCGGAATCGCAACGATTTGGAAAACGCCTCGAGTAATTTGAACGAAAAATCTTAGATTTTCAAGAATCGAGTAATTCACGAATGGAATTTATGACACGACGAGTCATTCCGGAGAAAGTTACTCAAGAGCAGAGATTATCGTTCGTTCGAGTTACTTGAGAATAGAAAAGCAAAGCTTTGTCCTCTCGCCCATTTTTTCCTTTTCGCCGACGAACTTTCTAGATATAATTAAAATTAAAAAAAAATAAAACTACAAACTCCACGTACTAATTAGGCTTCAGTATGCGAACATTGAATTTGTACAATATCTCAGCTTGTAACGTTACATTGTTGACGGACGAATGTGCTTGGAATACGACAATAAAGCGCATTTCTTTCGATCGTTAAACGAAGATTTGGCATCGAGTAGTTGAGAAAATGTGGCTGGTTAAAAATTAGCCAGAAATTTGAAGGGAATTGTGGGAAAAATTGGTTTTCGAATGTTCGGAAAAATGCTCGTAACGATTAATCACAATTTATTCTCTCAGTCCAAATTTTTTTACATAATTTTCGTGTAGTTTTTCCAAAGCTGAGGAAACAATGGAACAGAAAATACTCGGGAAATTTTGGCCGCTTCCTCGGCAAACAGATCTCTCGTTCTCATACTCTTCTCGTTTTCTCTAAAGCTTAAGCAACTTATTTGGTAGGTTGTAGTCTACGGAAGGTCTCGAGTTCACTTGCGTCGGCCACCGCCGCCAGCCAACATCGTTACGATCCGCACGAAGATGTTTACCGTGTCCATGTAGATGGACATGGCGCTGAAACAATTCATTTACATTTCAGCCACGTTGGCAAGGTTTTACGATCTTGAAGTTTGCATCGTTGGATCGCAACGAAAAGTCGTTGTTTTTTATAGCAGAGGACAAAATTTGGAGACAGTATTTGTCAACGATTACGGGAGACTCTTCTTTGCCGTTCGAAAACTGAATTTACTCTAAAAATTGCAACACGTGCATTAATTATTAAAATAATGAATAAAAATCTTTTTTTTTTTCGTTTTTTTTTCAACGATGCAAACTTTAGTATCGTGAGGTTTTCGCTATATCGTCGTAGTGTCGGCAGGAGGACAGGACGTTAGAGTTTGCATCTCTGGACGATGAAAACTCCAACGTTAGCAACAAACTTGTCCTCCTCCCGCGCCCCAAAATCCCAAAAATTGCAGCAACTCACTTGTTGATCGGATCGTAAGCTCGGACGTCGCCGACTCCGTAAAACTTGGGGTGGCTCTCGGCGTTGCGGATGATTCTTTGAGTGTCGTACATGAGGAACATGGAGAAGAGAACGAGACCGCCGTACAGAGCCATCGAGTGTAAACCCGCGCCCAGCACCGTCGTCGGTGGCAAAAACATGCTGCCGAGCGAACTGGCAAACACGACGCCCAGCCCGATGGCCAGCGGCCCACCCATGTTGAGGAATTTGTCGCTCGGAGCGCAAACCGCGACCGTAGAAAGTCCGCCAACGATTCCCGCGGTGTACCAAGCCGCCCGCACAATTATTTGACCCCCGACCAGGGACAGCGGCGCCAAAACTGCGCCGATCACTCCGGCATGCACCAACCACGCCATTTGCTTCGCCCCGAATCCTTCCTGATAGGGAATCCCCCGCGCGACCATTCCCGAGCCTATCATCGCGGCCATCGTCGCCCCGAGCGCCAACCAGCCCTGACGCATCACCAGGTTCATCACCCTGGGCGATCGGAGACACGCGGCAGCCGCTGCGGCGCTCGCAGCGATCGAGCCCCCGAAATACATGTACGTGGAGCGAACCCTTTCCTTCACGTACTCCGGCCATAATCTACAAATTTTTGTTCCTTTTACGCCGTTCTTGGGATCGAAAAAACGAGGTTTGTGCAAATTTTCACTTACTGAGCATTGTCTATGGCACCGGTGCCGGAGGAGAGGCCAGCGCCGTAATAGCAAAGCGCTCCGAGGCCAAGAACGGCTCCACCGGCCACGAGACCTTTTCCGAAATTGAAAGCTGCGACGAAAGTCGGGAAATTACGATTTTGAGCATTTTTTGAGCATTTTTCCGTCGAATTTTCAAGGCATTTCGATCAATTCGGGTTTTTCGTTGGATTTTTCCAATTTTTACGGTTTTGGCATTTTTTTTGTTACCTGTTTCACCCGCGGGTGCCATCGCTCCTTCGACGATGCCAGTTCGTCTCCTGGCGGTTCTCGTAAAAGTACTGCGTCCATCGCTCGCGAGAAGACGAACCACTTGGATTTTTGGACTTTTCGGAATTATTGGAGATTTCAAGAAATTTCCAACTTGCGGGGAAATCCCAGCTCTGCACACTCTCGCCAGCATCATTTTTCCTCGTTTTTCGAAACAATTCTATAAAAAAATGTTGCACGAAAGAATTTTGGTTAAAAAAGGATTTTTGACACTCCGGCACGAGTCTCGACGACGAAGCAATGTCAAACAACGTCAAAATACTTCGCAAAATGATGGAATTACTTTTTCAATGAATTTTCAAAGTTGCTCTTTTTTTCGTAATTTTTAGTTGCCAAATAAACGCAATTGCAGACTCACATGACGCAATAAAAAATTTCGTCTGCTTCTGTCGAAACGCAAACTGCAACAATCGCCGTCGCCGATCACACTCGGTTTCTTGAATATTCTAGAATGTCGCCAACTTTTTATTCAAGGCGAGTTCACAATCGCGACACTCGTGGCGTCATCCGCGTCTCGAAAGCGCGCGAAAAGACGAGAATTAAAAAAAACACGTCGGCAAAAAGAGGAATAACTCGAATGAATGTTAATCGCATGATTTTTTAACGTTATTGCGGAGTTTTATGAATTTTTATTAACATTTCGGTGTAAGAAAAAAAAATTACTCCAAAAAGTCGAAACTATGGCGAGCAACTTCACGTCCGTGAATTGCACAGTTTAGCAAGGACGAAGAAAGGTGTCAGCACATGTCAGAAGATCAAAGTATTTCCAGGCTGGAGCCTGGAGAGTCGAAGCGAGAGAGATAGATCGTGGAAGAAAAAGGAGCAAGTCGATAGGGAGAATCGAGAGCGAGAAAGCGAGAAGGAAGTAGGAAAAGGGAGAGAGCTCGCGCGAGCCCTACGAGGGACGCGGAGCGAGGCGGGGGGAGAGAGGGAAGGAGAAGGGGAAAGCCAGGTCTCTCGGTCTGGCGCAGAAAAGCGAAGCAAAGCAATATGGCGAAGTGTGTCACGAGCTGTTGGACGACTACGTAGTGTCGTACGATGTTTAACAAAAGTGTCGCGTTATGGGTTGAAGGTGACGATGTAGTTTGATCCGGGAAAAGCCCATTCGCAGCGTTCCGAAATATCGAGAAATAATAAAATGCAAAACGTACTTTTCGCGATGATAATAAAAAGTGATAGAACCTTAAGAGCAGCACTATGATGTTGAAGGAACCCTGGCTTATCTGGTGTTTATACATGTAGAAGCAAAAAAACAAAAAAAAAGCCCCCACGACTAAATCAAACAAAACAAGAAAAATCATAGAAAAATTTAAAAAAAAACAAAGGTGAGAGGAAATTCGTAGTGTTTTGCTGAGCTGCCTGGGATATTGGTGAATCATGGCCACGGATAAGATAAAGGTGGCAGTTCGGGTGAGACCCTTCAACCGAAGGGGTAAGTAGACTAAAAAAATTTGCAAAAAATCAGGAATAAATGAAAAAGATCGCGAAACTTTGGCGAACAAGTTGATCGTGTTTTTTTTTATTCCCCTGACTCGATGCTCCGTTATTTTAATCGTAAACTTTGATAAATTATCAATTGACAGTGTTTTTCCATCCTCGAGCCTCGTGTCTCTCGACCAGCCTCCCTCGCTCCCTCCTCTGCCGCCCCTCTCGTCATTTTCGAGACCGCAGCAAGAAAAACGTGAACGCATACAATTTAATTGTAAACCCCGCGTAGCTGTCATACTGTGAAGTCGCATGGGTCACAGTCTGGACTGTCAGACTGCTGTCTCAACAATTCATCCCCCCTTCCGTTTTTTTTCCCCTGACAATGCAACCGTGTGAGCTTGGAGAAAAAGTGGAGGGGAGAGCGATTTATGCTTCACATTTGCTCATTTTTTAATTAATACTGATTAATTTTTAAATTCATTCAAATTGTTAATGAAAAAATAAATATTCATCAAAAATATTAATGAAATCATTAAATTCAATAATTATCAATTAAATTTTATTAATTTCCTCAATTAATTTTCTTTTTTAATAAAAAAATTTCGTAGTTCATTAAATTAATGAAAAATTATTGAATTAAATTTAGAATTTGCTCATTTTTTAATCATTACTCATTAATTTTTAAATTCATTTAAATTGTTAGTGACAAAATAAATATTCATCAAAAATATTAATGAAATCATTAAATTCAATAATTATCAATTAAATTTTATTAATTTCCTCAATTAATTTTCTTTTTGAATAAAAAAATTTCGTAGTTCATTAAATTAATGAAAAATTATTGAATTAAATTTAGAATTTGCTCATTTTTTAATCATTACTCATTAATTTTTAAATTCATTTAAATTGTTAGTGAAAAAATAAATATTCATCAAAAATATTAATGAAATCATTAAATTCAATAATTATCAATTAAATTTTATTAATTTCCTCAATTAATTTTCTTTTTGAATAAAAAAATTTCGTAGTTAATTAAATTAATGAAAAATTATTGAATTAAATTTAGAATTTGCTCATTTTTTAATCATTACTCATTAATTTTTAAATTCATTTAAATTGTTAGTGACAAAATAAATATTCATCAAAAATATTAATGAAATCATTAAATTCAATAATTATCAATTAAATTTTATTAATTTCCTCAATTAATTTTCTTTTTGAATAAAAAAATTTCGTAGTTAATTAAATTAATGAAAAATTATTGAATTAAATTTAGAATTTGCTCATTTTTTAATCATTACTCATTAATTTTTAAATTCATTTAAATTGTTAGTGACAAAATAAATATTCATCAAAAATATTAATGAAATCATTAAATTCAATAATTATCAATTAAATTTTATTAATTTCCTCAATTAATTTTCTTTTTGAATAAAAAAATTTCGTAGTTAATTAAATTAATGAAAAATTATTGAATTAAATTTAGAATTTGCTCATTTTTTAATCATTACTCATTAATTTTTAAATTCATTTAATTTGTTAGTGACAAAATAAATATTTATCAAAAATATTGATAAAATCATAATATTCAATCATTATTAATTAAATTTAATGAATTTCCTTAATAAATTTTCCTTTCAAATAATAAATTTCGTGATTAATTAAATTCTCGATTAAATTATTTAAAAATTGAAAGAATAAATATTTAAATAAACAAAAAATCAAATTAATTCAAAAAAATTGCATTAAATTTGATGGAATTTATTTTGTAAATATTATTATAATATTTGAATTATATTTTTTTAAATACGGATAATAATAATTATTTATTTTTTTTTCACAACATTTTCTCGTGCATTCTCGATCGTGTGCGATTTTTCTTTCATCATTTTCGTAATCGAGAGACTCAACAAAAGTATCGGAGCAATTTTGCTTTTTGTTTAGCGAATATATTCTCATGCACGAACGTGAAAGTTTCGTTTCGAAAGCTCCAACGATTTTGTTTCGCACCAATTTAGAATATTTAATAATGATGATAATTGAGGATCAAGTTAAAAAAGATTTTGACACAACGTTTACGTGATTTTTTACGTAAACGTTGAATTCTCGTAGAAAAATCGAAAATGAATCGTTTTTTTTTTTCGACGTAAACAAAATAAGTTGGTATTTATAAATTCAGATGGTGACAAACATGTGACGATTTATCGCGAGCCTCGGTCGAGCTGGAACGAAGCATGAATCAGAGACTCTCTGATATTTATCACTTTCGACAACTCACATCCGCAAAATGTCACTTTTATTTATCTTTTTTTTTTTTTTCAAGTTGTTGCTACTTTTTTCCAACTATCGAGTTATTCGAAATGGACGAAACTTACGCAGAGTTTTAATTTTCATTAATTAATTAATTAATTTATTTATTTCGAAATTTAGTCAAATCTTGCGAAATTATTGCTAAAAATCGTGAACAAATCGGAAACTAATTTCAAAAAATGAGAAAAATTGAAAAAAAATTGAAAAACGTAAAAAAAAAGATTTATTTGCAGAATAAAAATTGTAATTAACGGCCGCTCGTCCGACGATCAATTAGCGCATTTTTATAAATCAGAAAATTGTGATTTCGTGCTGGAAAAAAATTATTCCATTTAAAAAAATTAAATGTCTCTTTTTAGCTCGTCTCTCGGTCATTATAAAATAGCTCGTTGCAAAAATGATTAGCCGTGTGTGTGTGTGTGTGTTTTTTTTTCTTTCGTTTTTTTTTTCTTAAATAAAATCTACTTTCGCTTTTCCGGCGATACACGCAACTCGCGCGCTGCTCGGTGATCGTGGCAGGTGGATTAAACGGACTGCTGATCAATTCTCACTCTCGCTCGGACGCTTCGAGCCTCCAAATCAAAATATTTTCAAAGTTTGAAAATTTATTCATTTTTTGAAATAAATAAACATTTTTCTTTTTATAAATAAATAATTGTAATAATTGTTAATAATTACTTTATATTAGTAATTATTCAATGAGTAATTATTTATTTTTATAAATTAATAATTATTTATTTTTATAAATAAATAATTATTTATTTTTATAAATAAATAATTATTTATTTTTATAAATAAATATTTATTTTTACAAATAAATAATTATTTATTTTCATAAATAAATAAAAATTTGTTTCTATAAATAAATAAATAATTTTTCTTGACGAGTTTTTTTGTTTTTTTTTTTCTTTTCATTTTCGGTCGCGAAAAATTGGTGACGTTTTTTGTTTTAAATTGTGAAAGAAAACTCTGGCTGAATTTTCGTTGAAAATTGCATGAATCTCGCGAATGGTCGGATGAATAAATATTCTTTGTTAACTTTCAACGACGCGACAAGGAAAAAACTTCTCTAGCACTTTTTATATCGCTCTACACTTTTTTTTATTCTTTCTCCTCGATGGATTACGCGATTCCGTTCAACAATGGCAGAGAGAATCACGCAAGCGACCTGACTAACGTTTTCACTGAGAATTCTATTTAATAATGCAATTAAGACGTTATTTAAGAAGGTTGAAATATAATAATCATTTCTATGAGCCACGAGAGATGATCAAACCTGAGATTAATTAGGACGAAGAATAATTAATTGAACGACGCAAAAGTTAATAAAAATCTTTCTTTTTTAATAATTTTTCTATTTTTGGCAACTCGATCCTTCGGAATTGACGAATATTCAATTCTTTTTCACTAATATTATGATTTTTCACTCGAATTGTCAATTTTTTTTTGATTCACGATGCAGAAGCGAATAAAAATCATGAATTTGATAATTTGTCAATTTTTGGCAAATCGGTCCGTCGGAAGTGACGAAAATTCAATTTTTTTCACTAAAATTATGATTTTTCACTCCAATTTTCAATTTTTTTCTCATTCACGATGCAGAAGCGAATGAAAATCATAAATTTAATAATTTTTCAATTTTTGGCAACTCGATCCTTCGGAATTGGCGAAAATTCAATTATTTTTCACTAATATTATGATTTTTCACTCCAATTGTCAATTTTTTTTCTCATTCACGATGCAGTAGCGAATAAAAATCACAAATTTAATAATTTGTCGATTTTTGGCAAATTGGTCGTTCGGAAGTGACGAAAATTCAATTTTTTCACTAAAATGATAATTTTATAGATTTAGCAGTTTCTTTGTGTGTCTTTTTTCACTCCAAACGTCATTTTTTTCTGATTCACGATGCAGAAGCGAATAAAAATCATAAATTTGATAATTTGTCAATTTTTGGCAACTCGATCCTTCGGAATTAACGAATATTCAATTCTTTTTCATTCAAATGATGAATTTATCCAATCAGCAGTTCTTTTCGTGTAATTTATCACTCCGACGTTCGGAATTGACGAAAATTCAAATTTTTTCATTAAATCAATAATTTTATCGATTCACCAGTTTTTTTCGTGTTGTTTTTCACTCCAGAGGTCATTTCCTTTCTAATGCATAAAAATGCATCCACGTGTGCGAAAAAAAAGACTGAGCACGTTGAGAAAATCTCAAAGCAATAATGCGCCAATGTTCAATGGAGTCTATTATATGCATGTGGCCAGATATATAGACTGAGAATTGCATTTCAACGTACAGCACACGTAGGTGTTATATTCTATGCGTCACTCCCCTCTATAGATATATATACGTCTATATATTCGATTTTTTATTTTTTTACTCCTCGCTACTCGCTTTCCACTCGGCGCTTCGAGATCGCGACATCCGAGAAGAGACTCTCGTCGAGTATTTAAATAAAATCGTGGCAATCACGAGGGTAACACGATCCTGCAAAAAAATGATGTAAATTTTCAATTTACGACGTTCCAATTATTATAAACAAACTTTTTAACAATATTAATTCGTTCATTTCGTGAAAATGCAATTTTTTCTCATTGGAATCGAATTTTTCGTATTTTCCGGCATTTTCCGATCGACGACAATTTTTTTTCGCATCCAAATCCATCGACGATTGTTTTTTTCTCTTGAAATTTGAAAAAATTTACAAAATTTTACTTTCCGAAAAATTTCAACGGAAAAAAAAAATACGACGTTTTTTTTTTTTTGGTTTTTTTTTTTTTGAAAATTTGATTCAAGAGGAAAATCGATTTTTTCAGAGCTCGAGCTCGGGACGCAATGTGTCGTGGAAATGACCGAACAGCAGACGATTCTCCAACATCCCACGACAATGGATAAGATTGATCGGTGAGTGACCTTGAAACTTTCGATCGTTCCAGTCGCCACGATTTCATTCAAAGTCGCGATTTTTTAAAGAGCGCCCTCGTGCGAGAAAAAAAAATGAATTTGCATGTCAAACCGAATTTCAACGTTTTTTTTTTTTTTTTTTTTTTTTTTTT
>JBAJMU010000011.1:4450155-4461540 GCA_037952995.1 Hyposoter didymator
TTTTTTTTTTTTTTTTTTTTTTTTTTTTAATTTCCTGTCCACGCGGCGCGAAATGCCACTTTGGAATACGCTCCGTCGACGAGTTTTACTTGGACAGGTAAAAAACGCCGTTCGGACGCGAAACTCAAGTTACACGATTATCATTATCGACCCATGTGTGTTCTCGTCGGACACATTTTCTGATGCACGGATAAGATAAATTACGCAAACTGTAATCAGCACCGTCCGCACAAAAAATTTCCCTTTTTTTTCTCGTTTTTTTTCGATCCAACGAAAATATGAAAATAAATTCACACTTTTCCTCTTTTGGTTTTTCGATAATTTGCTTCTTCGTGGACAATCTTATGGACGGCTAAATAAAAAAGTGGAAAAAATATTTTTACGAGACAAAATTCGCGTTTTGCCTCTTTCCGATTTTCCAAAAATCGAAAACCAAGCATTTTCGTTTCCACGGACGATATTTCGTCGACGGCAAAGAAAAAAACTGGGAAAAACAATTTGACGAGAAAAAAATGGCGTTTTTCTTCATCCGGATTTTCCAAAAATCAAAAATCATTCTTTTCCCAGACGCTTTTATTCCCAGCAACGAAAAAAACTCAAAATTTTTGCTCGCGAAAACGATTTCACCAGCGAAAATTGTCATTTTTTTAATTTTTCGTATTTTCCAAAAATTCTCGCTTTCACGAACGATTTTGTGGCCGCAAAAAAATAAACTCAATACAGCTCTCGAAGGAACATTTTCACGCGACAAAATTGGCGCTTTCCCATTTTCCGATTGCAGTCGAAAAATAAAAAAAAAAGGTATTTTTTACGGACGTAATTATCGCCCGACGAAAAAGCTCGAAATATGGCCGAAGAAAAGATTTTTACGAGTGGAAATATAGAGAGGGGGGAGGTAGCAGAAAAATCCTCGATTGGAACACATGTGAGCATGATTTCGGTATATGAACAAATGGCTGTTACTCGCTCGTAAAAGATTCACGCTATTTGCACTGATAGGGAGAGGCTCGATAGGTCGATGAAAAAAAGTGCGATAAGGATAAACGACGAGGAATCGAGAGACCGAGGCAGCAAAAAAAAACTGGCGAAGCGAGAGGGAGAATAAAAAGAAAGTGCGGATTAAAAATGAGAGAGAAATTAATTGGGACTGAGGATAAAAAAGAAAATTGAAAGAAATGTTAATTGCGAGAGACGAGGAAGAAAATTAAACTGCCGAAAGCTCGAGGATCGTGGGAGAGGAGGAAAGCAGGAAGAAAGTAAAAGTAGCAAGTGGCAGGAGCGAGGGCAAAGGTACAAGTCATTGGCAGGTGTCGCTGGACATTAAGGTGCCCGAGAACGATCCAAGTATTAGGGCGAAACGTATGAGGCACCTACTACTATTTTCTCGCTGCGTCAGAGTCGTGACGTCATTATAATCGATATAAACTCGTCGTGACTACCCTCCGCGTGTTTGTCTATGTGCGGGGGAGTGTATGCGCATGGTCGAGCTGCGAGACACGTAGCAGGCAATTTCCTCGGCCGAATTGTTCAACCTCCTCTCGAGAAACCGACCGAGCAACATAAACAAACAATTATCTTTTCTTTTTTTTTTCCCCTTTCTTTCCCTTCTCGGTCTTTCTACCAAATTTTCGTTCAAAGTTTCTCCGCCTCAAAAACATCGAGTCGAGAGCCAAAAACTTGGGGAAGCAAAATCTCGATTTGGAAAACGAAAAAATTAAGAGTCTGGATCGATTTTTTTTATTTTGGTTGCAAAAAATTGAGGAACTTGAAAAATAATGAGACGAAGCCATGGGGAAGAAGCATGGGGCTCGATTTATGGAGAAACGAGAAATCTATGGGTGCGAGATTTACGAGAATTGTTTGACAGGCGAATTTCTTTTTCGTAAACGAAATAATTAAGAATCTAGATCGAATTTTTTTTATTTTGGTTGCAAAAAATTGAGGAACTTGAAAAATAATGAGACGAAGCCATGGAGAAGAGCCATGGGGCTCGATTCATGGAGAAACGAGAAATCTATGGGTGCGAGATTTACGAGAATTGTTTGACAGGCGAATTTCTTTTTCGTAAACGAAATAATTAAGAATCTCGATCGAATTTTTTTATTTTGATTGCAAAAAATTGAGGAACTTGAAAAATAATGAGACGAAGCCATGGAGAAGAGCCATGGGGCTCGATTTATGGAAAAACGAGAAATCTACGAGTGCGAGGTTTACGAGAATTTAGCAAACGAAAAAATTAGGAATCCGACTCGAATTTTTTTATTTCGAAAGCAAAAAATGGAGAAACTTGAAANGGAGAAACGAGAAATCTACGAGTGCGAGGTTTACGAGAATTTTGCAAACGAAAAAATTAGGAATCCGACTCGAATTTTTTTATTTCGAAAGCAAAAAATGGAGAAACTTGAAAAATAATGAGACCAACCCATAGGGAAGAAGCATGGGGCTCGATTTATGCGGAGAAACGAGAAATCTACAAGTGCAAGATTTACGAGAATTATGTTTTCCCGGCGACCCTTTTTTTTTTTCTTATCGCTCGTTATCGCATCGTGTGTAACTTCACTATCGTTTTAAATCTCCACACATATTGGTAGGTGGATTGTCGGTGTGTAGGACAGTACAGATTATCGATGAGTCCACCGATAACCGTGGCGTCTCGCCTGATCCACTAAAAAGCGTAGTTTTCACGTAGAAACTACGAGCCAAAAAATCATGGAATTCCGATCGATGGAGGACGTCGAAAAAAAATGAAGAAAACATCGAAAATCAATTTTTCGAGTGAAATTTAAAAATCAGTTGAAAAAAACGCTTTGGAAACGTCGAGTTTCGATTCGATCGGAAACAAAGCCCGGACGATTCAATTGATAGAAAAACTTTTATCTCTGCAGCGGTGTCTGACGATGAATGAGAAAGCAGCAGCACCGAACGCAGTGCATGGGAGAGTCTGCTCCTTTCGTCAAACTTATCGAGCTCGACACAATGTTTTTCCACTGTATAGACCGACGTACACACTCGTACAGGGCACAGAATAGAGCGATAAATGTTTTAAGGGTTCGTATATATAAATACGTACCGTCCTCGCCAAAAGTATCGAGCTCGATGTTGCCGAGAAGATCGGAAACTCGTTCACCAACGAAACGAACATTTCGAGTGCAAAACTCTCGCATTTTTATTTTTTTTAATTTTATTCTTACGATTTTCTATTTTTTATTATTATTTATGCTTCATTTGCAAATTCGTTTGAATTTTTTCAAATTTATTTTCATTTCTTTCGGTTTATTGCTATTTTTAAAATTCATTTCAATTTATTTTTATTTTTTGGAATTTATTTTTATTCTTTCTTCCATTTATTCGCATTTTTCAAATTTATTTTCATTTTTTGAAGTTTCTTTTTATTTATTTTTATTTTATTTAATTTTTTTTATTTTTTTCAAATTTTTCGTACGAGGAACCTGGAAAATGTTTAATTTAAAAATAATTCACTTTCTCCCGAGGCTGCATACGAACGTTTAACATATTTATATTTTTTGAACGTATAACGTCAAATCCATTTATTTGTATATGAGTGCGATTGGCCATGTGTATGTCAGATTGGCGACACTCGCGTGTGTTGGAGTGTGTCATTCTAGGGTCGTCGACGATGGTGGCAGTCGGAAAACACTCGAAAAGTGGAGCATGCAGAGAAAAAGAAAGACTAGAGTTGAACAAGTACAAGTATTCGCTCTTTCTGTCCCTCCTCCTAGTGTCTTTCTGTGCGCAAGAGACTCGAAAGGTCTCGATTCATGCCCGAGAACTTTTCTTCGTGCTTGGGGAGGAAATAAAAAAGTTTGTCGGAGAAAATAGCGATTTCGTGATTTTATAGACTCGAGCATTTGAGAGGATAGAAAAATTCTTTTGTACAATGTTTCCGAATGATTTTGAGGATTTTTCAAGAAAATAAAATGCATCAATCGAGGCGATAGTCCTTGCCAAGAAACTCGGGGATATAAAAGATCGAGAAGGGTTTGAAAAATTGAGGGTTTTGCTAGTGAACGAGTTCGTTGAACGCTGGCTTTGGAACTGGTCCAAAAAATACGTACACAACTTAAAATTGTACTCGTACTTGTAGAATCTACCGCGCACGATATAGACTCGTTTTTATTTTATTATTATTTCTCCTTTTTTCTCTACGATGTTTCCAATCTCTTGGAAATATCGTAGCAGAAGATGTTGAGGAAAAACTTGGGTCCTTCCAGGATTCTGTAATACGGTCGATTCGATTATTCTCGAACAAACTTGCAATATTTCTCTCGGGCAACGATTCAGCATTTTTTTGTTCTTCGTTTTTAATTTTTTCGTCCTTTTCGTTTTATTCTCAGTTCGAATTTTCGTAGCAATTTGCTTTTTTGGAAAAAAACGGACACCAGAAGCTGCGAGTCACGGTTCGATCGATTCTGGAGGCTAATTATTTATTTAGAGAAAAAATAAAAGCCCTTAATTAATAATTCATTTATTTTTTCATGAAAACACGCAGAAAGTTGTTACTCCGCGTGATAATTCAATTGGAACTTGACAGAGTGTGGAATTTTGACGAAAATTTTGATCCTTCGTCGTTGGCATGGATTTTTGAAATAAATTATAAAAATTGGAGTCGCTCCAATCTCGACCTCGCGTTATACACTCGAGAATTTCTCGAAAAGGCTCGAAATGAGCTTAAAAATAGGAGTCGGTCGTTTGAATTAATTCGGACGTCCAATCGCTGCTGATAAATAGCGAATAAGCGTTGATAATTATGAGGATACACGTGGGCTTCGTGAGGTCCATATGCGTTTATTTTTATATATACGTTTATCGATTTTTGCCTAATCTACTTCGAAGGGATTCGAGCCACGCGATGGTCAGACCACACGCGTGTTTGGCTCGTTAATTCCCGCGAGTTCGTAATTATGTTTGTACGGGTGATTCCGTCTGAACGGAGTGTCCTTAAACTTTCATAATTTTTTCACAACTTGCTTCGAGTCCAAAGAACATTTACAAATTTTTTCAGATTTTTCGAAATCTTATCTCGCCCACAAAAAAATGGTAAAGAATTTTGCTTTTTTTCCCGCGAGTTCGTTATTATATTTATACGGGTGATTCCGGCTGAACGGAGTGTCCGCAAATTTTGATAATTTTTTCACAACTTGCTTCGAGTCCAAAGAACATTTACAAATTTTTTCAGATTTTTTGAAATCGTGTGTCGTCCACAAAAAAATGGTAAAGAATTTTGTTTTTTTTTTTCTTTTTTTTTTTGCCGCGAATACGAATCGACCACTCGAGGAACCAGGGATCCACATTTTTTTTTGGTCAATTCGAACAACTCCCTTGGCATCGATCGACTCGTGCGAAGCCTCCGAACGAACCAACGATTTAATGTGCACCTTGACCTCTCTGTCGTGTGGGACGTGGCCCATTTACGAATTAATAATTTTAACACTATTCATCTGAATTACCACGGAATGAGGTTAGGCGCTGCAATATCTTTTGGCAAGGGTGAGAGACACGGAAGTTGCCCGACTCCTTTCACTCCTTTTTTCTTTTTTCTTTCGTGAATAATGAATTTTTCGAGCCCAGTTACGAATGTGCTGATCCGAGGTCGTCTCTCCTCGCGCTGCCTTTCTCTCTCTCTCTCTCTCTCTTTTCCTCTTTCCCGTGACGGAAAATCGATAGCTCCCAGCACCATTCCATGCTCTATACACTCTGTAGACTCTTTGAATTTTCTTATGCCATCATCCTTCGCTTTTTCACACATTCATATCAATCCTCGAAACCGAATACGTCAAGTTTCTCTTTTACAACGAGTTACTCCGATTTTCTAGCCTCATTCATATCGTCTCTCGCTCTATCGATATTAAATTTATTTAATTTCATTTTTTCCATTTTTCTGCTACGTCTTCGAGGCTTTTATGAATCCTTCGATAAAAGGAGGCTCAGTGGGAATTTAAAAAATCGATTACGACATTCCATTACCTCGATTTTCACGTTTTTTTTCTCCATTTTTCATCATTTTTTCGATCGAATTCCAAAATTTTTTTCGCGTGGAAGAAATTTGTTGTATTTTTTCATTAATTTTGTTGATTTTTGAGAAATTGACGAAAAACCTCTGCATGCCTGGCCCTGTCGATATCAAATTTATCAAATTTCATTTTTTCGCTACGTCCTCGAGTCTTTCATGAATCCTCCGATAAAAGGAGGCTCAGTGGCAATTTGAAAAATCGATAAGAACATTTCGGAGGATTAATTTTCAGTAATTACGTCGATTTTCACGTTTTTTTCGATTTTCCATCATTTTTTCGTTTGAAACCCAAAATTTCATTCGCATGGACCAAATTTTTCGTATTTGTTGATTAATTTTGTTGATTTTTCAGAAATTAACCAAAAACCTTTGCATTCCTGGCCCCGTCGATAGTAAATTTGGCGAATTTTATGTTTTTCCATTTTTTTGCTACGTCCTCGAGCCATTCATGAATCCTTCGATGAAAGGAGGCTCAGTGGGAATTTAAAAAATCGATAACAACATTTCGGAGGATTATTTTTCAATAATTACGTCGACTTTACGTTTTTTTTTTGTTTTTCCGTGATTTTTCAGTTTGAAAGCCAAAAATGAATTGGCACAGACGAAATTTGACTCAATGATCGACAAATAAAATTAATATTTCAGGAACAAACCAAAAACCTTTGCGTTCGATCATTGTTTCTTCTCGCTGGATCCGAGGGCCGAGCATTTCGCGAGCCAGGACGTCGTGTTCGACGCTCTGGGTCGCGACATATTGGACAATGCATTCCAGGGATATAACGCCTGCATTTTCGCCTACGGCCAAACGGGTAAGGAATTGTGTCTTTTCCACTAAAAAAAAAAANAAAAAAAAAAAAAAAAAAACCCAAGAAAAAGAATTTTCTCACGGCCCAAGA
Source organism: Hyposoter didymator (assembly GCA_037952995.1). NCBI lineage: Eukaryota > Metazoa > Arthropoda > Insecta > Hymenoptera > Ichneumonidae > Hyposoter > Hyposoter didymator. The sequence goes on from JBAJMU010000011.1 coordinate 4,457,083, forward strand.
AAATAGGTCACGATGATTGATCGTAGTTGCAAGTTTTTTCCTCGTGCCTAGCAAAAGAAAAGCCCCGTTTCCCAAAAACTATTAAAAACTTGATTCCTCCCACGAGAGAAACGAAATTTTCAATAAATAGCAACCAAGATTTGTCCTCGGTTGACGTTTGTTTGCTCGAATGTCATAATTCCTTCCAAGACGTTCTCGAGGCAGTCAGGATTATGATAAAACCGCGGTCAAACGCTCGTTGACACTTTTGTTTTCAAAGACACGAGACGATTGAGCCCCAAGAAAGCGAGAAGGAGATAAANACGTCGTGTTCGACGCTCTGGGTCGCGACATATTGGACAATGCATTCCAGGGATATAACGCCTGCATTTTCGCCTACGGCCAAACGGGTAAGGAATTGTGTCTTTTCCACTAAAAAAAAAAAAAAAAAAAAAAAAANATAAAAAACCCAAGAAAAAGAATTTTCTCACGGCCCAAGAAAATAGGTCACGATGATTGATCGTAGTTGCAAGTTTTTTCCTCGTGCCTAGCAAAAGAAAAGCCCCGTTTCCCAAAAACTATTAAAAACTTGATTCCTCCCACGAGAGAAACGAAATTTTCAATAAATAGCAACCAAGATTTGTCCTCGGTTGACGTTTGTTTGCTCGAATGTCATAATTCCTTCCAAGACGTTCTCGAGGCAGTCAGGATTATGATAAAACCGCGGTCAAACGCTCGTTGACACTTTTGTTTTCAAAGACACGAGACGATTGAGCCCCAAGAAAGCGAGAAGGAGATTAAGCCTCTCGTAGCAAAGGGAATGAGAGCCCGAGAGAGAAAAAAAACATGATGCACTAGTAGAGATTCGCGAATAGACAAAGCTGACGTTTCAAATGCTCGATGAAAATGCACAGCTCGTTGGAGCCAGAGAAACAAACGACAGAGTCTTTGGAACGTTTGTTTTTATCGCTCCCATCCCTCCCAATCACCTCGATCAATGTCCCAAGGGAATTTTTTTTGAAAAAATAAAAATAAACAGGTTCTGGCAAATCGTACACGATGATGGGCAGCGGTGACAACAAAGGCATCATACCACGTTTGTGCGACAATCTTTTCGACCTCATTGCCAAGCAGCAAAGCTTCGAACTCAGTTACAAAGTGGAGGTCTCGTACATGGAGATTTACAATGAGAAGGTCCACGATCTCTTGGACCCAAAACCCAACAAACAATCGCTCAAAGTCCGAGAGCACAATGTACTTGGGCCTTACGTCGATGGGCTCAGCCAATTGGCTGTCACTGCTTATCAGGTCAGCCGTTCGCACATTTTTTACTTATTACTGAGAAGAGCAAAGAGATTTTTCAAGAATAATCAAAATAAACGTCCCGCTCGAATTTTTCGTTGACAATCTTTTTTTTTTTTTTTTCAAAAAATAAAATTGAAAGGAAAAATGTGAAATAATGGAAAAATGGTTTCAGGACATCGATAACCTTATGACGGAGGGCAACAAATCGCGAACCGTAGCAGCGACCAACATGAATTCCGAGAGTTCTCGCTCGCATGCTGTTTTTTCTGTAATTCTGACCCAAACGCTTACGGATTCGAAGAGCGGTGTGAGCGGGGAAAAAGTTTCTCGGATGAGTCTGGTCGATTTGGCGGGTAGCGAAAGGGCTGTGAAAACTGGAGCTGTCGGCGATAGGCTTAAGGAAGGAAGCAATATCAACAAGCAAGTTCATTTTCCCTTTTTTTCATCATTTTTCCACAATTTTATCCTCAACCGCTAACGATGGATCATTTGTGTCCGGGCTCGTCGTTAAAAACGAACGTCTTTACATTTTTCATGAAATTATTATAAAAAAAAAAACAAAAAAATTTCGCGTGAAAAAAATTATAATCATTTCGAGTTTCAAAAAGGTTCATCAATTTTTTCACATTTTTTTCAAAAATTTTAAACGGAGAATAAAACGAAAACGAAGAAATCAGCAAAAAATTTACTAAATAAATAAATGAATTAATTAACAAATTAATAAATTAATAAATTAATAAATTAATAAATTAATAAATTAATAAATTAATAAATTAATAAATTAATAAATCATTGAATAATTAAATAAATAAACGAATGCATAAACAAATAAATAAACAAATGAATAAACAAATAAACACCTAAAAGGGTTTACCGAGGAATAATAAAAAATAATTTAAAAAAAATGAAATAAAAAAAAATCGAAAATTATTTTAAAAATAATAAAAAAAAAAGAAATAAATAAAAAACAAAGAATTAATCGAAAGGATTGAATTTCTTGGTCCCACAACAGATCACTGACAACTTTGGGTCTAGTCATCTCGAAGCTAGCTGATCAGAATTCCGGTGGAAAGAATCGCGACAAGTTCGTGCCGTATCGGGATTCCGTTCTGACGTGGTTACTAAAGGTACGCTCCTTTCCCCTTCGAGCAACCTTATTCAATAAGACTTTCCATTATCTTTGGACAAATGGAGTTTTAATTGGAAGCACGCGTTATTGATTATTTGCAGGATAATCTCGGTGGTAATAGCAAAACTGTGATGGTTGCGACGATATCACCGGCTGCTGACAATTACGAGGAAACTCTCTCCACTTTGCGTTACGCCGATCGGGCCAAGAGAATAGTCAATCATGCGGTCGTTAACGAAGATCCCAACGCGAGAATAATACGCGAGCTCAGACAGGAGGTCGAGGCTTTGAAGGAAATGTTGTTACACGCTACTGTGAGTCGAAACTTTTCTTAACAAGCAATTGTCACTCTTGTGTCGACGGAGAAAATAGCAACAAGAGAATCCAACTGGAAAAATTTTCCTTGCGATTCTCTCTGTCAGTTTATTTCGAAATGGAACCAGCTTCCGCGTTCGATGAAGATCACGCGTTGCTCGTGAGTCGATAGAGCAACTCAACTTTTTCGCAAATTTTTTTTTCGTATTGTTGAAATTTTGTGCAGCTCGTTCGTTGGCCTCATTTCGCGTTTGACGTTGTAACGATCTTTGAAAAACTTTATTTTCAACCAGCTGGTCCATGCAACGTTGCCGGAGCCTCAATTGTGTTCGCTGGAAATGAAATTTTGTTAAAAATCGTCGATATTTTGTCGAATACGATAAACTAAATATTTTTTTTAATATTTTCAAAATTTTTATCATTTTGGCAGAATTTTCAGTTTCTGACAAAATTGCCAGCGAAATTTACAAGTGGAACGACAGAAATTTGCTTCTGAAGAGACTTTCTTACATTTTTCTTGCTCCAATTACACGATTTTTGGGATTATTCAAAAAATTTGGTTTTCAGTGTTCGTGTCGCGATTACTCGTTCACCTGATAATCGTCGATATTTTGTTTTCATACGGTAAACTAAATATTTTTTAGATAATTTCGAAATTTCGTTTTATTTTGGCAGAATGTTTAGTTTCTGACAAAATTGTCAGCGAAATTTACAAGTGGAACGACAGAAATTTGCTTCTGAAGAGACTTTCTTACATTTTTCTTGCTCCAATTACACTATTTTTGGGATTATTCAACAAAATTCGGTTTTCAGTGTTCGTGTCGCGATTACTCGTTCACCTGAAATTAGTTTGCTTCCATTTTAATTGCCAGGTTTTTTAAAAACAGCCTGGATTTCTATCGACAGTTTATTTTCTCGTTTTCGCTTTTGGCTCGCTCAAGTTGGAGGGATAAATCTTGAAAAAATAGAAATAGTTGCTCAGGGAGTGTGTCTGCACGCGAGCCTGTGTATGAGGATTTAAAAAAAAAGTGACTTATGGATCGTTAGCTCGACAACTGGAGGGTGGATTGAAAAATAATTGCGGAAATAGATGCGCGCTAGATTTTTCCACGTTATTCCAAAATTTGCTCCTCCTCGAAACGCGGACGAGTCACTCGTCGTCAGAGACTCGAGCACAAAGAGAATCGAGGGGAAAAATAATCCTTGCGATTGCCTGCGTGCGTTTCTTTTAAAATCGTAGAAACTTAAAGCGTTTGACGTTAATATTGTGGGGAAAAGTGGATCGATGCATTTTTAACCGGTCGAAATGTTGTGCCTCGAAAATAAAGGGTCAAGGTTCGATCGTGAGACGAACAGACATAACGGAAAAACTCTCGGAGTCGGAGAAGCTCATGAAGGAGATGTCGCAGACGTGGGAAGAGAAATTGGTCAAAACTGAGAGATTGCAGCACGAGAGACAACAAGCTCTGGAAAAAATGGGCATCAGCGTACAAGCCTCTGGCATTCAAGTCGAAAAAAATAAATATTATCTGGTCAATTTGAACGACGATCCCAGTCTCAACGAACTTTTGGTTTATTATCTCAAGGTAAGCGTACCAAATTTTGTCAATCAAATAAATTCAACGCCTCGCCATCACAAAAAGACTCGAATCCTTTATTTTATTTATTTTATTTATTTTATTTATTTTATTTATTTTATTTATTTTATTTATTTTATTTATTTTATTTAT
>JBAJMU010000011.1:4461876-4542787 GCA_037952995.1 Hyposoter didymator
TTATTTATTTTATTTATTTATTTATTTATTTATTTTATTTATTTTATATGTTTATTTATTTTATTTATTTTCTTTATTGTGCTTGATGATGAATTACGAAAAATGGTGTTTTTGTCGGAAAGGACGTGACTCTCGTGGGTGGTCGGTCGGCAACAACCGAGCAAGATATTCAGCTGCACGGATTGGGTATTTTGCCAGAGCATTGTATAATAACGATAGAAGAGTCCGGTCTGTACATGACGCCGATAAACGGTGCTCGTTGTTTCGTAAACGGGAGCCAGGTAATCGAGAAAACGCCCTTGATGCACGGGGATCGTATAGTTTGGGGAAATCATCATTTCTTCCGGGTAAATTGTCCGAGGAGTGCGACAGGTTAGTAAATTTGGATTTTTCACCCTCAGCGAGGATTCTACCGTCCCAGCGAATAATCGAGTGTTTTTTCACTCCAGCCATCAGCAACGAACCGCAAACTCCCGCACAGAACATTGACTACAATTTTGCGCGGGAGGAATTAATGCTCAACGAGCTTTCCAACGACCCGATCCAGCGGGCGATCGCGCGACTGGAAAAACAACACGAGGAGGACAAACAAGTAAGTCGATAAATGAAAAGGCAGGAAAAATGATTTTCTTTTTGTTTGGTCGGAATTAATCGATCGCAATACTCTTGCTCCAAGGTCGCTCTCGAAAAACAGAGGCTCGAGTACGAGAGACAATTCCAACAACTACGCAACATTCTCTCACCCTCGACACCATATCCGCCCTATGTACCTTACGATCCACTTCGCGGGGGTAGCCAAAGCGGCAAATTACCCGCTTGCACACCGACCACTCAAATGCGAGTTGAAAAATGGGCCCAGGAACGCGACGAAATGTTCAAACGCTCTTTGGGCCAACTCAAAACCGACATACTCAGAGCAAACTCGTTGGTACAAGAGGCTAATTTCCTCGCTGAAGAAATGGAGAAACAGACCAAGTTCAGCGTCACTTTACAAATTCCTCCCAATAATTTAAGTCCCAATAGAAAGGTACGCATTTATTTACTTGCCTCTCCCAATTCTTTACAAACGTTCAAACACTTTTTTTCGTTCCCCACGAGCCCACCACGTTTTTTTTAATCCCTTTATTCTCCTCGACATCGTTTACCCTTGATTTTTCTTTTCTTTTTTCGTTTTCGTCACACTCTTGGATGTATAGAGTGTATTTTTCCAGCGAGGTGCTTTCGTCAGCGAGCCTGCGATACTCGTCAAGAGGATAAACATGGGCAGCCAAGTTTGGTCGATGGAAAAACTCGAAAATAAACTTGTCGACATGCGGGACATGTACGAGGAGAGAAAGGACTCGAACAATTGTCAGAGACTGCCAGTGAAGGTAAAACAAATCTGCCAAGTTGTCAAAGAGTTGTGAGTTTTTTCGTTAAATTCAATAATCTTCATTCAATGTGGGTGAATTTTTTCTTTCATCTCCCTGAACAGTGAAAAATACGAATTTTATGGAATTTTTAAAATTTAAAAAAAAATCCTGTCACCGCTCCAACTTTCGCAAATTTTAAGATTCGTTATTCATTTTTTTTTTATATGTAGAGTATCATGATAGGAAGGTTGGTAACAAATTTGGGAAATGTCGGTTGAACGGGTGAAATTTGATGATTTTTCGAAATTTTCGAAAATCTGAGTTTTTCGAAAAATCGTCCAACTACTTTGATTTTTGGTAATTTTGTAAAATATTTTGTTCGAGTCTGTAATTTCTCTTTACTTTCTTGTTTAATTTTTGTTTCTGTTTCTGTTTCTGTTTTTTTTAGGACGACGTACCAGGGAAAACGCAGGATCCGTTCTTCGAGTCGCAAGAGAATCACAATCTGATTGGCGTGGCGAATATTTTTTTGGAAGTTCTCTTTCACGACGTGAGGCTCGATTATCACACGCCGATAATCAGCCAACAAGGCGAAGTCGCCGGACGCTTGCAAGTTGAAATCAGTCGCGTTTCCGGCCAATTTCCACAGGATCGAATGTGCGAAGCGGCTTCGGAATCTTCGAGCTCCGGTGACTCGACCTCCTCCGAACCGGACGATTATTCCGGATCGAGTCACATCACTTGTCGCGTTACTATCAAACAAGCCAGCGGATTGCCGCTTCCTCTCAGTCATTTTGTTTTTTGCCAATATATGTTTTGGGGACATCCCGAACCGATCGTCGTCCCGCCGGTCGTTAATCCTGACTTGGCTCTTTTCAATTGCACTACCGGACAGAGAGACTCTCCTGCATTTAAATTCGAACATTCCAAGGATTTCGTCGTCCCGATCACCGAGGAATTCCTGGAACATTGCGCTGGTGAGTTTTTTCTTTAATTTTCTTTTTTTTTTCTTTTCTTTTTGACGTTTTGTCACTCGGCGCCAAAGAATCGCACTGGACAGAGATTTCTTCTGGCTCCTCAGAAGGCGCATTGAGCATCGAAGTCTGGGGACACAGAAGCGCTGGTTTTTCGCGAAGCAAACCCGGATGGGAGGTCGAGCAACAACAACTCGCCAAAGCACGATCACTCGCTGACCGCTGGTCGGAACTGACGAGAAAGATTGCGCTTTGGGTCGAGATCCAGGAGCTCAATGAACAAGGAGAATACTCGCCGGTCGATGTCGTCACCAAAACCGACTCCGGAACTGGTAAGCAAAATGTTTTTAATCATTCTGTCAATGGATTTAAAGAAACGACCCCAATCGATCGATAGTTTGAGCCATTTGGCTCAAACTATTTTGGCCCACGACCAAAAACCGCATTTTTCTTGCCAATTTTTTGTCCACCAACGAGCCCATCAATTTTTAACCCGCGGATCAAGAAAATTTATCTCTCGGCTCTCTGCTTTTTTCTTGCTCTCCCCTCAGGAGGCATTTATCAGCTACGCCAGGGCCAACAGAGACGCATTCAGGTTCGCGTTAAGCCCGTACAAAACTCGGGCACCTTGCCGATCATTTGTCAGTCCATACTCAGCATCGCCGTCGGCAGTGTCTGCGTCAGGAAACCCTTCCAAAAAGCTTTGGACAGTTACCAGGACGAAGATCTCAGCGTGCTCAGAGACAAATGGAGCGACGCCCTTTTGAGGCGGCGACAATATCTCGATCAGCAGATTCAAAAACTCATCAACAAACAAGGTACCGAAGGAGCGATCCTGAGATTTCGATATTCGTTTATATTTCGGACGACTTTTCGATTTTTATTTTTTATTAATCCGAAAAATCTTGAAATATTTCGCTTTTTTTTTATTGCAATATTCAGATTTTTGGTGAAAATTTTCGTCTTTTTGCTATTTTTTACATTTTGCATTAAAATCATGCAATTTTTCCAAGTTTTGTTGATGTTTATTTTTTTTCCTTTTAAAATTCATTCAGATTTCGTATGAATTTTTATTGATTTAGAATTTTTATACTTTGCATCAAAATTCGAGAATCGTTTGTTTTTTTTTCTTGCAATATTTATTTAGATTTGATGAAAATTTTCGTATTTTTAGAATTTTCCGAATTTTGCATGAAAATTCTGGAATTTTCGGAATTTTCGTGGATTTCCTATTTTTTTCTTTCAAATTCATTGAAATTTTCGTATTTTTAGAATTTTCAGAATTTTGCATAAAAATTCTGGGTTTTTCGGAATTTTCGTCGATTTCCTGTTGTTTTCCTTTCAAAATTTATTTAAATTTCTTTCAAATTTTGGTCTTTTTAGAATTTTTATAATTTTGCATAAAAATCCTGCAAGTTTATTTGGATTTTCCTTGATTTTTCGTCATTTTGTTATTCGTCCAGACAAAACGGAACAGGACATGGAGCGAGAACAGAGTCTCGTCGACCAATGGGTCAGTTTAACGGAGGAACGAAACGCGGTATTAGTCCCTGCGGCAGGTTCGGGGATTCCTGGTGCTCCGGCCGATTGGACGCCACCGTCCGGCATGGAACTTCACATTCCTGTATTGTTTCTTGATCTCAATGGTGAGTGTCATGTTTTCTGTCGCTGGAGTATCCCAAAGTATTGCAAAAACGTTAACAATGTTTTTTATCGACGCAGCGGATGATCTCTCGACTCATCATTCCGGCGAAGAAGTCTCGGTCACCGGGCTCAACTCTATTCTGCCAAAGGAACACGGTCACAAATTTTACAGTTTACCAATAATCCGTCATCTCGAGAAGGACGTATGTGCAATCGCGGCTTGGGACTCGAGTATACACGATAGTCTTCATTTGAATCGAGTCACCGATGGTAATTTTCATTTTTTCCAATAATTCGCCCAATTTTTCTTCGACGATGCAAAATTTGGTCTCAACCCTGAGGAGCCCGTGAACCGGATTCTCTTTATTCCGGAGGAAAATTCTTAAAACGTACTGGAGAAAAAATTAGGAAAATTAATCCAAAAAAATAATTAAAAATTAAAAATATTGAAAATATTTTTAAAAAACCTCAAAATTGCACGAAATATCATTCGTTATTCGAAAAGAAACATGTCTTAAAAAATTGGAGCCATTTTTTGCAAAACCTTATGAATATTTACAAAAATAATTTTCATTTTTTCCAATTATTCGCCCAATTTTCCTTCGACGATGCAAAATTTGGTCTCAACCCTGAGGAGTCCGTGAACCGGATTCTTTTTATTCCGGAGGAAAATTCTTTAAACGTACTGGAGAAAAAATTAGGAAAATAAATCAAAAAAAAAAAATTAAAAATTAAAATAAAATCAAAAATATTGAAAATATTTTATAAAAACCTGACGATTGCACATAATATCATTCGTTATTCGAAAAGAAACGTGTCACCAAAATTTCGAGCCTTATTTTTCAAAAGCTCATGAATATTTACAAAAATGAGAAAAATAATTTAAAAAATTGTATTCTCGCTCGAAAAGTAGAATCTGGAGATCGACGATGATTCTTTTTCGGATTCTTTTCACTGGTAACCGCGGATGTGATATGGCAAAGTTCCCGGTGCACGAAATCGTGAGCCGAAAGAAAAATAACGACGGAGAGTTAATTTTGCTTTGCGTTTTTTCTTTGTTTTTTTTCTCAGCGACCGAAAGAGTTTATTTGATTTTGAAAACGACCGTAAGACTTTCACATCCGGCTCCGATGGATCTTGTTTTACGGAAGAGGCTGGCCCTCAACATTTACAAGAGACAGAGCATCACTGACCGCATATTCAAGAGAATCGTACGTACCGATTGTCTCTCACAAACTGGCGTGACGTACGTCGTAGTTTCGAACATACCAAAGGCCAGCGAGGAATTGGAGGATCGTGAGAGTCTCGCACAAATCGCTGCTAGTGGCGAGGACAATAGTTTGTGCGACGGTGAAACTTATATCGGTAAGTCAGGCGATAATCAAACGAAACGATTCACGAAACGAAACAGACGTAAAATTTATTTTTGTCAATTTTTAATTTATGGTGTTTTTAATTAATTATTATGATGGCAAATATCATGGGACACCATAGAATTGCATGTTACGTCATTTCTTATTGATGAGAACCATCGGCAAAGAAATGTCTTGTTTCTATTTTCATTAATTTTCAACTCGTGGTGTTTTTATCAATTTTTATGGCGTTTAATGTCATGGGACACCATAACACTGCTGGGCGATGTGGAACCAGCAAAAAAATTGTTTCTCTTTCAATTAATTTTCAACTTATGGTGTTTTAATCCATTTTTATGGTGTTTAATGTCATGGGACACCATAAAACCGCTGGACGATGTGGAACCAGCAAAAAATTTGTTCCTCGTTCAATTAATTTTCAACTTATGGTGTTTTTATACATTTTTATGGGGTTTATGGGGTTTATGGGGTTTATGGGGTTTATGGTGAAACACTAGAATATTCGTAATTCGACACATTTACACAATTTCCTTTTCCTCGCTTTAGCTTCAATTTAATCGTTTTTTGTTGTTTTCACAGAAAAATACACACGCGGCGTTTCCGCCGTCGAGAGCATCCTCACTCTTGATCGTTTGAGACAAAGCGTCGCTGTCAAAGAATTGCTACAAGCCAAAGGCCAACCTTTGATGCGAAAGACAGCCAGCGTGCCCAACTTCTCGCAGGTACTTCTGCCTCTTCGACGTCTAGGACGCACTGTATGCGCTTTTTATCATTTTTTCTCACCCATTCCTATTCGCCTTTCCGAGATAAACGAGTCGTCACTGAAAATTCCGAGGGGCTATTCACTGTTTCGTGAGGTGCCAAAGTGATTTCCGACTGAAGTCGATTTCATATGATTTTCGTGATTTCAAGAATGATTCTAAATATTTCTCTGACTATATGAATTCATAGAATTTCATTTGATTTCGAGTGATTTCGTTCGATTTCAACAGTGAGTTCCGAATGATTCCTGAAATCACTGCAATCAAAGAAAAACCCCGAAAAGGGTTTAATTCATTGTTTTTTCAATAGCTTATTATCAAAATTACCGCGAGGACCTGGTAAACAATACTACGAAAAAGCATAACAAAATTTCTTTGTCTCGAGCGAGATTTCCAGCGATTTCCAGAGTCAAGTGATTTCATGCTGATTTCGAACGACTCAAAGTGATTTCAAGCTGATTTCAGGGGATTTCAACCACGGTCAGATAATATCGATTTACTGACATTCTTCGGGATTTCAAGCGATTTCTCATAATTTTGCATTCGATTTCAAAGCGAGGTGCTCCACTGATTTCACAAGTGAATAGCCCCTCGGAACATTCAATAAATTCTCTACTGCTACGTTGATAAATTGTCGAGCTTACCGGTTTTTCGAAAAATAGTGATTTTATTTTTTGAATTGAATCGAGTTTTGATGTCAAGGTCATTTATCTCGGACGTAATAGTTTTCCTAGTCATCCAAAGGGCCACAAATCATTGTTCATGGGTTTCCATAATTCATTCATCAATTTTCATCGTAAATTCAATTTTTGAAACTTGATTTTCGACTCGCACTGTTTTTTCTTCATAATCGAAACGAAAGTTTATAATTTTTAGTGAAAACACCGAAAAATAGTCAAAGTGACCGGGTTTTCGGTAAATATCGATTTCATTTTTGGAATTGAATGTTTTTTCAAATGTCAAGGTCATTTATCTCGGACGTAATAGTTTTCCTAGTTATCCAAAGGGCCACGAATCATTGTTCATGGGTTTCCATAATTAATTCATCAATTTCCATCGTAAATATTTTTTTTTTTCATCCACAAGCTGAATTTTTTAAACTTGATTTTCGACACGCACGCAATTGCACTGTTTTATTTTTCAAATAAACGTTTTTTTTTTTTACATTGATTATTTTTCTGTCAACGATTTGGACGAATTTTGATTTTTTGTGCGATGCATTGATTGACTGGAAATTGAATTAATTCGCGACAGATAATGAGATTCGATACGTCGATGGATTCGTTGAACGTAACGAGATCGGAAAGCGTGGCCGATCTGAATTCGGAATTGAACGGATTGCCGCATCCGAGAAGGGCCTCGGTCGGACACGCCAGGACCGAGGATAATTTCATTTCTACACCGCCCAAACCTTTTGGCATTGGTAAGCGATTTATCCTCATTCTCTTTACCACAGATTCATTGAAATATTTGTAATCGCATAAGTAAATATGGATTTCTACGTATGCGTAATGTGACAATTTATCGAATGATAATTAGCGAGAATCGAGTGAATATTTGTCAACCCCCAGGATCGTGCATCCGCGAGGTTTTAAAAAATCGATGAATTATTAGTAATTTATTGAAAATCGATAATTAATTGATTGATCGACGATGCGATCGATCGTTTCGAACACGAATGATGCCCCCACGTGCCTTTTTCTATTCTCGTCCGAATAAAAAAAAAAACAAATTAGCCGAAAAATCAAACGAGAAAAAAAAACTGGAAAATAATTTTAAAAAAATTTTCTTTTCGTATTTTTTTTGTTTTTTTTTTTTTTTTTCTTACGATGGGTTATTCACTTCGTGTTGTTTTTTCATCGTTACTTTAAAACACAATTGTCAACGGTACTGACACTAAAGTACATCAACAAAAAGGTAATTTTGCTTGTTGGTCGATTCAAACAATTTCCTTCTTTCTATTTGGCCTATTTTTTTCATTTTTTTATCCTCGTGTTGGGATAACTGTGCCCGCTCACTCGTGGTCAGAGTTTTTTTGGGAAAACGTTGCTTGGATCGCGGGAAAAAAATTTTGACCTCGTTTTCTATTTTTTTCGTTTTTTTTTTTTTGGCAATCAGTTCGATCGCGACGGGCACTCGGTTCTCTCAATACTTGGCACTAACGTTTCTGATACTTAAATGATTTTTTTTTCTCGTTTTCCGATGAAAACATTCAAAGGAATTGCTCGATAGTGAATTTTTGTGCCTTACGTCATGTTGTTTTTCGCTTCTTTCCAAATCGATATTCACTCTCGCCCGGGCAATTTATTTCTAGCCTCACTTTCATTTTCCATTGTGTCGAAAAATGAGAAAATTCATTTAGTTTTTCAGAGAAATCGCTTTGAATTTATAAAAATGTGATTTTTGGATTTATATTTGAAAAAAAAGGAAGATAATTCGCCTGAGATGTGGCTTATGCTGTGTTTTTCACTATTCCACCGTGTCATGCGACGATACACTGTTTCAACTATTTCTCTAGACTTTTATTCCCCCTCGAAATGTCCATGGGAAATGTCCATCACGTATTTTTGTATATTCAAGATTTTCCATTTTTTTTCTTTAGTTTTTCACTCACATTTTGATACATGTTCGTTTTTGGATCTTTACAAATTCGTCTCATTATTTTCCCTTTCGTTTATCCTCCAATTTCTCGTTCTTATTGTCACCTCATCCGCTGTCTGGCACTTTTGGGAGGAATTACGATTTCAAGGGTTTTTTTTCGATCTCTGAGCACACACAGACACACATACACACAAATTATTGGTGAGAGAGAATGACAAGGATTTAAAAATGATTATTATGAAAAAAAAGTCACGATTGTCAGGCTCTCTCGGTCGCTCGATTTTTTCTCTGGCCTTTATCACGAGAGACAGCGAAAAAATATGACAACGATTATTTACGATTTAAACAAAATAAGCTTGATCACGTTGTTTCGGCTCGAACGAGCTGGTCAACTCAATTTAGACGATTTTGCACTAGCTGCATTTTTTTCTATCGTTTTACAAAACAGAGTCTTGTTCACTATCACGGATTTAGACCCGGAACGGTAACCTGGGGTCCGAATGACCCCGGACGATTGCAAAGTCCCTTTTTCGAGCAATTTTTTGACTCGAAACAAAATTGCTCACGCTCACGTGATCCTGCATTAAAAAACGAAAAGAACGAGCCCTATTGGAACGCTTTTCCATCATTTTTATCGAAGATACGATTTTTTCAAAATTTGGGTCAATCGACAGCCCAGCGAAATATGAAAAAAAAGGTTACCGTTCTTAGTCGACAGTGAGAATTAGTTCTGAGAGGGAATAAAAAGGTCGATAGGTTTTTTGGATAATCTGCACAATAATCGCAGTGGGGGAAGGAAGAGCATGGCTATTCATACATTTTTCAAATTCTGGCCTAGTGTTTTTTCGCAGCCAACATTTAAGCTCCACCACTTATTGTCGAATATATATTTGTTTGTTGGAAATATGAGAATTTTGATGAATTATCATCGACAGGATTAAAATGTTGAAGTCTCGAAGGATGTAAAAATAGTGAGTGACGATAATCTTTGTGATAATTAATTTGTTCCTCTGTTTTATTAACTCTACGACTCTCTACTTCTACCACTATTTCGGCCCAACCAAGGCTCCATTCTCAATTCAGGTAAAAATACAATGGAGTCTTGAATTTCCTTTTACTTTCGATATGTTGATTGGACGACGTTGTTTCATTCACTAACGCGATATATAAATATATTCATTTATATACATATCTGTATATACTTTAGTAAGATTAATATAATAATGTCTCGTGAGTGGTTGAGTCTGTCTGTTGTTTCATAGTTTTTATCATTTCGTTTTTTTTCTATTTTTTTTTATTTTTTTTTCATAAATTAATTTTTTTTTCAATTAATTATTGCAGCCTGGCTTTTGCACGATTGTGACGCAGAAACGATTCCATTCTCATGAGCATTTTTCCAAGTTTTTGCCAATTCGTGCCTTTGCTGCTGCAACAAGTTTGTCGCTTTGTTTTTTCCATTTTTATGGAAACGATGCACTTTTTCGTGGTTCGGTGTCGCCTGCATCGCATGCCAATGCCTCGGCCTTTATTTTTCAGCACCAGCGAAATTTTCACGTTTTTTTTGTCGTTTTTTGTTTTTTTTTTACTGTTAATTGTCAATGATCGACTGCCTTCTCGACGTCCAGCAAACGACAGGTAGAATTTGTCTCGCTGGGAATGTAGGCTCGTGGGAAAAATTGAAAAACTTTGGAATTTTTGAGAAAATTGTGAAAAATTGGGAATATTTGACTGAACGCTTTTTTCCATCGCTGCATTCTCAACGATCGATAGAAAAATGAATGCTCCCGTTTATAGAAACTCGAAATATTGCTTCTCATTTGTTTTGGTTCCTTTGGATCGTTAATTTCCATGGAAATTAACGATTTTTATCGGCCTGAAGGGAAAAACTTGCTCGATGGTTCATCGGTTCGAAAAATGGAGCTTTTCGAACGACTTGGGAATTTAGAAAAATAATTAAGAGCCATGGAAGAGCTTGGATGTGCATGCGATTTCGATCGAGTTTGGAGAAACGCATGTCGTGTTTTATGTTTCGATGGCAACAACCTGAGAAACAAAATGCGTTACGAATGGAATTTGGAGACTCGAAGATTCTCCGATTAAATTTATTCGCCATTTGCATTGGACAAAAATATTTCAAGTTTGACTTTTCTTCAAAAATTCTCACAAATGCCCATCGTCGAAAGTCCGAATCGTACGAAATATTTGTGCAATGCAAATTGATGAGAAATTAACGAAAAAAAAAAACATTTACGAACCGTGTAAATAGCGAAAGAAAAAAAAGTTGAAAAAAAAAACAGTTTTTTTTTTTTCAATAAATATTTTCAATACATTGAAATGAATGAAAACAGAGGCAGGGGAGACAGAAAGAAAAGGAAAGAGTCGAGGATCAAGTAATGAAAGTAAATTAATCTCCTTTCAGCGAGACCAACTTTTCTGAATCTCAACCTGAACCTGAACTCACTGACACGACTTCAACAATCCACTTCAGCCAAGTGTAGGTGACACTCGCTGTTGATCGTCATTTCCTCTGCTCAAAAAGAAGAAAAAAAGTCGATTTTTCGAATTTTTTTAAAAATTCGTACGATCGTGCTCGATGCTTTTTTTTCTTCTTATTTTTTCACGAGTATGAATTGACAGATTCGGTCATTATTCAGTAGAATTGAGTTTTTCGTTATTTCGATAAAGCCCAGTCATTTTTCGTTCATTTTATTTTTCGTAGCAATTTTTTTAGTTCCTTTTTTAGAAATTAGTCAGAAAAATTCTGTACACCCATCCGTAGTATACACGACCTTATAGTCACACGATTTCTTCCTTTTCGTTGAACAATTATTTTATCCTTTTCAGCACGTACAATTATTATTTTTGTCTTTGTTATTTTTATCAGAATCGACCTGGCACCCTTGGAGTATAAAATCGATAAAGAATAACAAGATAGAAAATTCCCACACACACTATCGTGTAGTTTAATTGGCGAAATCGTGGATAATTGAAATTTGATTTCAAATAAAAATCAGCAAAAAAAAAAAAACTCTAAATACACAAAATTTCCAATAACCCGCTGGAGTTTTCGTTGCAACTTTCGGCCACTGTGGATTCAGAAAATGCAAAATAACGCGAAAATTTCAAATGACATTTAAACATTTTTCTTTGTGTGCTTTTTTTTTTAGCTCGAAAAAATTGTAAATAAATAAAGGGAGGCCGGTTCGGGCCTGATTGATTTTTTGCTACGTAATTGCTTGTTATTTGCTCCAACAATTGATCGAAGAAAAAAAAATTATTTTTACTTGTTTTTTAACGCGTAAAATATTGTCGTTGGTACGTTTTAGCATCGCCAAATATGGTTGGTAGTAAGTTGGGTCTCCGAATGACAACGCTTCATGAGGAAAGTTCCAATATTGGCAACCAATTGTCCTCGCCTGTCCAGGACGACTACGAGGAAAAAAGCGACGCCGATTATTCCGAGTACGATTCTTATCAGGTCAGTTTCCGCCTTTTCTCGTATTTTTCTCTCATCGGTAGAATTCTTGAAAATAATCCCCCCCAGCCACGAACGAAGGAGATTCGAAATTTTTTTTTTAATTAAAAATTCCAATTTTTGAAATAATTTTCTCAAAATCTTTCCAATCTCCTTCGAGCCCTCCCCCAAAATGGTTGAGTAGACGAAAGAAAGAATCAATGACCGTATCACTAACAGCAAGTGCCAAACGCTAATGGAAAAAAAAAAAACAAACAAATTTTTTCGATGAAATTTTCGAAAATTACAATTTTTTTTTTTATTCGTTTTTTTTTTAACTCCAGCATTTTTGCCAGACTATAAATGACTGTTTGTTTAATCGAGTGCGTTGTGTGTGTGTGTGCTGTTGCGTTCAGGCACCTACGAAGCCAATGGTTAAGCCACTAACGACATCACGCACACTGGACTCACTAGCTGAGCTACAATCGACGAAAATCAATACACCGAGTATGAGCAGCAGTGGGTACGGTTCGCAAGCGGTATCAACGACCAACTTGACTTCGGAAGATTCGATTTCAATGAAATCGATAAGCGTCGACGAAACACCGGATTTGGAATATCGTAGTTTGTTAATCGACTGCAAAAAAATTGATAACAACAAAATGGAAAGCTCACTCGTGGAGGAAACGCCCGAGGAATATCTCGGCGAAATAAATGAGGAATTGGAGAAGTTGAGCGTTTTGGAAAACGCTTGTACTTCCGGTTAGTCGTGAAAACGAAGAAAAACACGTTCATTAAGTTTTATTTAAATTTCATTTCGTCTCGTTAAATAAAAAAAACAAAAACCCAAATTTTTCTGCAAATTTCAGACAAAAATCTCAAGCTTTTTCCTTGCTTTTTCTCTGAACTTGTTTCTCCCTTGTCCCACAGAAAATACCAACAAACTTTCCAGCCAAGAGAGTCCCAGCAACGAGGAGAAAATAAATTCGCAGTTTTGCAACGAGCCCGAAATCGACAACGCACGGATTAACCATTCGGTCGTTATTACCAGAAGCGAGGGACTCGGTTGCAACGACATGGAAACCAGTCAGAATTCTTACTCCGGTGACGACAGTCCCCTCGAAGGCAATTCCGTTGTCCATACCAAATTGCCACCTGGAAAGGTACGACGATAAAGAAAAAAAAAACAACATTCCTTGTGTCTCTTGGTCCAAATAAAAGCGATAAAATTCAGTCGGTTTTTCGACTCACAAGCAACATGCGTGATTCTCCTTAACAAACGAGAGATTTTCAACGGATCCAGCAACCAGAACTGACCATAATTAATATTGCAGGTAGTGAGAAGACGAAAAGCTGCGAGCAATTCGGGACGAGCTTCGAGTTCACAGCACAGAGCTTCCTTCCCAATGGTTCGTCCTTCCTTCTCCGAGAGCAAAGTTGCCGCCAGGCTCGAGCAATCCTTACAGCCAGGAATGAATTATGAAAACGGTGACGACAACAGCTCCTCCGAGAGAATCGACGGTAAGAGAGTCTGCAGCATCAAAAATGCAAAAAAAAAAAAACAAAAAAACAAAAAAAATGATTTTGGTCCAAATTTCACTGCGAAAATCAAGTTTTTCTGTATTTTTCCATTTTTCTTGTCTCAAAAGACGACGCCAGCGACAAAAGCTCCGCCTTTGGCTCGCGTCCGGATTTGACGAGGATCGAGGCGCCCCTGCCAGACTGGGTCGTCCTCGGTGAATCGGTTATGGTTCGGCCTTACAGTTACTGCGGTGTCATTGCTTACGTTGGACCAACGGAATTTGCTTCGGGAACTTGGATCGGCGTCGAGCTCGACGCGCCGACAGGTAAAAAAAAAAAGTCAATTTTTTTCAATTAATCGAAAAAAGCAAAGGGAGGAACGAATTTTTATTTTTTCGTTCCTTTTCGAAGGAAAAAATGACGGAGCTGTCAACGGCCACCGGTACTTTACGTGTCGATCGAAATGCGGCATTTTCGTCAAGTACGACAAACTCATTCAGGACAGAAGAGGCCGAGCACTGAGAAGCTTCACGACCAAACAGGAGCCGAGCCCTCCGCCGTCATCGACGATGCGCAGAAGTCTCAGTCGAGGTAAAACAAAAATTCAATAAATTTCATAATCAGCCCGAATTATCGTTGAAATTTTCAAAAACTCGAAAATTCCAAAGTTTTTCATTGCGTTTGTTAATTAAAAAAAAAAAAAAAACGGTTTTGAAAACAAGATTTTGGAAAAAAATGTCGCTCGGGTCAAAAAGACCCCGGAGTTAAAACCGAATAATAAAAAATGGACAAACGAATACGAGAAAATCCTGAAAATAAGAAAAAACCCCAAGATTTTGAAGAAAAATTTGGTGCTTGGGTCAAAAAGACCCATTCGATGCACAGCCCCAAAATCGAATGCTAAAGAATGAAGAAATTTTTGAATAAACCAGGTGACGGATTGCACTCGTTGCATCGGAGTCGAAGTCGAGGCGAGGGATTATCAACAGTGGGAACGCGTTCGTCGCCCAGAGGAAAGTGAAGCCGAAGGATTAATAAAAAAAAAAAGCAAAACAAAGAAAAAAATAGGGAAGAGCAACGACAAGGCGTTTGCAAAAGAGTCAAGAGCGAAGAAGCAAGAAAAAAGGGATGATTTTTGAGATTGTCGAAAGAAGCGAGATAAATTTTAGCATAAAAAATAATATTCTAGTTGCTACATGCCTACAATCTGTGTAGCAGCGATGTTTTGAGTCCTTTAGACCTTAGGGCAGCTAATAATTGATAATTGCGATAAAACAGACAAAAAAAACAGGAGAAAATGGGACGAAACAGTGAAACGTCACGCAACACACAGACACAGACACATTTGCCGTTTGAAAAGTAATAATTAGTGAGTGTAAAGCGCGAGAAACGATGCATTCCAGATAAAAAAAAAAAAAAACGAATAAAAAAAAATCGAAAAAAAAAACTGAGCGCGTAAAAAGCAAAACCAAAAAAATCGACAAAATTGATGGAAAAGGGAAGGAAAAAAAAGGTGAAAATTGTCCAGCAAGAAAATATTATGACATTTAATAATAAAATAATCGTGTATTCGCATGGGTTAGTTTTGTAATTTGTCGAGATAAAACGAAACCATTCTCGTTTACGTTCCATTCTTCATTTATCAGAATAAATATTAAAATGAAAGAAAATTTCAATAACGAGAGGAATATTTGTCCAGGAGAATGAAAACAATGCGGACAACAAGAAATATGAATCGCAAATTTTTTCCTATCTCACAGCCGTCCCCTTTATCGCTCATCGCGATATCGAATTTGCATACGCCACGACACGATGTCAAGACGAGAGAAGAAAACGTTAAGAAAACGATAAAAATATTGATTTTAATCATTTTAATCTCGATTAAGACTTTTTGAGGGTCTCCGATTTCAGGGTATAACCAAAACCGTCACACTAACATTGCATTATACATAAAGGATAATAACCATTGAAAATAACAGATTTACAACAGGATTTATCTCTCGCAATCAATCTTTTTACATATTCGTATGTATCGTCGTTGCAAAAGACTAAAAAAAAAAATCGTTAAGATATTTAAAAAAACGACGATTTTAATAAATAAATCCTCCCACTTTCCAATATTGTCGCGGACAATTTTCAAAAGGAAAAGTGACAGAAAAATCATCCGTAAGCATTTTTTGACAAGCCAATTTTGTTTCTTTTTTATTTTTTCATTTTTTTTTTTGTTTTTAATTGTAAAATGAGAACGAACGACGAACGAAGCTCGACTCGTCGCGACGTTGTGTATATTCAAAGATTTTATATATATATGTCGGTTGTTTAAATTTGTAACATTAATTCTGTTTTATTTTTAATTTTTATTTTTATTTTTTCCTTTTTTTTCATTATTTTAGCCGTAATTGTCGAATCCCTTCGTTAAGCTGCTTCGTTATCGTTTTATCCAGCCCCCGCAACCTTCTCATTGTTTCTCGGCCCCTTTTTTATTGTTGTATAAAAAAAATGTTGTATTTACGCTTCTCCGCTTTGCGTTGGAACGATCAACCACACTTGGGGAATAATTTATGAATTATTGACGAATTTTTACAATCTCTGTCCTCGTGAATTTCATTCTATGTGCAAAATAAATGAGGATTTTTTGTTTTAGCTAATGAAAACATTTTTTTCTTTTGGTTTTTGTGTTTTTTTGACGCTGCGCTCCGAATTTTTACAACGTTTTTCCATTTTTATCTTGGAAATTTCTCCTTCTTATCGGATTATTCGTTCGGATTATTTTTCGTAGGTGTCCACGTAACTCTTAGGGATGCAATATTAGGGGATATTGAGTTTAGCTAATTAGAGGATAAATAAACGAGCTTCGCTTCATTGGATTTTGGGCAAATATTATTATCGTTCATGAAGGTTTTTGTTTTATTTTTTGTTTGTTTTTTTTTTTTTTTTTAACGTAATTATAAATTAGGGCGATGCAAATGACAATGATGGACATTTGTGCATCGCGTTTCCTCCCCGGAGCTGATGGAATTCGATTAAACGCTAATTCCCTGCCATTGTTTCCTCCCAAACGATTTTTCAAGTCGCCACACTCATTTTGTCACAAGTCAATAACTTTTCAGTCACCGCCACTCGTCGCTGTTGTAAATTTTGTCATATATTTGTGGCGCATTATCGAACCCAACGTTTTTCCATGCATGCCCCGAGAATTCCCATTCTTTTTACCATTTTTCTTTTACCCTGGAGAACCGGAAGCAAGAAAATCGATTTTCATGGTGCAATTTTTTCGAGACGAAAATCTCGGAGGGTGTAATTTTTAGTTTCTGCATCAAACGCTCGATTTTGCATCGCTCCGATTTATTGAAAAAAAAGGAAAAAAGACGTAAATATACGAATAAATATTACGAATTATTGTTTGGACATTTCGAAGGACGAAAGTCAATTTTTAAGCGCGTTGCTCTCCATGTAAAATGTGTATCTACTAAACTATTCCATAATGCGTCATCAGACGGACAATTTATTTTTTAAATCTTCACCGATCGAATAAAAACAAAAAAAAAACAAAAAAAACTAGTCTTTCTCGAAAAAAAAGGGAAAAAGGTGAAAATAAACAAGGAAAATTCGTCAGACACATACACACACGACACCCTCGAAAAAAAATCAAATCGCGATGGACTAAAATATTTTTTGAACTCACGATAACGAAGAAAAAGAAATAATAAATAAATTGAGGAAGAAGAAAAGGGAGAAAAGGATAAAATAATAATACAATAAATGGAAAATTGCATTGTGTCGGGTTGAGCAAGAGAGGCGAATCCAGCATTACGAGATTAACATTTAACGAAACAAACAACAACAACAAACAAAGTAACAAGAAATAATAAATAAATATAAAAATTTAAGGATTAAGAATACGAGTGAAAATTGTCCATATTGTGAAATGATGACAAACGCGAAAGATCGTGAGAAAAATCATCTATTCCTGTCCAATTAGAACGATACTTATTATTATTATGATAATTATTATTAAGTAACTGATTAATTCGTTAGGGACGATTGTATGTAATATTTATTGAATAGTAATGATTTTTCGTCGCGCGATGTTTGCTCCTCGAACACACAAAAACTTGAGTCGTTATTTTTTCTTTTTTTTTAATTTTTTTTTCTCTTCGTTTTCGCTTTTTTTTTTTCGACACGATGGGAAAACATCGCGACTCGAAAGTTACGGCACCTGATGTTCACTGTTGGCGATACAGATTTGTGCGGAATGCCAGCGATTTAAAAGAATGAAGGAATAAGAAAAATTCATTATTATATTTAAATATACGCGAAAAGAAAAAAACAAACGAGCCAACACACAAATCGAGTACTCATTATATGTCACAGCGATGCTACTATGCCTATCATTGGTATAAACGGTTATTACGAATAAAAACTTTTATTTCAGTCAAGCTTGAAAATTTATACATTTTTTTATCACCCTCGTACGTGCTCTGAAATTTTTTCACAACTGGGTGAACAATCCTGTGTTGCAAATACGATGGGTTTGCTGCGGCATCGTATTTTCGATGGATTATTTAATTTGGAGGCAAAAAAAATGAGGATTTTTTCGGAAATTTCGTTTTTTGAGAAAAATGACGAATTTTTTTTGCTCTGTTTTGGAATTGAACGAAATCGAGGACTCTGGGGGAATAAACTGGACCGAAAATGAACCTCCACGCCGCTCGACGAGGCACGACTATGAAATATTCAATTAATTTGTAATTAACATCAATTTTTTCGATTAATTTGAAAACTGGATCCAGCCAGCTGATAATTTCAATACGACCACTAGAGAATAATGCACTGATGCGTTGCATCAAGAATTTCCTTAAATAATAGCAACGAGAGAAATGGAGCTCTAATTTCCAGTTCGTCGCGTACAATTGCCCAATTGTCAGAGATTTCCTGCATGGCTCGTTGTCTCCGCGCGCCGAGACGCCTGCTCAGAACGCATAATAGGGTCGAGATCTAGATTTCGTAGTTTCGTTTCTTTCGCCATAAGAGAAAAACACAAGATCAAACAAGCAACAAAGAGAGTGAAAAATAATCGAGATAACGCAGCGTGATATTATTGCGTCGTTATTTCACGTCGAGACGCTTGGCTGGAATGCGAGATTATAAAATCAAGAAAAAAAGTCCAACGCGGACGAATTAATTTTAAAATTAAAAAAATCATGAAAATTGCAAATTTCTCAATATTTAAAAAAAGATCGAAAAAATTCTCGACAACAAATTCGTTTTGCCACGAATTTTTGGAAATCCCGTTTCTTCCATCAACGTGTTGGATTGAGTCAGAGGATTCCTTCGAATTTTCAAACCACGTAATCCAGAAAAGTTTTTTTTTTATTACGACAAAGATTAAATTTCGAAATATTGAATTTCCGGTCTTCCGGGGGAATCTTCGCTGCTGCCATTACCTGCGCACATTGAATCACCGTTTTTCCACTTATGGAGAACACTCGCGATAACCGAAAGTCGCGATTCTCGTTGCAGGCCCTAAAACCGTGTCTCGACTCTGTTTGTTTTTTTTTTCTTTTTTTTTTTCAAAATAGAATCTTATCTACAAAATTCCGAGTGATTACTAATCGGACGTAATATCTTATGGGAGACGCGTGATTAATCATCGGGAAAGAATGAACGGATTCGAATCGTTGGAAATAAAATTGAGTGCTCCTCGTGAGGAAAAATATTGAATGGACGATTTTTATCTTCTCGATACATCGATTAATCAAAAACTTACGAGTATGAAAAAAATTACGTTCCAGCCGAACGAAGAAACGAAAAAAAAAAACATGAATTTTACAACCAATTTCCAATTTTTAGCCTCGTACAGCTTCTTGTTTTTCCTTTGCATCGTGAGAACAAAGATTTCCATGACAATGTCAGTTGCAGCGAGAAAAAAATTAGACGATCTGTAATTATCGTTTATTCCTTGGAATCGTCGCAACAGAAGAAGATTCCAATTGCAGAGCAGATGACAGTTCATAACACAAAACACGTGACTCATAGCACGCAGAGTCTTTCGAGAATGGTAGAATACTCGAAAAGCAATCGTTGCATTCTTGATACTCTCCGGATCATCGCGATCGTTGGAAAATGTACGATCGTCATTATTTATAAATTTAATTAACTATTTGATGAAATTCACAGAGTTGAGGAATTTTTTCATTTCCTCGCAAGTTTCCCAATGTGATTGAGCAATAATTTGGAGATTTGCAACTTTTTTCTCGATGTTTATACACTGGGATTGAAATTTTGTTAAAAATCGCGTCGATATTTTGTTGAACACGATAAACTAAATATTTTTGAATAATTTTGAAATTTTCCTTATTTTGGCAGTTTGTTTAGTTTCTAACGAAATTGTCAGCGAAATTTACGATTGGAATGACTGAAATTTGCTTCCGAAGAGACTTTCTACAAGATTTCTTGCTGGAGGGACAAAATTTTTGGGATTATTAAAAAAAAAAACGTTGAGTCGAACGTATCGAACAAAATATCGATCTTTTCCATCAAAATTTCATTATCAGTGTAGGAAATTCGTTTTTGAAGTGAATCGAATGGACCGAAATTTAGAGCACAGGCTCGCGTTTGACATCAATTTCTTTTCTCTCTCTCTCTCCTGCCGCTTGGATCTCGCGTTGGAGTTTCATCTCGTCAAATTGAATGTCGCGTTCCGAGTATCGTTTCGCGAGTGTGGGCCTTGGCGATGGCAACCAGAGAGAGAGAGAAAATCTCTGTAAAGTCTTGGGCCTTTTTATGCGCTCGTTGTTTTTGAGAATTAATGCAAATGCTGTACGATGAAATAAATGAAATTTTCTGCGCCGATGAACGAGACGAGGCGAGGCAAAAATATTCGTCAATCTTTTTTTTACACGTTTAAAAATAAACATTGACAATGCGATCGTTGGGAAATAAAATTGCACGTAATTTCTGCATGTTTAATAAATTTTACCCCCTCGTGTACACACTGGGTCAATTTGACCCGGACAGGTGGAGGGTTTCTTCAAAACAAGCAAATTTTCTCAATTGCCGAGCAGAAGCTGAAACAGAGCGTTTTTTTGCGAATTAATCACTCGCCGGGTCAAATTGACCCAGTGTGGCGAGAAGGGGTCATGAAAAAAAAAAACTCGACAAAATGCGATCGTTGGGAAATAAAATTGCACGTACTTTCTGCATGTTTAATAAATTTCACCCACTCGTGTACACACTGGGTCAATTTGACCCGGCCAGGTGGAGGGTTTCTTCAAAACGAGCAAATTTTCTCAATTGCCGAGCAGAAGCTGAAACAGAGCGTTTTTTTGCGAATTAATCACTCGCCGGGTCAAATTGACCCAGTGTGGCGAGAAAGGGTCAATCACCCTCGAACCGTCGGATCGACAAAGTCATCACATATTTTCTCTATTACCCTCACAGACTTGAACGTAAAATAACAATAATGATAATTGAAACAATACAAATCGGTGATTTATTTCCTATCGACACTCGTATCAGACACGAGGAGTGGTAATTTGTGTACTTAGGATGACTCAAAGTTGCGACAAAGTCTCTTGGTCATCGTGAATTACATTGAAAAGAAAAAAAGAAAAAAAAAGAATGAAAAAAAAAGTTGGAATGTTTCTTCCATGAGTTTTCGATTTATTTCTTTATGGGGGAGCGAGTGTGAGATTTTTGAAAGGTGCATGACTAAACGTTGAATCGTAGTGTTGAATGAAATCGAGAAAAAAAAAATTGGCGATGATTCAAATGGATCGGCGAGGGAAGTTAATTAAAAGTGAAAAAATGCCAAGTTCGAATTGGATCGCTGGGTGAATCGCTCGAACGGTTAAAACCCAAGGAAGATGTTGAACTTCCGAGAGCAGGAAAAAATGAGCGGAAGCTCTGGACAAAAGCTGACAAACTGCATCGCGAAATGCACGGCACGCTCTATTACTCACAGGCAATGACATTGCTCTATTAGAAATTCCGAACGGCGTCTAATCTACATTCGCGTGGCCGAAGGATATGCTCGGTGAGGAGCAACTTTTTCGGGGAATGCCCCGTGGCCCAAACCGCGGAACGGCCGTGGACGCGTGCGACAAAGATGGCGCTATGGGATCTTGAACTCTCGCAAAAAAAAACAAAAAACAAAACAAAAGCTGCGAGCCAAAAAATATCAAGTGACGAAAAAAAAAAATTGTATGGATTGAAAAAAGAAAGGAAATTAAATTTATGCCACAGCGACGATGACGAGTCTCGGGCAACGATCGCAATTCTTTCTCTATATACACACAGGGAATCCTCTGTTGGCTCCCGCACTCGCGATCATCGTTTTTTTCTTCCGTCCGCGATTCACGAGAGAAAAAGACGAGAGACATCGAGCAATATCCAGCCATGGGAATGCAATAATAATAATCGTTTCCCATCATCAATGCAAACAATAATTTGTATATTTCTATGATTAAATAAACATAATTGTTGTATTAAACGGTAAAAATTGAAATAAACTTATTCTTGCGATTAAAATTCGCAAGAATAAGTCGTTATCAATTAATTAATTAATAATTCAATCAATTCAGTGATTTCGAATAATTCATGTTAATGAACGATAAGTCATGAATAACTTAATTATTACTTGATAATATTATTTCTTCAATTGAATTAAATTTATTATTTTCATTTTATTTATGAAATATTTATTTATGAATATGTAAATTATTTAATTGTCAATTTGTTAATAATTCTGATAAATGTGTAAATTAATGACTATTCATTTACTATAATTATTCGTTTGTTCTTATTATTCATTATTTATTTATTTATTTATTTATTTATTTATTTATTTATTTATTTATTTATTATTATTATTATAGAATAATAATTATTCTTCAATGCAATTCAGTGAACATTTTCTTTTTCTTTACAATAATATTCAAATGATTAATTTATTAATAATTCAATCAATTCAGTGATTTCAAATCATTCATGTTAATGAACGATAAGTAATGAATAACTTAATTATTACTTGATAATATTATTTCTTCAATTGAATTAAATTTATTATTTTCATTTTATTTATGAAATATTTATTTATGAATATATAAATTATTTAATTATCAATTTGTTAATAATTCTGATAAATGTGTAAATTAATGACTATTCATTCACTATAATTATTCGTTTGTTCTTATTATTCATTATTTATTTATTTATTTATTATTATTATTATAGAATAATAATTATTTTTCAATGCAATTCAGTGAACATTTTCTTTTTCTTTACAATAATATTCAAATGATTAATTTATTAATAATTCTAGTAAATTTTGTCGTTGTTATTGAATGGTTATGATTATTAATCTAATCAAAGTTGGATGATTGTTTTTTGTTTGTTTATAATAATATACGAATTAAGATTTATGGTAATAACGATCACGAGGATGGTTGGGATTGGAGAAAGAGAAAGGAAGAGTGAGTCTCGTTTATAGTCTGCTGTAGAGCGGGGATATTCCAGGCTCTTCCAAGTCATCGAGCTACGATACTCGAGCGCGCGCGTTAAATCGGCGAGACTTGTCGCTAAATCGTACAAAAGAGATTCCTCGAAGCGGAAGTTGGATTGGAGAAAAAACGTATGAAAGAAAATAATTTGCCGAATGACTCAGTCAACAGGCTGATTAACCCTCCGCTACAAGATGCTCTATGGTGACGATGGGGAAAAGGCGGAGACACCGAGACACACTCACACACACTCCATCAATTAAACAGTCATCAAACACTCACCTCCAACTCAGTCCAGACTCTATAGTGGAATTTTTAGTTTATACAGTTGTCAATGAGTTTATAGAAAAAAAAACAACAGGCTTTTCTTTCACGATTTTTGGACTTTGAATTTTTTGTTGTTTTTCATGATCGAGTGCAGTCATTGCAGAAAATCTGCGACTCGCATTTTCACTCGAAAACACTTTTTCAAAACAAATTTTCAAACTCTCAGTTTTCACGTTCTCCAAATGTCAATTTTTCTCTCTCGTACTTGGTTAACCCTTCCAGTGCATAATTATTAGTGCATATGGGTCAATTTGACCCGAGGTTTTTTTCAAATCGTTGCATTCCGGTAAATATGCGATTTTTCGTGAATTTTTTTTAACTCAAGTTATTCGAGCATCGAGTTTATTACACTGTGAGTGCATATGGGTCAATTTGACCCAAAACCTTTTTCAAACCGTTGTATTCTGGTAAATATGCATTTTTTGTTTTCGTTTTGTAGAGACAGTCTTTTCAGTTAATTATCTATATTTCGTGGCTCTAAACTTGGGTCAATCTGACCCCAGGCGTTTTTCAAATCGTCACATTCCGGTAAACATGCATTTTTTGTTTTATTTTTTTATTTTCTAGAGACGCGACAGAAAACCGTTCGGGTCAAAACGACCCAGTTTGTACTCGAAGGGTTAATAACAAAAAAAACTTGCAGGCCAAGTTAATTTTCATGAGTTTTGTTTGTTGCATTTTTCATTATTCTGGAAAATGAAATTATTGCCACGAGAACGGTTTTTCCTCCCAGTGTCATCTGCAATCTGCGCAGTTTCTTCAACAATAATAATCGCGTCGAGATCAATCGCGATCGATGTATACGCGTTTTCTAAGTCGTTTCATTGGAAAGTTCCTTTTCCTCTTCCGCCCTCGCTCTATCGCTCGTTATTGAGCTAACCAACAGAAAATAATAGAGACGGAGAGAAAAAACGGTTGTTGGTCGCGCGGCGCGCGGTGACATTGGCCGCGATGCACACTCGTCATACTCATTCGAGCAGCTCCCACCTCGTAAAATCATACACACTCATATTCCGCACTCGTCAAACGTCTCCTTTCAACAACGAGACTCTCAAGAAGGACAACGCATTATGATGGAGTAGGGGCTCCGTTCTTTCGAGGTTTTAAAAAATAATTGATTGATAAATTAGCATGAGTTTTTGGCATGCAAATCAAATGCACAAAGTATCGATTCGTAAACCGCGCCTTAACGTCTTTCCACTGAGCTTGACCGTGAGAATTTCCGGCTCGAAATTCTGCCCGCACAAAGACCACAAAATTCAAGACGATTTTTTCAAACCAAATGCATTCCGCATTATTGCGCTCGACACAATCGTTCGAAAGATTTAAACGTCCGATTCTTCCTTTCCTTTTCAAGTTGAAATATTTATATCCATGGGATTCGGCCGTCAATCCCCCGCGTAGGAATTTCTCTCATTTCCTCGGTCCATTCACCCTGCTAACTTTTTTCTCCTCCATGCTCGATCTCGAGACATTTAAATAATCGCCTTTTCACCGAATCGAATCCCAACGACAACGTTTTTTCTTTTTTTTTTTCTTACCCCTTTCGCCATGTGGCTCGCGAGCTTCATGGGCGATAAGATCCTGGGGACGATTCAATTTAAAATTTCATCCACTCGATTTTTTTTATTCGATCCTAAAAATTCTTCGAATTTATTCAGCAAAAAATAATAATAAAAAATCGCTGATTCCTCGTTTTTTGATGCAACATTTTTCCATCGAAAGTCTGTCAACTTGCTCGACGATCTCGACGATAAAACAAATGCCGAAAGGTCCTTTGGACGCTGTAAAAATTCAGGCGACATTCTGAATACTGAAAATTGCGAATAACGTGGAAAAATTTTCCACTTTTATCGATGCTCGCACCAGAGACTCACGAACATGCTCATATTCGTATAACAATGAGGAAATGCACGTTTGTGTAGAGTCTGGACGTGGTGAGATCGCGAGAGATGCACGCGAGAGGACCGTCAATGAGTAGCCTATATGGACGAATAAAGAGGAAACGTTTGTTTTCAGGGGCAACCGCGAGAGTCGCACGAAGGGAATTCTCAGTCTGTGATTTTTAATAAAAACAACAGAAAAGGATAAAAATGTGAAGAGCGTTGGGTCGAGGCCGGAGAATACGTTCCCAGATGCAAAATCCTTTTTCGCCTTATGCACAACTGCATAAAACCCAAAAATCACAATTTCCACAGCAACAGACTTCAAATTTGAATTTGCGACTAAAAAAAATCGCCAATTTTCCAAATTTCTCTAAAAAAGAAAAAAAAATCGGCAGAGATTCGTGTCAAAATATTAATTACTTTTTTTTTCATCGCCTCAAGGGCCATTGACGATTTTTCGATTAAAAATCAAGTTTTCAAGAAAATTATCGAAAAATCTAATTACGTCCGCGTCGATCCCCGAAGTCTGGATCACGAGCTGCTCATCCCACACCCAAGACGAACGATAATCGAGAAAATCGAAAAAGAAATCGATTTTTTAAAACATCCCCTCGAGTTTATTTTTTGTTGATCGATTTTTTTGTACTTTTTAATTTATTTGGAGAATAAACGGCGAGTGGATGATGCAGAGTTGCAACAAAAATAGGAGAGAGAGCGACAGAGCGCGCGAGAGAGAGAGAGAGAGAACAGCAAAGAGGAGCGCGTGGTGTTCACAAAGTTGGAATGGTGGGAGGGTTGAATAAAAGGCAGGCTGGCGAACCGATAGTGAATCAGAGTGGAGGTGACTCCGTGCCAGCTCTCGCGGAAGTCCTCGCGTCTCCGAGCAGCGATTATTTTATTTCGATATCGTGAAGGAAAAGTTGAAAATAAAATCGTTGAGCATTAAGGAGAAATGTATGTCGACGAGAAGTGTTAAAAAAAAGTCAATGAATAACGAGGAAGAATAAATATTCGTGAAAGTTTCGACTGTTTTTTGACTCTGGACAATTTTGGAGCTCACAGTACAGTTCCGAGACGACGAAAACAATATTTTTCTATCATTTGCAACGAGTGAGATTTCGCGAATCTCCCGGAAGAGGATTACGACGAGTTTGGCACGAGTTTTCCAGTTTTTTAATTTTTTTCATTTTTTTTTTGAGAAAAATCGAGCTCGAAGGACGGAAAGGATTAATTATCCTGGCGTAACTTGCGGCTAACTTTGAATGCGGATATTATGCTCCCTCGCAATCGATAGTGTCGTGGCAACCTCGTGTTCCCTTTGACCATCAAAAGAGCTCAACTCGGACAAAAGTCTCTCGCGACTCGTTAAGCCCGCGACCAAATCCGCATAGACGCTAAATTCAGTGAATTTTTCAGCTCGTTAGTATTTTTTGAAAAACCACAAGTGCATTTTTTCGATCAGTGTTTCTTGATCTTTTTCTCGAGCCCAAAGTCACTTTTGCATTTTTTTTTGTTTGTACAAACGTAAGGTTTGTAAATTATCGAAAAGATCGATTTAAAAATAGTGGCAAAATGGAACCCATCGACCGGAGAAAATTGAGTCGCTCAGCAGGATCAAGTTTTATCAAATCTTTGACATTCACCCTCCTGGGCCTCCTTGTGTGCGCGAAAAGTGGCCAAACTGGTCCCCTGATTACCGACACCGGAGCGATGGTGAGTAAAATTTCAAAATTCGAATGAAATATTTTGGAAAAATAATAAATCTGCATTTTTTATTGCAATTTTTTAAAACCGAGTTTCGAGCGTTGCTCTATTTTTTTTCTCGCTGCTCGATTCACGCTCTCGTGCATTTGACAATTGAATCGTGACGAATGTGTGCGGAAGGTGCGTTTTTTAAAAACTCTGACAACGAACGGGAACGAACTCGATGCGAAAAAAAAACATTAGCCTCTTTTTCCATTTGCTCTGTGAAGTTTTTTCGCCAATTACTAGATCGAGAGGCCTTGATGAACGACCAAGTGGAAAATAAAATCGATTCCATTTCGAAAGTTTCGTTCTATGAGTTATGGAAACCCATGAGACGTAGCAAAAGTCATTTTTCTTGTAAACGTCACGTCCATACTTCACCGAGTCATTTCTGGCTGTACAGGGACATTCAAAAAGTAAAAAAAACTTAAAAAGCTCGAAATCGAGTAAAAAAAGTTGAATTTTCAGGGAAATTATTTTTTTTCCTCCTGTAGCAACTCCGAAAACTTGATCCGACCCTTCAGTCGATTTTACTTCTTCTTTTTTAACGTGAAAAAAAGCAGATTCGCAAAAGAATTTTTCATTCACAACTTTTTCGAAAAATTCGACCGGAAAATTTGAACAAGAGTGGAAAAGTTGAAAAAGGAAGGAAACGTATTTACCAAAGGGGCAAGTTCGTACATTTCGCTTTTGTAATGGGAACAATTCTGTAATCGTAACACCAAGATAATAATCTTGTCTCTTGTGGTAAATATACAAAAAGAAAGAGTGCAATAGGTGGATAGAGAGGTGGCTGATGTGTGTGTACACTTGTAAGGGGAAGGGCGATGGATTTGAGGCTCGCGTTGGAAATCAACAAATTGCTCAAGGTGCAAATACAAAAAGATAAGAGCACATGCTCCGAGATAAAGTGTGTTTGATGCGCGTAATCTTTTACGCACTCATCTGTCTCTTCCTCCTTCTATACATCAGATAATTAAACTTTGCCTCAAAAATTCACAGCGAACTGCTTCGCCTGAGTCATATTTAAATATTTATTTGAATAATTCAGTCAAAGCCGAGATATTGCCCGCGATGATCAAGATTTTGGATCAACCAGCCAATTAAAATAGTCAATGAAATAAAAGGAGATTTCAATTCGACGAATATCGATGCTGAGAATAAAAACGACACGGTTTTCAACGCGTGTCAGCACGGTTCCGCGATCGATGACGTAAAATACAGGATCGTGACGCGAACCAAGAGAGCCAATACTCATCGACGAGGGGAGAGACAACCTTCGATCCTGGTATCATGATTTTATTGAAAAAACCGAAGAAAAAGCGATGGTGGCGATTTCGCGTGGCAAACAGCATGTAATTTTTCATTTACACGTATTTTTATATCAAAGGAACATATACGCATGTAAATGCATTCATTAATACGAGAATAAGCGAATGTGGGGCAATATGGACCCCTATACTCGTCTAATGCAAAACGATCTGCTGGCAAATATTCGAGTGTGTCTTCTCAATTTATTCGAATCAGAGAATTTTCCAGGTGGTCCATTTTGCCCCAATGACCCTCGTTTCCCCTCAATGTAGTCACACTCATTAAACCATGGCGTGAGATACCGATCGTCAAAACTCGAAAGATCTCTCAATCGATTAGTGACACACTTAACGAAAAAAAAACGTATACGACTCGCTGCCATTTTCTCACAAGTCAGTATAGAAAAATTGCAGTTTCCTTTCGATTTTTTTCATACGATAGTCGAATTTTCAAATCTGCAATATTATAAAAAAATATTTCCCAGCAGTCTGTTCTTATCAATAAAAGAACGAAGTTTCATTTTATTAGAAACTCGAAACTCAGACCCATTTCTGAATATGAAAATGGTTCGTTATTGCTGTGTGGAATTTGTTTTTTTGGGGCAAACAATTTATTTGAATTTAAATGGAACAAGTGAGCTGAAAAAAGGCGATAAAAGTGTTGCGTGTGGAGAATAAAAGTGTTCGTCATAGATTCATATCGTAATTACCTTACCCAGAAATTATCGACTGAATCTAAAAATATGTGAACCATTATTTTTTATGTTCCAAGTGCTGACAGTTTTTTTTTCGTTTTCCGCATTCGCTTCAATTTGTCGTTGAGTTCGAATTTCCAATGGATAAAAAACGAACATCTACTCGTCGTTAGTTTTATTCTCGATGAATTGTAATTGGATAAAAAAAAAAAAAAACAAAGGAATTATAAAAGTTTAACAAACAGTTACGAGACTCTGAGGTGCATCACTCGATGCATTCTTAGCATAATTATAAAATAAATATATATCGCATATATAATGGTGAGTACATAATGTACTAGGAAATGGTAAATGTATGTAAAATGGAGGACGCGGAAATAGTAAAGAAATCGAGGGGATCCTCATCTCGCTCGAGCGACCTTCGTCCATCTCGTCATTTCCATGCAGTCCGGACACGATCGAATATCCCTCCCCCCTTTTTTTTCATCCTTCTCTTCTCGCACCGTTGGAATATTAAATAATCTCGATTCTATCGTCAAATCGTCTCTTCTCGGTCTATTCCCTCTGGCTGATTCACAAAGATCGCCAAGGGATTGGAAGGATCGGGGGGAGAACGATTGTAAAAATTTCAAAAACTCAAATCCCACGAAATGATGATTTTTTTCGGTTCCCAATTTTTTATCCGCCCCGAAATGAGTTTCATTTCATTGGCACGTATCGAGAGTTCATCTCCTGATGAAAGAGAAGGTTAGAGAATTTTTATTCACCGGAAAATCGACGATTGAGCGAATGTGGGGTAAAATGGACCATTTTGCCCCACATTTTCCTTTCTTCCTGTGAAACTCAGCTGGTGAATTTAAGCGGCAATTTGCACCGATAGAACGTTCTCATAATGGCGAGATCGACGGCGCAATATTCATTCCTTGTTTTTCCTGGTAAATGAATCGTTCGTAAAGTTTCATTGGTTTGTGGTTCAAAGTCTTGCAGCTCTCAATTACGTGATACCGTATAAATCTAATGGTCGATAATTACAGGCGAGACACTGTCGTGTCCTGGCTGAGGTGAAAAAAGAAAATGATCTTTTCGAAATTGATACGAAAATGGGATCAATTCGAAAAAATAAAAGTTGAACGTCTGCTGTTTCGTAAAAAAACAAAAAATACAAAAAAAACAGATTTTCCACTCGATTCAGGCTGCTCGACGATTTTCCTTGGTTCACTTGTGCACCGCTCGATTAATGATGAATCACCTTGTCGGACTGTGTTCTGCCCTGGCATTTATTGACTCTATACACACAAACATACACATGCGTGTATTTTTATCTATACATTGAAAAAAATCCAAGCGCAGCATAATTTTACTTCCTGCTGGCTGAATCAGCAGTTTTTAGTCAACCAGCAACGAGACCAAGCAGAAGCATCATCATGGAAATGGCACATGTGTGCCAAACTGAGCAACGAACAGGCACTGATTCACCGTTGCGATTCATTTTTCCATTTTTCGTTTCAAGTCCCATTTTTATATTTCATTTTTACAAACTGACGAATAGGCTCGAGAGACACGATTCCTTTTTTTTCAAAATCACACACGGCCTCCTCGTCGTAGACATTTCGTAATAAAAACTAAAAATCGATTCGATTCGCTTCTTTCGCGATCTTGGAAATGGTTCCCTTGGCCAAAACGCTTATTCAGCCACGACAGCAATTATTTCACGTTGTAAAAACATCCACAAAAGTCGAGACAATATTGTCGGAACAAACAAGTAATGAAAAAAAAATTTTAAATAAATAAATAAAAAAAACAATTGCTTTTCGAGCAACAGGCAATTGACCCCCTGGACAAAAAATATAAAATGCACGACGAGCTGCGTTCGTTCTACCAGTAAACCAGTAGTATAAAGGACATTCCATTGTGTTCTCATCTATAGATATATACATTTTATTTACCCACACTCTTTATGCAGCTTGCATTTTTAACTTTGGCACGATCTCCCTCCGAGACGTACTCCAACTTTTACGAGATGACAACCGTATTCATCATCATTTTTGTTTCTCTTTTCCCTCGTACCATAATCCAGAAAAAAAAACAAATCAACGTGCACGATCGTTTGAATCTTGAATAAAAACAAAAGTTACATAATTTTTTAGAGACATGGGAATGCTTCGCGATTTAGTTGACGAACTAATTATTTAATTTTGCAAAAACCTTTTTTTTTTAGCAATTTTTTGATAAAAATTTCGCGATCAAGGAATCAGCCACACAAAGAACAAATCCCCCTGCTTTTTGCATCTCGTCCCCGATGTTTTGTCTCTCGACTTTGTGTTGTTTCTCTTTCCTCGTCTCTCGCGATTTAAAAATCATTTTTATTATCATCGTACGAGTACTCTACAGCGAAGCGATCTTTGCTTTTTGTATTCGCAAAACGTGTCCGTTGGATGAAGATGCGAGGGCGGTGCAGAATACCGATGCGTTTTGCCTCGACAAAGACCTCTTCAAGGACGAGGTCACGAGCGATTCGTTTCGCCTGGTACGCGATTATTATACACTCTGGCTTGCACTCTCCTGCCATCGTCGGATCGTCTCGGAAAAATGTGATGGAAATTGAGTTAAAAAAAAAAAACACCATAAAAACGTAGAAACCCATAAAAACCCCATAAAAATCGATAATTTCCCATGAAAAAATGGAAAATTGCGAGGATCGAAATCGTAGTTTCTTGAACTTTTCGCACGCAATGAAAATCCAATTGTCAAAATGTGGAAAAAACGTGCTGCACGATTCTTCCTCGTTCGTTCGAGATTTTTTATCAACGATGTTCCGGAGCAGTGGGAGGGGCACGGGGCAAAGTTTCTTGATAACATTTCGCTGATTAGAGAGCCGAAATTTCCAAGGCGAAATTTCATTTATATTTTTGCGCATTTTTTTGCCCCCAAAAATGGGCTCGGAGTTTATAATTCCAAGTTCGATAATCCGGCGGTCGTGTCGAATGAGAAATTTCACTAATTTCAAGCATCGCCAGCCACCATAATCATTAATCGTCGAAAAAAAGCGAAAAGTGGGGCAAAATGGACATCAGGAAATTTAAAAGAAGAAAAAAAAATTCTTGCCGATTCCTCGACAAGCAGAGAGTGAATGAAATGTTTTACGTCGAATTTGTAAACGCTCGGAAGTTGATTTTTAAGCACCGATCCAGAAATACACGTGGATACGTCAATATCGTTATCGGGTTAAAAGTAAAGGTGTGCAATCGCCAAGTAAAATGCACGAGAACGATGCGTCACTTTGGCGATAACGAAAAAAGACAATAATGCTTCCCGCTCATATAGCTCTTGGGATCGTGTCAATAATTAATCGATACAAATATCTCCACGGTTGGGAACAAATGATCGAAGAATCGATCGCTTTTCTCACGTTCGAGTTGCTCGCGTTTCGTGACAATTCGTCCAATTGATCGCTGCCAATTTTTTTTCCTCTGTTGCTGTCTTATCAGACGCACGTGTAATCCCTTTGTCGCATTTTGTTATTTTATCAGTTGGTGATATTATACGAGGCTCGTTGAATGATCGAACTCGATGGGAATCGAATATGGAACTCGGAAGACGCGGGCCCCCAAGAGGCTCTAATGAAATTTCAGGCTTGCTCGGGGCCTGAGCGAAAACGAAATTCTGGTTTTTCTTGTGCAGAGCTCCAGGATTCTTGGTCAATTTTTCGACAGGACGATAAAACGCAGTTTTTTGAGCATCTGAACGTAAAATCGGTGCGAAAATTGTTGGGGTTTTTAACCTTCGCCGAATCGCATGATTTTTTATGGCGACCCGGATCATTTTGGGTCTGAATTTTCGTCCTGCCACTTGTATCTCGCGTATTTGGAGAGAAAAAAATCGGAAAAAATTCTGAGATGCTCGCCGTTGATTCTATTTTGAGGTTTCATAGTTTTTAGCGTTGTTGCATTTGTTTATTTTTAAATGAAACGTTTTGAAAACGAGATTTTTGAAAAAAAAGTTGTCGCTTGGGTCAGAAAGACCCGTANTTTGAGGTTTCATAGTTTTGAGCGTTGTTGCATTTGTTTATTTTTAAATGAAACGTTTTGAAAACGAGATTTTTTAAAAAAAAGTTGT
This sequence comes from Hyposoter didymator, assembly GCA_037952995.1. Taxonomy (NCBI): domain Eukaryota; kingdom Metazoa; phylum Arthropoda; class Insecta; order Hymenoptera; family Ichneumonidae; genus Hyposoter; species Hyposoter didymator. The sequence goes on from JBAJMU010000011.1 coordinate 4,495,140, forward strand.
CGCTTGGGTCAGAAAGACCCGTACGAGTCCTGCCACTTGTATTTCACGTATTTGGGGAGAAAAAAATGGGAAAAAATTCTGGAATACTCTCCAATGATTCTACTTTGAGGTAGAATTGTTAATTTTCAAATAAAACGTTTCAAAATCAAGATTTTGGAAAAAACCTTGAGGCTCGGGTCAAAAAGACCCATTTGATCCGCGGAGGTTAAAATTGAACAAAAGAATAATTGGAAAAAGTATTTTTCGTTGGTCCCCAACGTTGCGTGACATCCAATCGGGCCCGACAAAGAAGCGAAACTTTTTTTCGTTACATCACACGCGGAGGCCGAATTTCGGAAGGAAAAATTGGAAGATCGTTCGTGTCACGTTTTACCGCGGAGGAGAGGATACAAAGGAATTATTGTCGAATGAATCGTCCGCGGTGAATTTCCTCATTACGCGCGCGTTAAATTATGGAAAAGAGCGTCGGGGGCCCGAGGAACGAGAAAATATGCGCGATGCATAAAAGTGTTGCCGAGTTCCGAGCAGCGCTCGGCCGGATTCCGAGAAGAGCGAGGAGATCGTTCAACAGTCCGCTGATTCAGAGTCCCCGGGGGCAGCCTCCGAGGCACGCGGACACTCCTTCGATCTTTTACGCCATTATTGATGCGTCGCCGCGACTGACCAACAGTTCCACGAGCGTTAACATATATCTACAGAGCGTCCACTCATAGCGTAGGTGTGAAAAAGCACGTGGGCAAAAAGTTTCCTTCATCAATGAATGAGAATGTTCGAACGCTTTGCCTGCGAGCGTGCAATTTCTTGGAAATTGTTGCGTTTCGCATCCGCTGGACCTACGAGGCTTTCCGCGATGTAGCGTGTTCGATTTCAAGCTCGAGAACTCGTCGATTGCCCCATTTTCGACAGGGGTCCATATTGCCCCACATTACGTTTTTTTCCATCAGTACCATTGCCCGGGGCCTAAAATCGAGCCCGGACCTCTCAATACTTTTTCTTCGCACGTAATCGCACGTCAGGTCAAAGGCGCGAGTGTATTTTGCTTGACATCGATGATACGCGAATTATAAATAAATCAGAAACCGCACACACCCACACACTTTACTTTATACAAAGTACAGGGCGATCAGTGTTTCCTCAGACTCTCGCCACGATCTTATCGGGTCAGTCCCCCGGCTCTCGTCTCTCTCTCTCTCTCGCTGCTCAATTTTTTTCTCCTTTTCTCTCGCCTCTCTGCGCGTCGCCAGGGTTCGTTGTTCGCACTCACAAGCCCGAGGATTCATCGGCATTATTCGCACGCCAAAAGATTGCTCGCAAAATTTTCATTCCCAGAGACTCCCATCATCAAATCCGAGTTTTCATTCATCTCCGTTTCCCTCTTATCGCTTCAACAAATTCCTCGGAGGCCTCGAGCAAACTCAAGATTTCGATTTACCACGTTTTCCCACCTCCCAGAGCCTCGCCCTTGCCCCGATTCGATTTTTGCCACAAGCACATGAATGCAAAATTTAAAAAAGACTCTCGCAGTCTCGTATGACTGCGACAAAAGAAATTTAATTTACGAGCTGTCACGCACCGAGAACGTTAGATCGCGAGGCTTTTTCAACGAGTCTCGTTCTTTTCGCAGTCTCAACGTGTATTTTCCACTATCGCGGGAATGACCCAAAACTCGGTATTCCCCGAGACCTTGCCCATTTTTCTTATTAACCTCGAAACGAGATAAATTTTGTTTCCTTTTTATTTTTTTATTTTACTAAACGAATCGTCAAACGACGTTTTCCTAGCGAGCTACAGATAACGCGGAATTCAATGTTCAAGTCGATTCCGTCGCCTCGCCTCGCACCTGATGAAAAAAAGCGATTTTTTTTCCTACAAATTGACGAATATTTAATTTTTGTTTTTTTTTCTATTTTCAGAGATACTTGTCGCAATTTGGATACTTGCCACCATCGAATCCAGCCAACGGTGGCATCATAAGCGAGGATTCAATGTCGAACGCTATCGCTGATTTTCAGGAGTTTAACGGTCTCAATGTCACAGGTAATTATTTAGTTGACTCTCTCGATTTCCTCTCAGACGATTCGATCGCCTGCCAGGAAACGATCTAATAAAACACTCGGAATACGAAGAGGCGGTTTTTACGACCCCGTTATTTCCTCCTTATTCGCATATCCCACGTGCAACATTTTGCTCGGAATATAAAATTGAAAAAGATTGAAAAAACGAAGAAGAAATCGTCTCGTAATCGTTTACTACAACGTCAGCCACTTTTATACTCTATTTTTTATTTTTTATTAGTACATGTACCTCCGCAGCGTCTGCGTGAATCATCCACATAATCCACCGGATGCATTCATTCAAAGAGCTTTTCAAGGACTAGCTCCGCGTCCCGACAGAGTACGCGAAATTATTGAATTTTCTCTCCCTCGCAGCTCTCGACCTTTTTCTCAATCAAATCCAAACAAAAATATTCTATTGTCTCGAAAAAATGGTGTCGATGACCATGAACCTCCACACATGGGACAGTGAACTCGATCGGTACACAAAATTCACTTTCCCATCAACGCGAAGGGAATGAAATTTTGTTAAAAATCGTCGAGATTTTATTCAACACGATAAACCAAATTTTTTTTCATAATTTCAAACTTTTCATTATTTCGAGTGGCGCGACAAAAATTTGCTTCCGAAGAGACTTTCTAAAATATTTTTCGCCGCGTGGACACAATTTTTGGGATTATTCAAAAAAACGTTTAGTCGAGGGTATCGAACAAAATATTTTTCATCGGGACTTTGAATTTTTTCTCAAAATTCGTAACAAAAATGAAAAAAAAAATAAAAAAAATCAATTTCGTCGAAATTTGCAAGTGAAAATAATGAGAATATGCGAGACGCGATGATTCACGCTCGCGATGGGAGTTTACCGAGCGAGAATAATTTGGAGAACCGGAAGTGGAGCAAAGAAATGACAAATTATCGATGAAATCGAAGGAGCCAACGTTATTCTTTTTTTTTTCTCTTTTATAACCCTCGGACTGTGTGTAACTGCGGATGATTCAGAGATCGAGTTCGATGAAACGAGGAGCAGTAAAAAACGATGAGAGTTCCGAGAGAGTGTCGTTCGCGATGGGGTTTGAGCTGAAAATGAGTCACGAATGGAATACGCGCGAGTGTAATTTGCACATGCCATTCTTATTCTATAAATAATCAGAAGCAGACGTTGCAGAAAAAAAATTCCTCCTTAGATCGTGAATTCCGACCAAGAAAGATTTTTTTTTTTTTTTTTCGAAAAATTGAAAAGAAATTTGTAAGTCGAATGCAAATCGTATGAGTAACGAAGAAACGACCTCGGAGATAAGTGCGTGGCAGAGTTGTGAAGAAAAAAATCGATGTATTGTAGAAAAAAGTGTATTTATTTTCCAAAGCGAAGAAAAAGTGATAAAAATGAGGGACAGAGGTGTAGAGATGGAAACATAGGTGTGCGGATGACTGCAGCGCGATAAAATCCGTGTCAAGGTCATGCGGGCTCATCCTGATAACCGTTAGAGGCCTTTTGCGTATTTTTCCTCCTCCTCCTTTTGAACCAACTAAATGGCCGTGTAATTAGCAAAGAAGAAGAAGAAGAAGAAGAAGCAGAAGGAGGAGGAGGAGGAAGAGGAAGAAGAATCGTAGGCGAGTGTGTAAAAATCTTTTTCCAACATTTTTTATTCCGAGCCCGATAAACACGAGGATGTGAAATAATCGACAATTAACGGTTTATTGATGCCTGGAGGAGAGACGACTCGACCATTTTTTCTCGGTGTGTTTACGATACGACAATTGTGTAATTTTGTTTCCACGTCTTTGCGTCAGCCTGCTCGTTTTTTTTTTTCCTTTTTTTTTTATCTCGTCCCTGAAAAATTAATTGTCGATGGGGCAAAAATATTTTCGCTCACGATCCGCGACGAACGATCGAAAAAATTCATATCTTCTCCAAAATTCCTCATTTTTTTAACACGACAACTTTTTTTTATTTCGTTCAGGAAAATTGGACAACGAGACGACTCGCCTGATGACTGCACCGAGATGCGGTGTCAAGGACAAAATAGGAACGTCCGATGGGAGATCGAAACGATATATTCTTCAAGGTATAAATAAATAATAACAATAACAACATTGTCATTCACCTGATTATAAAAACATGAATAAAATAATAATTCTGATTGAAATGATTGTTGATAATTACGATGATCCTTTCAATTATAATTATTATTTCAATTTTTTACAAGAAAAAAAACAATTTTAAGTAAAATTTTGAGTAAAAATTAAAATTCAATAATAACGATCAATTAAAATAATAAATAATTATCAATGATTGATAATTGTCGGAATTATCCATAATAAAATGGCTATTGTTAATATTGTGCGAATAAATTTATTTTTATTCAATAATATTTGATAATCTACTTATTAATTATTATTAATTATAAATTTAATTAATAATAATGAATTAATTCGATTATTTTGCCAATAAACAAAATTATAATTATTCAAATTATTGCAATAAATAAATTCATACAATTTTTAAATGAATGAATAAATTTATCAATCGAATTTAAAAAAAAATAATTAGTAATCGTTATTCATGAATGGCTATTCGATGGCAATTAGCAATTTTCTATTTATTCATTAATTTTTCTCGTCGATGGTTATCAAAAACGAAAATTCATTTTTTATCCGACTTGAAAACATTATAAAATTATTGTGATTGATGGGAATTGTTCGAACGTTGAAAATGTCGAAAAATTTGGAAAGAGTCTTGACGCAATGTTTACGTGTGACATAAAAAGTAAAAGTTTCACTCTTACACGATTTAGTCTCGTAAACGTCGACGAATATCGAATCTGAATTTGTTTTTTTTTATTTTTTTTTATTTTTGAGCAATAACTTGGCAATGTTCCGCTTCAATGACAATGAATTTACGAATCGAAAGGATTCACTTTTTTCCTGTTGTTTACTTCACAACGAGACGACGAGCTCGCTCAGATGGAACGAACCGACACGGCGAATTTCTATCGGCAATTGACTAATCTGACGAATTTTATTTTTCATTTAAATTTCAAGTCGATTTTTTGGAACGTTTCCAGTCACGATCAATTATTACCACGACGATACAGAATTTTTTTTCGACGAAACTCAATTCGGTCATCAATCTAGCGGGCACAATTCTTTTCGTAATTTTTATGTTCATTTTTTTTTGTTAATCGGCAAATTTATTTTCCTCGTTATCATTTTTATTTTTATTTTTTATTTTTTTGAGGAAATTTTTTTGAGGAATTCGTTGAGTAATTTTTTTTGCCTGACATGCTGTGAGAATTTCTGAAATTCTGTTGGTTCATTTCGCAATATTGTTTACGGGCTTGATTTGCAACTTCACGAAGGAGGTAAATAGAGTTATAAATTAAGAACAAAGAAGCTGCATGATTGCGCAATCTGTGCACATGAAAACACGAGGAAAAATGATAATGAACGATTCCGCGAGGATCTAATGGAGCACCTAGTTCACGTGTGCATCAAATTTATAAAAAAGAGACAATCGCGATAAGAGAAAAAAATGCAAAGCCTGTTTGTTCGGTTGCATAAAGATCGTGAAATAAAAACGTGCGTTTTTATTTTTCGTACGAGTAACACGAGCACGAATCCCAGCAGGATCGACGATTTTTTTCTTTTAATTTTTCGTTATTGAGATAAAATGACGAAACGGACGTTTTTGTTTTTTGTACGAGTAACACGAGCACGAATCCCAGCAGGATCGACGATATTTTTCTTTTAATTTTTCGTTATTGAGATAAAATGACGAAACGGACGTTTTTGTTTTTGGAAAATCCTGAAAAATGTTTCTTTTTTTTATTTGATCAGCAAAATTCAACAGCATCGACGATTTTGGTTATTGAATTTTTCTCTATTGAGATAAAATCCTGGAACGGACGTTTTTGCTTTTAAAAAATTCTGAAAAATGTTTTTTTTTTTTTTTTTTCAATTTCATCGAAAAATTCAGCAGAATCGACCATTTTTTGTGTTGAATTTTTCTTCATTGAGATAAAATCCCGAAACTGACGTTGTGGTTTTTGAAAAATTGTAAAAAATGTGTTTTTTCTTTTCTTTTCTATCGAAAAATGAAACAGGCTCACGATGGCGCGTCCGAAATTTGACGTACAAAATCACGAGGTATCCCCGCACAAAGTCGTTGACGAAGAGTCAAGTCGACACGGACGTTGCCAAAGCTTTTGGGGTTTGGTCGGATCACACGGATCTGACTTTTACTCAGAAGAGCCCGAACACCAAGGTAAGAGTCCGCTCCGGGTCATTTTGACCCAGAGCCATTTTTCATCACGATAACAATCGATTATATGCTCCGGGTCATTTTGACCCATCGGCGTGCGAAAAATCGGGCTAATTCGATTTCGTTTTCCTCCGAAGAACGTGCACATAGAAATTAAGTTCGCGAAGGGTGAGCACGGGGACGGAGATCCGTTCGACGGACAAGGAGGTACCCTGGCCCATGCATATTTCCCAATATACGGTGGAGACGCTCATTTCGACGACGAGGAGATCTGGACAGTCAACAGTTTGCGAGGAACGAATCTTTTCCAAGTAGCGGCTCACGAGTTCGGTCACTCGTTGGGACTGAGTCACAGTGATGTGCGAGCAGCGTTGATGGCGCCGATTTACAAGCCCTACGAGGACAGATACGTATTGGACAGCGACGACATCGAGGCGATCCAAGCTCTTTACGGAGAAAAGACGAAGCCTGCGGCAACGGACAACACCAACCGAGCAGCGGTGCCAAAAACTGGCGAGGAGGATCCGGACCTTTGTACCAATCCAAAAATCGACACGATGTTCAATTCTGCCCAAGGTCACACCTACGTATTCAAAGGTCAGAGCCTAAACCTTTTTTTAAAAAATCAGTTTCTTATTTTTTTTAAAATATTATTAGTTTATTATTTATTTTATTTATTTTTATTTATTATTTATTTATTTATTATTATTATTTAGTATTTATTATTTATTTATTATTTATTTATTATTTATTTATTATTTATTTATTATTTATTTATTATTTATTTATTATTTATTTATTATTTGTTTATTATTTATTTATTATTTATTTATTATTTATTTATTATTTATTTATTATTTATTTATTTGTTATTATTTATTATTTATTTATTATTTATTATTTATTATTAATTATTATTTATTGTTAGTTTAACAATTTATTAACAATATTATTGATAAATAATTATTATTGATTGTTAATTAATTTATTATTTATCATATTATTGACTTAATTTTATATAAATAATAACAAGATTATTATATATTGCTAACATAACAATATATTATTATATAAATATTAGATATTTATAAATAATGTAAATTTATAAATATTATATTTATCTATTAATTTACTTATTATTTAATTATTATTTGTCAACTTTTGAATGTATTAATTTGTAATTATTGAATTTTTATGAATAATGTTGATATAAATGTTTATGATGATTTTAAAATGAGAATTGATGGGCGACAGGTGACAAATACTGGAAATTGACCGACGATGGTATCGCGAGCGGATATCCCAAGCGGATTAGCGACTCGTGGAGAGAACTGCCCAGGGATATTGACGCCGCATTCACATACAAAAATGGAAAGACATATTTCTTTAAGGTAATTACATTTTTACGTTCGTTTCGTCGGCTCGATCGAGTCGCAATGTCACGATGTTATAGCGAGAAAAAAAAAATGCGCGATCAGCTGATTAATTGATTTTTTGACGTTTCAACAATTTTCAAGGGCTCGAGGTATTGGAGGTACATTGGAAAAACAATGGATGGCGATTATCCGAAACAAATAAGCGAAGGATTCACCGGAATACCCGACAACATCGACGCCGCTACCGTTTGGACCGGAAATGGAAAAATTTACTTTTACAAAGGGACGAAATTCTGGCGATTCGATCCCACACAAAAACCACCTGTCAAGAGCACTTATCCGAAACTTCTGTCCAACTGGGAAGGCGTGCCCGACAATGTTGACGCCGCACTAAAATACAAAGGCTTCACATACTTTTTCAAGGGCAACGCTTACTATCGATTCAACGATGCATCGTTTTCCGTAAGAATTTTCGAAAAAAAAAATGATTGTTTAGAAGAAAATGCGATTTTTTCGCATTTCCCAGCGAAAAATCGACGTGAAAATCATTTTTATCAATTATTTTTCGCCCCAAGGTCGATCGTGACAATCCGGAATTCCCACGATCCAGCGGCTACTGGTGGTTCGGTTGCAGATCGGCGAACAAAGGAACACTAGGTAATGTCCGATGGAACGGAGGCTACCCAATTGATAATTCTTTCTTTTATGGCAATTTGGAAAAGCCTGGGGCCAATCGACCGGATAAAGGTTACGACGATGCTCACGATGACGTCGGCGACATCATTTTGGACGCAGGTACAGATGCACTTTCGATTTACCTCGGGAATACCAATAACTTCACTTTTTTATTCTTCAAAATTCAAGAGACGATTATTTCAATCGGTGGAAACTTAAGAAACTCCATTTTTACAGTAGAATTAACTTTTTTTACGTTTTCTATTGCTTCACTAACTTTTGTCCCACCTGGCTAGTACGACGAGTTCATAATTTACCGGAAATCGTCACCATTTTTATGAAAAATCATTTTTTCCATTTTCCATTAAAAATCACGAATCATTAGTTTCCTTTTTCCACGAAAAATCGATCCGGTCCCTGAAACGGGAAACTTGCCAACGTTTCATTAACTTTAATGGTCGCCAAGTCCATAAACGACCGGCTTAACAAGACGAATTGACAATTCACTGGAAATCCTTGCCATTTTGATGAAAAATCATTTTTTCCATTTTCCATTAAAAAACCACGAATCATTAGTTTCCTTTTTCCATTAAAAATTGATCCGGTGCCTGAAACGGGAAACTTGCCAACGATTAACGAACTTGAATGGTCGCCAAGTCCATAAACGAGCCATGGGGCTCAGTGGACAAGGGAAGAGGGGTTTTGTGAACCGGAAGTGATGCAACACATTCGTGTCGTTGGTTACGAGTGTAATTTTTCATAACGCGGATAAATATTATAACGCGAGTGTGTGGCGTACTCGAACGAGAAAGAAAAAAGTCATCGTGCACTATGCGCGAGTGTTTGTTCGTGTCATTTGACCGAGAGGACTTTTTTGTTCTACTTCCGGTTGGCATACCGCGTGTCGAGAGTTGCAACTTTGAAAAATAAATCTTTCCGTGTCGATGTGCACGTGAGTCTGTTTCCCCCGAGCGCGGCGACACCACCATTGACTTTTTTCTTTTATCGTGTGAATAAAAGGACTGCGGGGGGTAGGGACGCGAGCCAATTGGCCAGCCAGTGCGTGGGACAATGACGAAGAGGACGACGAAGTAGAAAAAACGTTTGCACGAGTTTTTTTCCTTTTTTTTTTTATTTATTTTTTTTTTGTCTTCGGAATCTCGATTCCGGACCCGACCACGCGGCTTCACGTTCCTATTAGTTTAACCCAACGCCACGAATCACCCATGCACGAGATTTAAACACTCGCGGGGTAATGCGGGTCGGTTAAGCAAACTTTTGTGATTTTTGCAGAAACGACGTTGGATTAATTTTTTTCCTGGTCAGATATTAATGCATTGGGAGAAAACAGTGGAGAACCAAATTTTCCAGCCACAAAAATTGACGAATTTGATTTTTCAGATTCGAAAAATAAAAAAAATCCATTTTTCTGGCACGAAAAAAAATAAATCGATTTTTCGAGCAAAATGTCTTCACAAGTTTCCGTCAGAAATTTCTCTTTCAATTTATTGGAAATTCTAGAAAGCATTATGCAATTTGGAAAAATTGATGACCCGCATTACCCCGAATGATCGCCAAACCCGGAAATCAATCGTTCTCTTTCGTTCGTTAGAGTTTTTTTTTTTTTCCTTTTTTGCCAAACGTCAAAGGATTGACGTCGGTTTTTTGTTTCATGACCTTCATACATTTTGCTCGCGGAATGCAAACGAATCATGCCCCTGCGTTCTATTAGCCAGGCGATAAAAAATCGATTGTCGATTTATCGAAAAAGTTGGAAACGATTTTTTCATTTTTTTCTGCGTTTCAATTTCGATTAAAAAAAAATTAAAAGAAAGCAAAAAAAAAAAAAGCAAAGTGTGTTTGTCCAACTTGTCGTCAAAAAGACGTCGTCGTCGTTGTCGTCGTCGGCGTACGAGGGTCCGGTGCATTGACCACAGTAAATATGTATAAGCTTAAGAAAAATAGTCGATTAATGTCGTTGGTTTGATAACTTTTCGTTTGTTGCATTTTTTCTGGCCTTTTATTTATTTTCTTCTAATTTTGTTTTCCCACTCGATCGAGGTTGCGGTTGCTCGAGTCTTATTTCTCGTTTTCCCATTTCTATATCCCTCTCTACGCTCTTTCTCATATTTTTGCTGCCCCAACCTTTCCCAAACTTTTCTCTATTCCGACTGAATGTTTGAGTGATTTTTCCGATTCGATTGAAAAGAGAAAAAATAACGTGGCTGTCGACTTTTTTTTTAGAAAAACGTACGAAACGTTTATTTTTTTTTTCATTTCAATCGTAATCCCTTTTTTTTTATGGGTACGACATTGCGTTATGGTGTTTATTTTTTCTTGCATGAAGTATTCAACATTTATAATACGAAATGAAATAAATTCGAGGTTTGGGTGGAGAGCATCGCACGAAGACGACCATATGATGAGGAAATTGCAAAAAATGGAGCCAAACAACAACAAAAACATCAACAATTAACAACTCACAACAGAAACAATAAAAGCAACCACAGTAAAAAAAAAAACAAACACTTGGTGCTTGTCGAGGCAAAAACAAAAAAAAAAACACGTAGATCGATTCCAACTGCTGCGGAATTTCGTATCAAGTTTGACTTTTTATCTTGGGCTAGCACGCTAACAGGCACAAAGAAAATTCCTCCGAATGTGACTTTTCTTTATATTATTTTAGATTGCTGCACGTTTTTTATTTTCACTGCACTGAGGTTTGCACTTTGCACTGATTTAGAAAGTAGTGCATTTTTGACAATTAATTTTTCTTTAATTTTTTTTTCAATCACTCGTCGCAGACTCGAGCATGCTGAGGTATGATTTTTTACCACTGATTTTTGACGTTTTTCACGCTCCAGCAAACAGCAAATCATTTTTTCCATTTTTTTTCTTGTTCTAGTTTTTATTTTTTTCGAATTCGATCAAACGCCAAAAAATTGAATCTACGAATGAGAAATCTCTCGTTGGTAAGGTGGCAAGTATCTCACGGATGTTTGAAATCTTTTTGTTCTGTTATTCATTGAAATTCATGGCCCGTAGAGACAAAGAGAGAGAGAGGAACGTCGAGCACGAAATAAATTAATCGTAGCGTACGAGCCTCGAATACCAACGAGACTCAAATTCAAAAGTCACGAATTTTTAGACTACCCAACGGTGGGGGACGTTGAACTTAAACTTTGGTCCTTGCAGGCCCTTGAACTTGAATTTTGACACGTCGATATTTTCGATAATTCAATCAAATTCATTGGATCAATTTGTTTAATTAATTTAATTTAATTTTTTGCCGACCACGTGGATCATTTTTGTTTTTCCAACGGAAAAAAAAACACTCGATTCTAATTTATTTCATTTTGGGAAGAACGTTTTTTTCACGTCGCACAATTATTTTGATAAAAATGATAAAATCGGTGGTTGACGATCGATAACGAAGCATCTCGAGTCGCGAGAGGGAAGGAAAAACGTGACGAAAATTAAATCAGAGTTCCAATGATGTTTGCAGTGCCGAACGAGTATTGAACCCTGGCTCGTAAGGATTCGAGGGGAATATTAAAAACGAGAAAGTAAACAGAGAACGAAAAAAAAAATGATGCAGAAAAACGCGAGACGAGAGAATGAAAAGAAAAGCGGCTCGAATTTCCGGATTGGAAAGAGCGAGCCTTCGGCCTGAAGAGGGTCGGAGCCACGAGGAAAGGAGTAAAAATGTGATGCAATAGAAAAAGCACGAGAAAATAAAAATCAAGAGTTGTGCGCTAGTCACTCGAAAAATCGTGAAAAATAATTGTTTTTGTTGTTGTTTGAATTTTTTTGAAAAAACGAGTCAAATTTATGGACACGGAATCGAGTGTGACTCTTGGTGCGATGACTCTCCGCCTGTGAGACAGTAAAACAAACTAAAAATCATTGTGAGCGGAGAAGAACGAAGGGTGATGATGGAAAAAACTAAAAAATGTTCAGGTGACACGGAGGAGCAGCTGGTGACGTCGCTCAATCAAGACGTCGGAAATAATGGGAGTCCGGGGACGATAGTTTCAAGGACACATCGGTATTGGGCATTCGCAATAAGTCTTTTGACTCTCAGCCTCACGAGGTACCTCGTATCGACGTAGAAAAAAATAAAAAATAAACATTTCCTTCAATTCTCCATTTTCTTGTTTAAATTTGAAAAAAAAAAACAAAAAAATTCAAGAGCTGAGAGAAAAAGTAGAAAGACTAAAAAACACGAAACAAATACCGTCCTGTTCGTACGGGGCATCCAGCTGTGCTCGATCGCAACGAATTCCATGCACTAGCCATTTTTATTATTTTCTATTTTTCTCCTGTACAGAAACTACGATATTTCGATAATAGTCATGGGTAGAAAAGTCCTCGAGGATTCTTTCGACTCTCAGCCTCACGAGGAACCTCGTATCGACGTAGAAAAAAAAATTAAAAAAAAAACATTTCCTTCAATTCTCCATTTTGTTGTTTTAATTTGGAAAAAAACATTCGAGAGCTGAGAGGAAAAGTAGAAAGACTAAAAACCGAGAAGCAAATACCGTCCTGTTCGTACGGACGCAATTTTTTTATTTTATATTTTTCTCCTGTACAGAAACTACCATGATATTTCGATAAGAGTCACGAGTCGAAAAGTCCTCGAGGAAGAATATTCCCAAGAGTGTTGAGTCGTCGATAAAGCTATTGAGATTTTCTGCTTTTTCTCTAATTTCAGACTATTTTTAATAACATTTTATCACTAAGATTGTTATTAATAATCGAAGAACGATCCTTTACTGCCCAACTCTACGTTTAAGATTAGTTAAACTTCCATTTACGTCGCCCAAATTTTCCAAATATTAGTTTAAATTCTATTTTCCTCCCGATTCGTTAAAAACTACGAGTTTTTTTTTAAATCCGTGACCATGAAGGACGCGGCTGCTGTTATCCACGACCCTCACAAAAGAATTTTGCCCGACAAATTAAAAAAAAAAAAAAAAACGAAAAAAAAATATGAAATTCCTGCATTTTTGTCAAAATCGAAATTTTTAACCCTTCGATCGCACACTGGATCATTTTGACCCAATTTTCTGTTACGGCATCATCGTCAAAAAATAAATTCACACCATAAATTACGAATCAATAGAAAAAAACGTTTCGAAAAGAAAAAAAAAAACGAAAAATGCATTTTCACCGGAATACAACGATTTGAAAAACGCCTCGGGTCAGATTGACCCGATATGCATCCGTGGGTTTGCACTCGAAGGGTTTGATTGAATTTTGATGAAAAATTCGATGAAATTCGACTTCTCGTGAATATATTTTCATATATTTCGAAGTGAACGTGGAAGAATTTTGGAAAAATCTGTTAATTATGTAAGCAACGGAAATGTCGGTCTTTTTCATGTTTTTTTTTGTTTTTTTCTATTTTTCAATTTTGGGCCCACCGCTAAATCCAGTCAGTATTTGTTTTTACGAATCTCCGAGCAATGAGGCCTCTTTCCGAGAATATTTCCGCCCCAACAAGCCCCGACCATTGTACGGAAATTTCGATAAAGTTTGTGAGCGTGTTGTTCAAGAAATCGTGTAAAAAATAATAATAATAATAATAATAACCGTTGTAATTGTTAATTAGTCGATAATAGTTTGTGCGTAAAGTTTCGATTTTGCTGTCGCGATAAACGAGTTTCCTTCGGAGATGAGCAACGTTTTTTTTCTTCTCACAATCAACGAACGTTTGGAATATCGTTTTTGTATTTTTTCCAAAAGTGGTTGATCGACTTTTTGCACGTCTCTCGTTTTTTCATCGATTCACTGCCGCAGGTGGCTCTGGGCGATCGAGAATCCGAGCAAACTCGATAAATCGTTTATTTTCATAAAATTAAGAAAAAAAAATTAATTATTAGAATTTTTTAAGTTTCCCGAACGCGATTCATTTTGGAAAACGTGAAAAAAGACAAATCGTCGAGGAAATTTCGCTCTAGTAGATTTATAAGCGTGCTAAATATCGAGTGTGAATGTGCCAGAAGGAGCGACGATATTTTTGTATTTAATAAATACGTAAAAAAAAAAAAAACTCTACCAGGAACGTGCCTTGTGAGTAAATCTCGAAAAACGCCCAATCGTCTCGAACTAAGTTGATGAATTTATTCCATAGAAACATGGAATTTTTCACGTTGAATTGAAAAAATCGCTTTCGACGTACCAGGCGATGCAGAAATCAATTTTTTCCCCAAATTATTTCGAGATATCGTCCAACATTCCGCACGATTGTTTCGACATTATTGCGACCAAAAGTTGAGCCATTTTTCGAGAAAATATTAAATCATCTCGTCCAGTACCATTTAGTACTTAATTAATAAGATTCGCACTAGCATTTAATCGCGAAAGAAAAAATATGAAGAAACATGCACGACCGTCTCGATCGCATTTTTCGAGCAAAAAAAAAAACAAGAAAGTGTCTTGGAAATTATTTTTTCGCACTATTATTCTCCCCTTTCGATCCTGCATTGTATTATAATTCCCCATAGTCATGTACGACCAATAAAATTAATAATAAAAAGAGTGATGTAATATTTTAATCCTCGCTTTTTATTGAAAATATTTTTATCTTAAAAAACGAAGAAAAAAAAGGCAAATAAAAACCTGCTCAACTTATTTCCATCAAATTTCTTCTCAACGTCGGTTCGTAGCTCAAAAGCTTCGAGTATTTATCCAGCAATCTCCTCCAGTAACACGTCACGTCTTTCATTCGTAATTTCGTCCAGATCAAATCTCGACCACGATCTGCTATCTTCCTGGCCAAACTGTCGTTGTCGATTGCAAAGTTGATCAAATGTCTGAAGAAAAATGAAAAAAAAAAAAAAAATGATTTTTTAATGAATTTTAACGAAAATTCTGCAGCGATTTCGATTTAAAGGGAAAGAGGCTCCTGGAGCGAGAAAAAAATCGGTCGGATAATCAAACTTGACGGTCCTTGTCAATCGTTAAGTTGATCAAACGTCTGAACAAAAAGTGAACAAAAAAGAACGAATAAATTTCAATGCATTTTTAACAAAATTTTGCTGCGATATCGAATTTGAGAAAAAGAAAATTCTGGAGCGAGAAAACATCGGTGGGAAAATTGAATCAGGCAAAAAAAAAGACGAAATTTCATAGAATTTTGACAAAAACTCTGCAGGGATTTTGAATTTAAGGGAAAAAGACTCCTGGAGGAAAACAAATCTGTGAAAAAATCGAACTAGAAAAGAAAAAAAACGAAATTGCATTAAATTTCCACAAAAATTTTGCAGCCATTTCGAATTCAAGGTAAAAAGACTCCTGGAGGAGCAAAAATCCGTGAAAAAATAGAACTAGACAAGAAAAAAGACGAAATTTCATTGAAATTTCACGAAAATTTTGCAGCAATTTCGAATTCAAGGTAAAGAGACTCCTGAAGGAGAAAAAATCGGTGGGAAAATGTGAAAAGAGACGGAGAAGGAAAAAATGTCGATCTTACTCCAATTCCTGTTGGCTGGCGTCTCTGCCGACTGGAATATAATGAATCCAGGGTTTCATGGATTCGTAATAGAATTCGGTCCATTCCTCGCCCACGTGGAAGACCAGAGAACGGCAGAGGAACAAGTGCTTGTGCCTAAAAGATGCAGCAACTCCGCGGAAATTGAACAAATACTTGAATCTGCAATGAGATTCCAGGGAAACCTCGTCCGCGGGTTCGGCGTCCAGAGTGTCTTGTTTGGATTTCCAGGCTTGATTTTTCGTGTACGCCGCGTCGAGCAGCGCAGGTTTTCGCCGCGAGAGCAAAACCAAATTGTCTCGTTCGGTGCTGGTGCGTGAGCCGCGGAAAAAGCCTTTTTCCAGCTTCGCTGCCCAAGGGTACAGGAGACTCGACTCGTTGAGGGATTTTCTGTGCTTGTCCCAGCGCCCGAGGCCGCGGGGATAGAGAGATATCGCCGGGCCACCCTCCCAGAACGACCAGGCGGGATAATGGATGTCAAAGTATTCCGGAGTCTGCGGCAATTCGTTAAAATGAAATTTTTCGTTCCTGGGAGAATTTTTCTGTTGATAAAAAATTGTGTTTCTCGAATATTGGAGTAACGACCTTGCTGAAGGACAAAATTGGTTGCGCTTTGCCAAAGTATTTGCCGGACTGCGGATAATCTCTCGTGTTGACGACAAACTCGATGTTTCGCTCCAAATGTTTAGCGACTTTGAGAATAAAGTGTTCTATGCCTGCGCAACGAGCCGGAAACATGCATTCGGCGTCGCGGTAAAGTCGGCCGTTGATCAACTGATACAAAGTGCCCCTGAGTTAATTGAAAGTCATGAAATGCCTTTGGCCATATTTTTTAACGACCGAATCGAAATTTCGCTTCCTCCGAACCGAAAACCCGTTTTTTTGCACATTTTTTTTGCGGCTATTCTCGGGAAAATGCCGCGGAGACTTTGGCTCGGTTCGGACGAAAGAAATTGCGAAATAATTTTTTATGCTTGCCCGTCGATGTACGTACTTTATAATTTTCTTTCTTTGGCGACTCACCGAGGCTTTGCATTTTCTATCACTTCGCGGTCTATGCCCGCCTCGAAAGGCTTCAAGTCCCGGGCAAGCGTGTTTGCGAAGCAACCGCATTTCGGAGCTTCGCAAGCTTCGTATCGATCTTCGGCTTTGCGAATTTCATCGTAGATATCTTTGTACTTGACATGCAAATCTAGAAAAATTTTGATCGTTTGGAATTCGATTATCGCTGTTGATTGCGAGCCTCAGGAGAAACAACAACAAAAAACAAGACATTTTTAGGTTATGTACCTTCGTAACTATCTTGACTTTTCTCATTCCTCTCGCACGAATCTCCTTGATTTATCGAACAAAATTCACTGCTGCATCCAACGTTTGGAAAGATTTTCAAAAACGTTATCAAAACGAATAAATACATGTCGAATTTAATTTGGAACCGAAAATGTAAACAAATTGGCGGCGTCTGAAGCTCCGCGACGAGACGCACGAAGCTAGTCGCGAGTTCGATCAACACGATCGAAAATAAATTATTCCACAAAAGGCGACGCTTGTGTAAAAAAACGATGAAAACGTGTTTTGGAGAAGCCAAATATAGGCAAAGTAATTTAATTGGATCATTTGTCAAAAAGCATTTCCAAGTCTTCGTTTTCGTGAAAATCTTGTAAAAATTTGAATAGGAGTAAAAACTCCAATTCAAATTTCCCGCTCCCGCGTAAGCGCCACAAGCGGAGGTCTCAAAAAGGTCAACGCGCGTGCAAAAAATGGCCATGTTCAGGCCACGATTTTGGCGCGTTTTTCACGTAAATAACCCGCGGTCGGAGTCCCTTGTCACTGCGGTTTTCGCAATCGAGAAATCAAGACGAATCTCGGAAAATGAGTGGCAAGTATTCACCGATTTTACCTGCTAAATGTTTCCCAATCTATAGCTCAATAAAAATAAACAAGTTCCGACATAAAACTCGACAATCTTTCCGCATTGTTTAGTAACGGAGCTAAACACCTGGACACCGGGATTTTACACAACAAATGTATCGGCGTGCCAATCTATCTTACAAAATGCCAATTCCTTGCGACAAATTCCATCTCTCAATTCGTCCTCGCTCGATCAATTAAGACATGGCCAACTTGTCAAATTCCGGGGCATGATCCAAGACATGTACGATCCGGAATATTATTTCAAACAGTATTTGGTCAAGAACAAAGACACCGGGGAATCGGAAATCCACTCCGGCATGTACATCGACTCTGCTCAATGTTCGGTGAGTACATTTATGTAAAAATTCCATCGCTCGATCACTCAATTAATTGAAAATCAATTAAAAATCGAAATTATTCGCGATTTTGATGCTTTTTCTGGCAAAATTCACTGTTTCTCGTCCGCGAACCCCCGAAATTTGGGAAATCGCGAATTTTTCTCTACGTGCTCGTAATTTCCGACAATTTCCTTGCAATTGCCCTCGACGTTCCTAATCCATGGCGCGATCACATTGATTTCATCAAAAATCGATAAAAACTCGAAATTATTCGCCATTTTCATGATTTTTCTGGCAAAATTCACTTTTTTTCGTCAATTAACTCGCGGAATTAGCGGAATAATTAAAAATTTCTCTACGTGATCGTAATTTCGACGATTCCTTCGCAATTGCCCTGGATGTTCCTAATTTGGAGGGGAACTCTCACAGAAGCCTCGTCACTGATCAATTGACGTTCCGGCATTGAGCCAGGGCATATATTAATTATTCGTTAAGGTAGTAATAGGTGTGGAGCGCTTAAAGAGTTGTTAGCTCCATGTATGATACTGCCTACATTCCTTATCGCGGTCGCGAGCCAAAAATCACGAAATCGATTGAAAAAAATTGTAAAAATCGATCAAACGGCCTAAAAAATCGTCCGATCCCCAAAAAAATCAATGTAACGCGCAGATTTTCCTTTTTTATGGAAAACCTCCAGAACGAAGAGTCCGAGTGTCTAGAAATGGATTCGGAGCGCAACGCCATTTCGGAAAGACACACGTGCGTCGTGGTGACTATTCCCGGCCTCAACGATTGGGCCAGAGAAAAAGCTCCTGCGAGCGAGGAAAAACCTCCGGCGACCTCCGGCGATTCGGCCAAAAGAGAGCTCGGCGAAAACGAGCCGATGGAGACTCGCGAGCCGGACAGAAAGAGAGAAAGGCCAGAGACTGCGGAAAGTAGCGGCAGCTCGGAGAACGCTGCAAACTTTTTGTCCAGGGAACACATAATGAACTTTCCGATACCCATTGATGATGGTAAAGCTTGCATCGTCAAGGTCATTAGCGATAAAATTGAGACAAACACGAATTTTCGTGCGTAAATCCTCCGACCGTGACGGAGTGTCAATGGTTATTGCGTCTTTCAGGTTTACGATGAAAAAGTCTCTTACAAGTTGAACGACGTCGTTAACATCGTGGGATTCGTCTCGCTGGATCCGACGCTGAGCAAAATTCACGATTCTGACGACACGGGCAGTGAGGCTGAAATCCGAACGCACAATCCACCGGCTTCTTTGGTCCCTCGACTGCACGCAATCAAAATCACGACGGAAATCCCTTCCTCGCTGCATCCCGGGGCTGCAACCATTTTCTCCGAGGCTGAAAGCGTCAGGAGCGATCTTCGCATGCTACTCCGTCAACTCTTGTTCGGGGATAGCCTGGCTGCCGATTATTTGATTTGCCATCTCATATCTTGCGTGTAATTATCCAAATTTTTCTAAACTTCTCTGTTTCTGAAAGAAAATTGGTTACGACGTTGGAGTCTTCATTTTTTGAATGCACGGAAAACTGATTATTTGCAAAACAACGTGACAGTCTTTTTTGCCATTTGAAAATTGAATTTCCCAGAAAAATTCCAACGCGTCCATCAATTATTGAAATAATGAATAAAAAAAAACTTTTCCTTGCATTCCACGATGGCAAAGTTCCAATAGTTGGAATGCAACGAAAACTCATTATTTTCAAAACAACGTGACAGTCTTTTTTGCCATTTGAAAATTGAATTTCCCAGAAAAATTCAAACGAGTCCATTGAAAATCAAAATAATGAATAAAAAATAACTTTTCCTTGCATTCCACGATGGCGAAGTTCCAATAGTTGGAATGCAACGAAAAGTCATTATTTTCAATATAACGTGACAGTCTTTTTTGCCATTTGAAAACTGAATTTCCCAGAAAAATTCAAACGCGTCCATCAATTATCAAAATAATGAATAAAAAATTACTTTTCCTTGCATTCCACGATGGCAAAGTTCCAATAGTTGGAATGCAAGGAAAATTCATTATTCTTGAAACAACGTGGCAGTCTTTTTTCCCATTTGAAAATTGAATTTCCCAGAAAAATTCCAACGCGTACATCAATTATCAAAATAATTAATAAAAAATAACTTTTCCTTGCATTCCACGATGGCAAAGTTCCAATAGTTGGAATGCAACGAAAACTCATTATTTTCAATATAACGTGACAGTCTTTTTTGCCATTTGAAAACTGAATTTCCCAGAAAAATTCAAACGAGTCCATTAAAAATCAAAATAATGAATAAAAAAACCTTTTCGTTGCCTCCCACGATGCAGACTGCAGTTACATAATTATTGAGAGTTCTCGTTGTTGCAGATACCTGAGAAAAGATGATCTGTGTCTCGGAAGCTTTCCGCTGAACGTCACAAACTTTCCAAGCGCAAAATACAAAAGTTTTACGAAAGATTTGTACCGAGTGATTTCGAGTCTCGTGCCTAAAAGTCATTACCTCGAAATAACGTTGGATCAGCTCAACGAAATGAATCTTATTCCCAAGTGAGTCGAGAATAAGCAAAGAAAACAAAAGCTTTCCATCTTTTATTTTCTCGACGTATTTTCACACTATTTCTGGCTCGTTTCTCCTCAGAAAAGATTACGAATGCAACAGATTGACCAGCGGAATTCTCCAGTTGAGTAAAAACACTCACTTGGTGATTGACGAAACGGGCTTAACGAGTGGCCAAGTTTCTGCGATGGGAAAAAAAAACTACGAAGCGATAAGCGACGTAATTAAGTTCCAGAAACTTAATTACGATTTTAAATACTTTGGCATGGAGTACGAGACCGACATTCCGGTTTTGATACTTTCCGAAGTGAAATCGTTCATCCCGGTAATAAAAAATTACCTCAGGATCCAGGCGAACCGCCGAATATTCCGAATTGTCATAAAATTTGAATTTTTCCTTTTTTTTTTTTCAGTGCGCAACGCAAATTTCCCTCAAGTTCGACGAAGAAGCCGAAAATCTTTATCCTTCCGTCGTGGAGGCCGCGAGCCAGTACCTCCGCGACGAGGAGCGTTTGGCAAAAATTCGTCAATATCTGCGAATCGTGCGACACTCGGAGTTT
Source organism: Hyposoter didymator (assembly GCA_037952995.1). NCBI lineage: Eukaryota > Metazoa > Arthropoda > Insecta > Hymenoptera > Ichneumonidae > Hyposoter > Hyposoter didymator. The sequence goes on from JBAJMU010000011.1 coordinate 4,516,373, forward strand.
GAATTTGGAGCGGAAGTGACGACCACGATCCAGGAAGACTTTGTGAGGCTGCGACAAACGACGAAAAACTTTGGAGCCGATAATCTTCACTCACTCATGGTATTGGCCAGGCTCATGTCTCTTTCCCGCGGCAGAAATTCTCTCAGTCTGGATTGTTGGAAGGAAACTGTGAGCATGGAACTCGAGCGAATGGAACGACTGCCGCAGCACCACAAAAAATAAGGTACCCAAAAACTTGTCCTCAATTTCGTTAAAAAACAGAAAACAAAAGCAACAACTTTCTCATAAGGCAAAATAAATTGTATTTCGATATTTTTCCATATTCCGAAATCTGCCATCTTCTCTGTTCATTTCCAAAGTCCTCGCGAGTGTGTATTTACATGAAAATCGTGGGGATTCTTTCTCCAGTAAATAACTAATTTGTACATTGTCTAAAAAGTTGGACTTCGTCGAGATTTCCAGGAGAAATTCTCTCGAGTCTCAACATTTTTTGGAAGCTTTTTCGTCGAAAATATTTCGGGCGCCGAAACATTATCGAGAAACTCATAAAATCTCTTTTTTACTGGTAAATAATACTTGCGATTGATTCAAGGCACAATTTCGTAGTTTTGTACACTTGAACGAAAGAAATTGGTCGTTCGAGCTCAACTTTTTCACGTTTCGTCGTAAATTCTGGCATTCGCGGGCCTCCGCAGACTCGGCGATTCCTTCTCTCGACTCGATCTCCCTTCGCGTTCCCTCTCCAGCATTTGCAATCCCCGCCGAGCTGCTTGAGCGTAACGCCGCGAGAGCGCCGACTCACCCTTCGCTCCGGGTATGTGGCCCGTGTATCCGACGATCGGTGGTCTCTCCGGCGACACTTGATTCTCTGCGAACATTCGGAAATTCCAACTCTAGGCACGTCACTCAATTTTATTAACACAGATTTTTATATTTTTCGCGTTGTCACTTCCGGTTCGATTAGAATTTTGAAAACTCGATCGATCGCGCGGAAATCGAACGAAAAGTAACAAGTTTTATTCGTAGGCTCTTGAGAAATTTTGAAAATTCGCGAATTTGCACAAAATGGCGATCAGGGCGCGACAAAATGGCGGCCATTTGCAAAAATCGCCACCAGGTGGCCTCGCGGAATCTTTCAAGTTGCCAATCGATGCAAAAACACGTTTAAACTTCGAATCTCCAGCAAATACGATAAAAAATACGACTCGACATCAAAATGGCGATTAGGGCGCGACAAAATGGCGGCCATTTGCAAAAATCGCCACCAGGTGGCCTCGCGGAATCTTTCAAGTTGCCAATCGATGCAAAAACACGTTTAAACTTCGAATCTCCAGCAAATACGATAAAAAATACGACTCGACATCAAAATGGCGATTAGGGCGCGACAAAATGGCGGCCATTTGCAAAAATCGCCACCAGGTGGCCTCGCGGAATCTTTCAAGTTGCCAATCGATGCAAAAACACGTTTAAACTTCGAATCTCCAGCAAATACGATAAAAAATACGACTCGACATCAAAATGGCGATTAGGGCGCGACAAAATGGCGGCCATTTGCAAAAATCGCCACCAGGTGGCCTCGCGGAATCTTTCAAGTTGCCAATCGATGCAAAAACACGTTTAAACTTCGAATCTCCAGCAAATACGATAAAAAATACGACTCGACATCAAAATGGCGATTAGGGCGCGACAAAATGGCGGCCATTTGCAAAAATCGCCACCAGGTGGCCTCGCGGAATCTTTCAAGTTGCCAATCGATGCAAAAACACGTTTAAACTTCGAATCTCCAGCAAATACGATAAAAAATACGACTCGACATCAAAATGGCGATTATCGCGCGACAAAATGGCGGCCATTTGCAAAAATTGCCACCAGGTGGCCTCGCGGAATCTTTTAAGTTGCCAATCGATGCAAAAACACGTTTAAACTTCGAATCTCCAGCAAATACGATAAAAAATACGACTCGACATCAAAATGGCGATTATTGCGCGACAAAATGGCGGCCATTTGCAAAAATCGCCACCAGGTGGCCTCGCGGAATCTTTCAAGTTGCCAATCGATGCAAAAACACGTTTAAACTTCGAATCTCCAGCAAATACGATAAAAAATACGACTCGACATCAAAATGGCGATTATCGCGCGACAAAATGGCGGCCATTTGCAAAAATCGTCACCAGGTGGCCTCGCGGAATCTTTCAAGTTGCCAATCGATGCAAAAACACGTTTAAACTTCGAATCTCCAGCAAATGCGATAAAAAATACGACTCGACATCAAAATGGCGATTATCGCGCGACAAAATGGCGGCCATTTGGAAAAATCGTCACCAGGTGGCCTCGCGGCATATTTTAAGTTGCCAATCGATGCAAAAACACGTTTTGACTTAAAATCACTAACAAATACGATTTTCCATCGAAATAGTAATTGAAAAAAGGCACCAAGCGTGTTAAAAATCAGGCAAAGTACTGGGACGCTCGAAATCCGAAAAATGGGGCAGCCAAGACACTGACAAACGTTTCCGAGCCCAAGAGCTCTGCGAGAAAGGTCGAGAAGTCAAGTTGACGCTCGTGTGTGTCGATAAAAAGCAAGAGGTCTCGTTCTAGAAAGCAACCAGCAACAAAACGCACATGAAAAAGCATCAAGGCCCATTTTCAGCGAGGTCAATGAAACGGAGGAGGGAAAAAAGTGGATAAAACAAAAAAATGGCTCAATGAAAGAGAAGAAATGTAATTCCTTAAGCGGAGCTACGATAGTCGCTTGACTCTTTGTAGGGAGGTGTGAATTAATCATTCGAGGAGAGTATTCGTCTCGTTGTATGCATAAAGAAAAAACAAACAAAAAAAAAACGTGCTCGTGCCATCTCGACGGAAATATTTCCGGTGCGCACCTTTCTCTTTTCTCATCAAACGCCAACTAAGCTCTGGCTCAACGATCTCTCATCTGCTTTCTATGCGGTCTACACAAATGTACAGAAAATTATTAGCAACGCCGATCCCTCGATTGTCGATCAGTTTCGAAAAAATCTAAAAAAAAAAAAAANAACGAAGAAATCTGATCGTTTTTTTTTTTTTACCGTAAAACGTTCGCTCCCTCGCGTGGCCGTGATCGATCTCCATCTCAACGTTGTCCGCTCGAGCACGCGACAACAAATTTCTCGGACTCGTACGTTGGTCCACGTGAGCTCTCATTGCGTCACGACGCAGACGCAACTTTGTCTGAGTCTCACGCCATTCTCTGCCACCCTCCTCCACAGCTCGCATAAACGAGAGACCGTATTTCTCGTTGAATCCAGGAATATAACCTGCCCAGCCCCAATCAAACGATCAACATTCGCTTTTTTGCCTTTTCGATCGTCTTGCCATCCAAAATAACGAATTCTATTCTATTCTATTCTATTCTATTCTAGCGTTCGTTATTTTGGCGCTCGCCGTTTTGACGTTCGCCATTTTTGAAGTTCGCTATTTTATATTTCGAATTTTTAGTCATTTGAAAAATTTGATTTCGACTTTCTTACTTTTCTTTTATTTAATTTTATGAATACCAAAATTCCGAATTATTAGCTGTTCGACAATTTGGTTATTCGTAATATTAACCCCCACCCGAACTTTTCTCGTTTCATTGATTTTTTGACTTTTTCTATTTTTCATTTTCCATTTTTATAACAAATTCCGGGGTTTCCAGTTTTACGTGGTCTCTGGCACGTTAACGAATAGGAATCAAATAGTAAAACAGTAATTTTTTTATTATGGCAAACGCTGCAGAACGTGGAGAAGATTTTTCAACGTTTTATATTTTTAATTCGCGATTTTAACAACAAATCCCGGGTCTCCCAGTTTTAGGTGGTCCCTGGCACGTTAACGAATAGAAATTAAATAGTAAAACAGTAATTTTTTTATTATGGCAAACGCTGCAGAACGTGGAGAAGATTTTTCAACGTTTTATATTTTTAATTCGCGATTTTAACAACAAATCCCGGGTCTCCCAGTTTTAGGTGGTCCCTGGGACGTTAACGAATAGGAATCAAATAGTAAAACAGTAATTTTTTTATTATGGCAAACGTTGCAGAACGTGGAGAAGATTTTTGAACGTTTTACATTTTTAATTCGCGATTTTGACAACAAATCCCGGGTCTCCCAGTTTTAGGTGGTCCCTGGGACGTTAACGAATAGAAACAAAATAAGGAGAAAGGAATTTTTTTAAATGGCAAACGTTGGAGAACGTGGAGAAGATTTTTGAAATTTTCTCTCTTATTTTTTTGAGCCTCGTGTTTGCTGAGGAAAATAATAAAGAGAAATAAATTCTGAGCTTTTTTGTTTACCTGTGTAGCCGAGTATGAAGGGTGGCGTTTTGTAAATGTGAGCCTCGTTTTTCCAATCTCTGTGAATGGGTTCCGTGTCCCGAGCGATTGGCAATAGAACAGAGTCTTTTCCGGAGTTGGGTCTGTACGGTCCAGTTTTAAGGATTTTTTTCTCCAGCAATTCCTGCAATTTCATTGCCACGAATCATCGATCGTTACCGTCGATAAAAACCGATTTTTATTATCGCAGCAAAAGGAACAAAAAAAGCAGAAAGTAATTTTCCAAAAAGAAAAAGGAAAAAAGGGTGACGCGGAGTTTTTGACGCACTCACGTGTCTTTTTTGACGACCCTCCCGATTAGATTCGATTATCTTTGGCAAAGCGACAAAAAAATCCGAAATTGTTTGCATAAATGTTGATTCCTTTTGAGATTTTGAGCATTTCATATTTCTTGCATCGTTTTTTCAGCATTTTCACATTTTCGTTTTTTTGCTCTCCTATTTGTTTTTTTTTTTGTTTTTTTCCTACCAACCTTCATTATTTCCTCCGTGTTGGCGCCAAACCTTTTTCCCACTCGAAATTTGAGCGTTGGACAGTGTCCCGTGTACCTGGAGAACGCCATGGAATTAAATTTCGCCATGAAATTACGTGCGAAAATTTACAAGCGAAATTTCGAGGCAAAAAACGAAAAGAAAATGAATTTTTTTCGTGGAATCAGGTTTGGAGATTAAAGAAATTTAAAAATGCAGGATTAACGGGGACGCAATTAGTACGGCTAGTAAATTTCTCAGGTTTGCTCTCAATGCGCACTTCGTCACGTCCTAATCGGTCAAATCGAATACTGAATCATCTCATAGATCGAAAATCTAGGTCGTATAACGTGATTCTAAAGCAGGAGCCTCGATTCCTCGAGATTGGGAAAACGAAGCACAAAAAAGTGGCCGAGAGGTTGAATTATTAAGATCGTTCACTTCCTCACGTATTTTTTCCCCTTGAAAAGCCGTTTCACGACGAATTCATCGCGAAAAGTTGCAATTTACGATTTTTTTTCATTTCCCTCAATTTTTCTGGCCATGGAATTCCGTTCCCTGCTCGTACAAACGTCAATTTTCGAATCTTCGTCCCTGATGTTTCTCGAGATCGATATTTAAGGAAAAGTAGGGTGAGACGACTCGTGGGGGTGCGTGTTAGAAAAGTTTGTTGCTTGAAGCGATAAACAGCACGCGGAGCTTAAGACATACGTGCCTGGTACCGCGCGAGTCACTTTCCGATGCAACCCTCTCGGTTCATCGTTTATTTAGAGATTGTCCGGACTCTTGGCAAGGAGACGAAATAAATGCTGGAAAGGTCAGCCGAGGAAGCACATTTATCTTGACGAATTTTTCGAAATTTTTGTAATTCAAAATTTTTATTCGCTCGAGTTTCCATCTTTTTTTTCGGATTTATTTGTTTTTTTTTTTCTCGACGGTACCGAGTCCGGTTTGAGTGCATAATCGAGATGGTGTGCCACGAGACTGAAATTTAATGCCGACTGGAAAAAAGACTCCAGAGTATTATATTTATATAGGATTTTTGTACGCAGCCCAACGGCCTTAATCGCACATTTCGCCTCGACACGATTCAGCTCGAATATGTAAGAGCGCTCCAAGTTGCAAAATTCCCCCCTCTCGTGGATTTTTTTATTTTTATTTCGTGCGCGAATCGCGCTCAATTTTTTCTCTCTCGCTTTCTCCTCCGTATTTTTATGACTCCGTTCAAGCTCAAGGAGAACTTGGTGATAATCGATGCTGCATAATCGATAAACACCATCCCGGAGAACGGATGTAACACCCGCAATGCAAATTGAATTAGAGTACGTAAGAGGTCTGGAATGATTATGCACACGAAATTCGCCTTGTGCTGGCCCCAACATATTTTTCCGGTCGAAAAAATACGAATTTCTTGATTTTATTTATTTATTTAATTTCACAATGCAATAAACAATTGAAATTATGGGATTTATCGAATTTTATGAACAAATGAGTGAGATTTCAGGAAATTTGAATTCAATTATTATTGAGAAGTATATTTTGATCGAATCTTTCGATTCGGAAGGTTTGGAATCATTATGCACACGAAATTCGCCTTGTGCTGGCCCAAGCACATTTATCCAGTCGAAAAAACACGAATTTCTTGATTTTATTTATTTATTTAATTTCACAATGCAATAAACAATCGAAATTATGGGATTTATCGAATTTTATGAACAAATGAGTGAGATTTCAGAAAATTAGAATTCAATTATTATTGAGAAGTATATTTTGATCGAATCTTTCGATTCGGAAGGTTTCGAATCATTATGCACACGAAATTCGCCTTATGCTGGCCCCAACATATTTATCCAGTCGAAAAAACACGAATTTCTTGATTTTATTTAATTATTCAATCTTACAATGCAATAAACAATCGAAATTATGGGAATCATTGAATTTTATAAAGGAATGAGTGAGATTTGAGGAAAAGAGATGTCAATTATTATTGAGAAATATATTTTCATCGTATTTTATGTCTTTTGACAATTTTTTATTGGCAAGGTTTGGAGAAATTTTGAAAATTTTATTCACCCCGGCAAATGTGCTCCATATCCTTGTCGGAAGAATTGCTTCCTCTGTTCGGCGGTCACGGGATCAAAGACCATTTTTGTTGTTGTTGGGAAATGAGTAAACAAAAAAAAAAAAAACAAATCACCAAAATCGGATTTTCACTCAATTTTTCGAACAAGTTTGAATTTTTTTTAAGTTTAAATAATTCGTCGATTCGATAGGTCGTTTCATTATTTTAAAATTGATTTTACGAGCCGAATTTTTTTATGGAAACGGCGTTGAGAATCACGAGAGAAATAAGCGATCGTTCCACCCGATTGGAGCTCGTGGCTGAGTGAAACAGAACTGTATTGTAGTCCAAATGGAAATACAACTGGTACATAATATCGGATACGAGAGAGCGCTTCACAAGTGCGCGTCCTCCCACCGGGCGCCCCCCCCCCTTCCTTTTCCCCCATTCAACTTGTTCTTTGTTTTCTTTTCGTGTTTCATTATTTTTGTAACGACGCGAACCGGAGACCGCACCTCCTCGAGGCTCCGGTAGAATGGCTCTGTGACAATTTCGTGTTCCTTGTTTACTCCTGTATCGCGCGCCTTCCCCAATGACGACGAGTATTTTTTTCCCGCCAATTCCCGCACTTTTAACCCTAAAACAGCGCCCTCTGTGTCGGTTTCTCCGATCTACCGCGCGTGCGCATCGAGCATCGAAAGCTCGTTGAAAACTCACGGGATGTGAGCTTTGTTTTGCCTTTTTACCATTTTCACATCCTCGTGAGTGCACACCGCAAAACTTACTGGCTATAAAAGTCGTCGACGGTATACGCTCGAGGAAAATCGATATCGTGGAGTGGGTTGAATGCACCAACCATTTTTATGCGGACGTTGAAACGTTTAATCTATTTTGGCTGCAATAGACACAGATTGGTCATTGATTTTTGCGATCATTGCCAAACTGTTTTTTGTTTTTCTTATAATTTTCTCGATCACTTTGAATGATAAGAAAATTCTGAAAATTTCGTATGTCTTTGCATGAAGTATCTAAGAGATCGTGTCAAAATTTCACGACGATTAGGAAGTTCGTTATTGAACAATTAACATTAACAATTTTCATAGGTACTCGACATCCTTAAAGAATTTTTAAAAGACACTTTGATCTTCTTTTCCAATAGTGCTGAATTGACGCCAATTTGTATTTGGAAAATGGGGAAAGAATATTACAAAATACGGACGACTAACTTGTTTGTTTTCTGGATTTTGCTCCGGCGTACACGAAGATGTTTGGAACGAGATAAAACTGCAACGAACAAGCGCCGAAGCAAGGCTGCCCTTTGTTCGATCAATCAATGACTCGTACAGAGTCGAAAGACTGATTGCATCACTGAAACGTTGGCCTTATCAGATTATAGAATAAATGTCACTCCGTGTTTTCGATCGAGTACTTATCGGGGAAATCCAATCGCGGGTCTAAATGCGCGCCCAAGCATCAGCGAGTCCGATTGTTGGAGCGCGCGCCGCCTGGTGGTAGCGTCCCTGAAGCTTCAAGGTCTTTTCCGAACATGGAGACCTTGAAACTTGTCGGTGGTTCAGGAGGTTATGAGCAAGTCGAGGCAACTGATTCGCAAATTCCAAAAATCAAGTTTTTCCTCGGCGTTTGTCCGATCGAAAGAAATTCCAAGTTCCGGAATACGGCAGCCATTCTGTTTTCGACGATTCCAGGTGGGTCAGGCTCAACTAAATCCACAACATTCATTTTTCATCTTTTACTATGTAAAAAAAAAAACAACAACAACTGGAAGTTTTCACGTAAATCCCGAGATTAATTTTCTTTTTTACCGACCGCTCGCTCGGTTCTCGCACGAACGACTGAGCAGCTTACCATCAGATGGTAAGCTCCTCCAAAGTGACCAAGACCCGGAAACGAAGGAAATGGCAGTCGATAATACATCGAGAAACAATTGGCGGATATTCGCAAGTCATTTTATCATAATTAATGAAATCTATTTATAGGAAAGTGATAATTGCGAAGAATCACGCGTCAAATAGTCCAAACATTTGCGTTATTCGAACGTGAACATTTTAATTATCGCACGGGCTTTAATCACGAGCCAAGTTTAAGGTCAACATTGAGTATTCCGAGAAATAAAATTCGGCCCATCGTGCGACGAGTACTCGGCACTAGAGGCTGGAAATTTTTTTGCAACACGCAATAGCGAGGGATTAAAGAAAAATCGTGGACCAAGTCACATACGAATCTGGAGCTTCGTAGCGATCTTGGCCCTGGAGAAAGGGAAGGAACGGCATTGACACCGTCTCCCCCCTCGTCCTTTTCGCGCAACCCTCTGCCGTATTTTGTTCGAGATACTACGACGCAGTTGTCCCGGGTCGTTCGGTGACCTTCGGGACAACGCACAAGCCGGTAGGATTAGAAATACATGGAGAGAGCCGGACACAGCCAACAAAAACCTTCGACCCATTATTCTCGCCATTTCCAACGACCCTTTTCGCGCTCGGTTTTTCCCACAAAATCCTCGTTACCGACCGAGCAAACGTTTCTTTCATTTTTTCAAATTTAACGCTTTTCCACGAATTCCCCGCCATTCCTCACGACGATTCTTACGTTTTGAGCAACAAAAACAACAAGAAATAATAACGTCGGAGTTACGTCTTGTTTGGCTGCCTGGTGCAACACCCAAAACATCGCTGGTGAAAATCAATGGTTAACCGTGACGTACACAGTCCCGCCTCAAGCTCGACCAATCGGACGTCCCAAACAGCCGCGCGCTCGCTCCCTCGCTTTTCTTCGCCTCTATCACCCTCGTTTCGTTTTCTCTCCGAACTACCCCCACCACTTTCGATCTACACTTACCGTACGCCGCCCAGCGTGCTCATTCCGAAACAGGCAACGGTCGTGATCGCACCGATATCACAAAATACGTAGCTACTTGTCACGTTGTTGGAAAAGCAGAACACCGATATAAACCACCGTCTTGTATATATGCACATACACAGATAACACAACACACATACACAGACACTGAATAAATCGAAATATCGAAACGATTGGAAAAAGGCAAAGAGAGCTGTCAGTTGGCGCAAATAACGAGTTGCTCCGAAAATCAAATTTCGCCTCCTTCGTTTTTCGATATTATTCAAAAACGAATCGCTTTTACGCGACCTTTTGACTATTTGCTCTTTCGAACAACTGACTACCGCGCGGTGAATAAATCTCAGTGAAGTCTCGTGTTTAACGAGGAAAAAGTGCGTTTTCCGGAGAATCTAAAAAATTTTTACTTTTCTCCGACGTTTTTGTTGAAAATACGGATCTTATCCTTTCGATACTTACGTCGGAACTTTCTCGAAGTATTCCACGGACTAAAGTGCATAAAGACGAGACGAGATGGCGTTTATGATGCCCGTTGTTAAAAACGAGTGGGATATTTACAAGACCAACAGGAGCAGACGATCCTCCGAGTGTTCCAATCCCCAAGCTTGCCGAAGTCGCAAGGTGAGTTTTTTGCACGCTTTTCATTTTTTTATTCGCCGGCGCGTCGTGCCGAGGTTTTGACGTTTCCTCATTTATTTCCAATCGACAATTGTTTCCGCACGCTTTACGAACCCCGAGGAATCCCTCGATCCTTCCCCCTCCCTTCTCTCGACCCTTTCAGCTACTTCCCCCCCACCACCTTTTCGCTGCCTGTGGTCAACGAAATCGGCATCATTGCCGCTCTGTCCGAGCGTTTCGAAAAGCCGGCGCGTAGTAGACCCACCGGCCGTTATTCTCAGGCGTACACAACCTTCCACCTCCACCACCATCGCGTCCCGAATCGCTCTTCTCTTTCTCTTTCGACCGCACGTTGCCTCGTCGTCGACCGTCTCTGAACGAGCACGCAGACACCTCCACGTGTCTCTTGTTATGAAAATAGACTCGTGACGTTCTTTATTTACAAGCCTCACGAGTTTCCCCGAATCCCATCAAAATTCGCAGCTCTCTTGCGCGATTTTTCAGCCCGGATTCGTTTTCTCGCCGAGTCGCGCGTGTAGTGTCCTCCGTCCTTTTTCGGGTCTATCGGTTTTTCAAGAGACTTTGATCGCGCGATCAAAAAATGGCGGAAAAAAAAACGTAAACAACGTAAAAAATTTACAATCGCGATCGAAAATTGTTGAAAATTGTTTTTGCCTTTTTTTCTCACGAACTCGCCTCGTCAATTCGTTGCGACGAGTTTAGTTTTTTTTTTCCTGCAAGATCGTTGAGTTGCCGTCAGCTCGAGATACTTTGCTCGTAGAAATCGCAATTGCGCAAGACTCACAAAAAATAAAACAACTTGAAGCTCCTATTTGGCAAATTGTCAAAACAACCTCGCGGAAAATCAATAATTTAGTGTCACGTCCCATGGAATTTTCTTCTATTTCGTCTTTTCACGATCTTTTAATTTTTCTTCTCGATTTTTCATTTTTTTCGAACTCCTCGCTGCGATTTTCTGTCAAAGGACAATTCGGTAAGAATTTTCGAATCTTTACCGAGCACCAGATTCTCGGGGATAGGAAATTCGATTTGGAAAGCGAAAAGTTTGTTTTTTGTTTTTTTTTTTTAAGAGGAGAGTCGGTCAGGCTCTTGCGCGTAAATAACGGTTTATTTTTCCAGAGCTCTGACGATCTCGCTCCCTGACATCGACGTCGAAGCGAGCAAAACAGAAATATCAACGTTTTTCTAATTTTTATCAATTGTTCGATAAAAAATTGCGTTTTTCGAGTTTTTCGAACGGAAAGTCTTGACGATTATTCGTTGGGTTTGCGATGCAGGATTTTTTTGCACGATTCAGCACACGGAATTGTCGAGCCTGTGGAAAAAATAATAAATGGGTCAATCTTTCCGCGTTTTTATTATTTATTCTTCGCAGTTTTTCGCGAATCTATTTTTTCTCAGCTCCAAGGGAGAGACATGAAAAAAATATTGTATCGAAGAGAATTGTCGAATAATCTCGAGGAATTTGTTGGCTCGCAAATGATGCCCGCTTTATATTATTTTTCTCTTTATTTTGCCATGCGTCCGCTATCGCCAATTCTCGTGTTTACAAACAGAAGACGACCGAACGAAATTCCAGGCCGACACTGCTGCTTTTTCTTTGGCCAAAATATAAATTGCCAAATTATTTCTGCTCTTTCGCACGAGGAAAAGGAAAAAACGATTGTTCGACACGTCTGAAGAAATTCCAATACGCGCCGGGAGCGCCGTGGCATGGACGAAAATGTCAAAGTTCAAAAATCCGCGTATTTTTTTTTTCGAGCCAAAAAAAACGCGTCAAAAAAGTTGAATCTTTCGGAACCCAAACTTTTTGGATTAAAAATTGCAAAGTTGAGAAATATTCGTACGATTTTTCTGTCGAGGAAACAGAATTCCCGAAAAAGTCTTTCGGTAAATTTTTAGGTGAAAAAATTCGCGAAATTTTTTTTTCAGCCAAAATTTCGAAAAAATTTCATTTCCTGGATTTTTTTTCGTCCTATTATGACGACGTTGCCGGAAAGCCTCGCGCGTCTAGTTCGTTGAACCAAAAATTTCAAAGTTTCATAATTTGCGCAATTTTTTTTGGCGTTTCTTTTTTTTTTCCAACAAAATTTTGAAAAAAAAATGGAATTTTTTTGGAAATTTTGCTCGTTTGCTTCGATTTTGTGTGTTCCTTCCCGTTATGACGAGACTGCCTGGAAACCTCGTGCTTAGCTCGCTGACGCAATTTGTGCAGCCTCCTCGTGACAGTAGAGAGTCGTCAGCCTAAGCGAAATTCCGCTGAATGACGCACACATTCCGTCTGCTCCGACTGGTGGAGCAGCACGAGGACGAGGAGGTGGGAGGGTCGCGAGGGGGGAAACCTCCTCGATCGTTGGTACGGATCGTGTACTTTGGTAGCCAACGTACCAATTCGGTGTAGTTCCCTCCGGAGACATTCGTTTTCCCTTTCCTAGTGTGCGTGGGGACAAGCAAAGGTGACGACCTTGGGAAAGGAGAAAAATACTAATCGCGGAATGAATTTTGCTCTTTTTCTTCCGGGGACGCGATTTTTCTGTTCCATATTCTTTGTTCTCGTTCGTTCTCCTCTTCTCGTATTCCTCGTTTGTGAAGTTTGCTTTATGGAGAATCAGGAAGTCCTTAAAGTTTTACTTTTTTTCTTGAGACGAAAAAGCCTCGGTGTCGAGGTCAAATTTTTTTACTCGTGCTTCCCATTTCTGTTGCAATTGGCAGAGGTTCCAGAAAATTACATTATTTTTTATTTTCATTTCGAGTTTTTCGGAATCGCCTCGGAAGGGAAAACGTCGATTGGAATTAAACGCTGGTTTACTAAAAGCTTGGGAGTGTTATATCGAGTTGATTGACTCTCTGGGCATCATTTGGGTCTTTTTGACCCGAGCGACAACTTTTTTTTCATAAATCTCGTTTTCAAAACGTTTCATTTAAAAATAAACAAATGCAACGACCATAAAAAGTATGAAACCTCAAAATAGAATCATCGGAGAGTATTTGAGAATTTTTTCCGATTTTTTTCTCTCCAAATACGCGAGATACAAGCGGCAGGACTCGTACGGGTCTTTCTGACCCAAGCGACAACTTTTTTTTCAAAAATCTCGTTTTCAAAACGTTTCGTTTAAAACTAAACAAATGCAACGACCATAAAAACCATGAAACCTCAAAATAGAATCAACGGCGAGTATTTCCGAATTTTTTCCGATTTTTTTCTCTCCAAATACGCGAGATACAAGCGGCAGGACTCGTACGGGTCTTTCTGACCCAAGCGACAACTTTTTTTTCAAAAATCTCGTTTTCAAAACGTTTCATTTAAAAATAAACAAATGCAACACCGCTAAAAACTATGAAACCTCAAAATAGAATCAACGGCGAGCATTTCAGAATTTTTTCCGATTTTTTTCTCTCCAAATACGCGAGATACAAGCGGCAGGACGAAAAAGACCCAAATGATCCGGCAGAGCATAGAAAAGCATAGAATTCCTAGAGGGTTAATTAGTTGAGGGAATAGTAATTAGCCAAGAGTAATAATGATGGGATTTGTGTCGGCAGGTATCGGAATGTTCAAAGTCAGAAGGTCCGTCGTTGTCGACGTCACCGGGTTCAGACTTTCTGACGTCACCGGCTCATCGATCGGTGCCACTGTCGTCGCGTCATTTTTCGCGGACCTCGTCCCGAGCCTCGCAAAGTTCGTTGCAAAGTCCAAGCAAAAGCACCGCCTCGTCTCCACCCAAGACCGGAAGTTCCAACTCGTTGAACAAGTTCCACAACCGTTTGGTCGACAAGCTCAAACGATCGTTGAGAAAGGCTGACGACTGCGGAGAGGAACAGAGAAATTTGTCGTGAAAGAGCCATTTGGTTTTGGGCCGTCCACCATTGTGCGGCTCGAAGCCGATCGAGATCCGACGCACATCGGCACCCGGTAATTCGGATGACTCCGCCGCAGGAGAAACAAGTTGCGAGGCCGCACGTTCGTGCCCGGATCAACCCGCTGCATGGTAGAAAAGCAGCAGCAGCAGCGGCAGCAGCAGCAAAAACATTAGCAACAGAAGCGCAGCGCAGCAGCAACAAAAAACTAAAAAGTAAATAAAAATCATGAATTCTATAAACATCGAGAAAGTACAAACGCGAAAGTTGAGAAAATAAGGGAAAAGGAAAGAGTAACAAACCGCGAGAGGCTCGAAAGCCCGAAAAACTAGGAAATTCCTTGCATCGCTCGGAGATTTTCCATGAGAGACCGGAAACGGCGATAGGCCGCGATGGCCAAACGGCGTTTTGGGTTCGACAGGGTGAGCAGAAGCGACGCGCAGGACCGACAGTCCGCTCGAGTTTTTTTTATAAATCTCTCGAGGAAATGCACGAAATAGCTTCATCAAAACCTTTTGGATTTCGTTGCTGGAGGAAATGAAAGGCGCGCGAAGGTGCGCGGGAGAAGGTCGACGGGATCGACCACGATCGAGATTCAAGCGACAAACGTCGAATAAATACAAACAACATAAAATAATTAAATCGACGGAGGATTCGACAAAGGTCAGTGACGAAGCCAACAGCATCTCCTTTCTCTCCTTTTCCGAAAATGCCGCGCGATTCATTTTTAACACAAACGTTCGTAAACGCAAAATTCTTTTTTTCTTTCCTCTTTTCGTCTTTCAATTTTCAAATCAATTTTCCAAAGAAAAAGAAAAGCTCATTCGTTGCGTTAAGGAAAAAAAAAACAAAAAAAACAAAATCAATTTTTTTCTGGCTCAAAAAAAAAACTGAAAAGAGTTTTTGGAAAAAAGAAACAACAACAAAAACACACACATCCTTTCGTTTAGGCCAGAATATCGATACGAGGGATTCTTCTCTCCTGAACATCTCCAAAGTTCCATGGGACATGGTCGTCTATCGCGATCCTTCTCGCGGCGAGATCGGAGCGAACGATATTATTAATAATAATTAAAATAATAACAATGAAAAGCAACGACGTCGTGGCGTGAAATTTTCTCAAAATTTAAAACAAAAAAATGACTTTTTCGACTTTCTTGATATTTTTCTCGTTTTACAACTTTTCGTAAGATTCTCAACTCTCGATATCTCGCCGTTTCTTCCAATTACTAAAAACCACTTTTTTTCAATCAAAACAACAAAAAAATGATTTTTTTTCGAAATTTAAATGAAAAAATAAAATGTCACCCCGAAAATTCTGATCGATATCGTTTCGTACGAGGGTACGAGTTGGTTGTAGCTTTAGGACGTTACGCGACGACGGCGAATAATAAGGGTAAAGACTGAAAGTTGGAGAAGGTGTAGAAAAAAAAAGGAAAAATAAAAAACTAGGGCGGACTAAAAAAGTAGATTTTTAAAATGGTTCTGTTCGTAGCGAACAACGGCCCAACAAAAGACTTGTCTCCAAGACATTTCAAGCAAATGCATTGACTATTATTATGACCATTATTATTGTTAATTATTTTTCAACCTTGACTCGGGAATGTGGGGACGAGGGAAATTGTTAGATTCCTGTTTGTCACGAAGCACGATAATTCGTTGATTCGCGATCATCGAGCCATTTATTCATTTTCCATTCGTTCAGTCGCTTTTTTTTTCTCACGTCACCCGTGACCGAGAGTCGCGAAATTCGCGAGGCCCGAAGTCGCCAGAACGCGGCAAATTTCGTAAAACATAAAAATTTACAATTTTTTCGTTTTTTTTTAAATGAAATTTTGATTTTTTTCTCCTCGTATTAATTTTTTGCTGAATTTCAATTGGAAAATGGAAAATTATGCAATTTTCCTCTTGGCAAACTCGGCCTCGCGATATTTCCCACAATAGTTTATTATCCACAGCTATATTTATCGTTAACTATATCGCGCCAGGGCTATGTTACGTATGTAGAGACTTGTTTGAAATAAAAGTTGAAAATTGAGCGAAAAATGTGGAAAAATGGAAAAACTAAACGGAAATTTTGGTGTCCCGTGTCGTTTCCATTCGATCTGATTGGGACAGCCATGACAAATGAAGAAAAACAATTATAAACGATATCCGCGTTTATACTCTGTGATACCAGTAAGCTATAAGGTTAAATTTATTTTTTTGCATCGACGCTTGTGGCAGGAATCGATAAGGATTGAGAGTAATTTAATAAAAACGCAAAAAAAAAAAAACAATGAGAAAAAAAATTTGAAAAACACACGAAAAGTACGAAAAAAAAATAAATAAAATAAAAAATAAATGAAATTAATGAAATCACTAAATATTTACGAGGGAGGAACGCATCTCGCTTTCGCGCAAAATTTCTAGTGACCACCCCATCCAACTGCAGTCATTAAAATAATTAAATTATTCAATTTTATTGTTTATTTTCTCAACGGAGATACAACAGTATTCACATCGAGTCAAAGTCCCTAGAATCGCATTAATTTATTTCTCTTCCCTTCAACGTGTTTTATGATTTTTGAAAAAAAAAAAAAAACAAAATTGAAAAAAATGAAAAAAATATTTAAAAAACTATTTGGCAAGTTAATTTCGTGGGGCAGAGGCTAAGGAAGCAGGAATTTGGATGAAGCTCAAGTTCGCAACGTTGGAATGCGAGGAAAAATGTATTTTTTTATATTTTTTATTAATCAATCGTTTTAATTTCAAAATCATCAAATTTTTCGAGCCAATCGATCTCTCTGTCGTCGTAATTTGTGCAACGACGCAAAATCGGACTCGATGAATTTGGAAAAATTCTTTGGCCGATCGAGCGTCTCGGAATCGACGTAAAACTGCCAAACACGAGGCGACAGAGAAATTACGCGAGTTTTTCCCGAGCACATCGCCTTCATCCACAAATTTGCACTTTTCAAAAGAATTTCGATGGTAAAAATCGTTTCGTTACTTATTTTTCTACCCGATTCTTCACTTCCAACTACGAGCAGTTTCCTCGCTCGTGGCGAGACGAAAATTTCGTAGATTCCGGAAATAATCCTCCGGCACGATAAACTTATTTTTCCTCGTTACTAATTATTTTTCTAGTGCCAATTTCTGCCTTCGATGACTCCCTTATATTCGTTAGTCGAGTGAAAGTCACTGCCAAAAGTCCAAGTGACAAATGAAACGAGAAAATGCGGCGAGAAAAACAAAAAAAAAACAAGCAGAATTTTCACGTCGAAAAAACTTACCCCGAGGAAAATAGTTGATGATTTTTTAATCACGATCAGAAAAAAGGAAAAAAAACCCAAACAAACAGAAAAAATCATGCTCGTTCTGTTGAATTAATTAAAAAATAGGCTCTTACCGTCGTGCAACAATTCGAACCCCATTCTCCTTCACTTGGAACATCGACAGGCGACAAAAAAAAAAAAAAAAACGAACTTGGTTTCGGTTTAGACATTCCATGCGTAATATATGAAAAATAAATATTTGTACAATAAGAAAAGCGAGAAAGAACGTAACCTGCTTTGGAAAAAATGAAAAATATTTAAAAGAAATGTGAAAATTCGTATAAAAAATGCAGCCGGCCGAGGATTTATGAAAAAGATAAAAAGGACAGCGAAAACAAATGTATAAACTGATATATCGAAAGTTTAAAGATGCTTAACGAATTATATAAACAAATATCTATATATTTATATAGTGGAGAGGCGGGCATAGCGTAACACGCTCCCAAAAACCCAGGCATTTTTTCCCCAAATCTCGTAAATTTATTTATTTCGACAAAATTCAAATTTATAAGTTTTTCAATTTTTCGAAATATTTTTAAAATTCCACTTTTTTTAAGGCCGAGGGCAGCGGAGATTCGCTCTTTTCGACTTACTCGCTTTACCCGCTTCTCACCTGTATACCTCGGTTCGAACGACTACTATGTATAATATTGTGATTTTTATGTCATGTTCAATAAATGAGTTTGGAAGAATAATCAATTCCTGTCTCTTGTTATTTATTCTCCCTGAATGGATCATCGAGCTGCGATTTTTTGCATTGAAAAATGTTGAAAAATTGGTAAGTGAGCGAGCAAGAA
The DNA here is from genome assembly GCA_037952995.1 of Hyposoter didymator. Lineage (NCBI taxonomy): Eukaryota > Metazoa > Arthropoda > Insecta > Hymenoptera > Ichneumonidae > Hyposoter > Hyposoter didymator. Next base: position 4,534,742 of record JBAJMU010000011.1, read on the forward strand.
ACTGCCTGATTGTAAATTTTTGTCGGAGACTCATTTTTTTCTCGATTGCGAAGATTCTATCGATTTCGGGAGCCAGCGCCATTTTCACGTGCTGCCGAAAACATCGTTTTGCTCGAAACTCGTCGCCAATCTATTTTTCCGAATAGAAAACATTTTTTTCGTATTGTTTCTCAATGTTGCTAAAACTTTTTGACTTTTTCGTGTGGATTGAAACAAAAGAAAGATTTTTAACGATTTCCAATGGAATTTTAACCCTCCGCGGATCCTTCGGGTCTTTTTGACCCGAGCGACAACTTTTTTATCGAAAATCTTGTTTTTAAAACGTTTCATTTAAAAATAAACAAATGCAACGACCCTCAAAGCCATGAAACCTCAAAGTAGAATCAACGGAGAGTATTCCACAATTTTTCCCTTTTTTTTCTCTCCAAATACGCGAGATATAAGTGGCAGGACTCGTACGGGTCTTTTTGACCCGAGCGAAAACGTTTTTCTCAAAAATCTTGTATTTAAAACGTTTCATTTGAATCTAAACAAATGCAACGACCATAAAAACCATGAAACCTCAAAATAGAATCATCGGAGAGTATTCCACAATTTTTCCCTATTTTTTTCTCTCCAAATACGCGAGATACAAGTGGCAGGACTCGTACGGGTCTTTTTGACCCGAGCGAAAACGTTTTTTTCGAAAATCTTGTTTTTGAAACGATTTATTTGAAAATAAACAAATGCAACGACTATAAAAACTATGAAACCTCAAAATAGAATCATCGGAGAGTATTCCACAATTTTTCCTATTCCTATACCTTCCTTTCCTTTCCTTTTTCCTATTTTTTTCTCTCCAAATACGCGAGATACAAGTGGCAGGACTCGTACGGGTCTTTTTGACCCGAGCGAAAACGTTTTTTTCGAAAATCTTGTTTTTGAAACGATTTATTTGAAAATAAACAAATGCAACGACTATAAAAACTATGAAACCTCAAAATAGAATCATCGGAGAGTATTCCACAATTTTTCCTATTCCTATACCTTCCTTTCCTTTCCTTTTTCCTATTTTTTTCTCTCCAAATACGCGAGATACAAGTGGCAGGACTCGTACGGGTCTTTTTGACCCGAGCGAAAACGTTTTTCTCAAAAATCTTGTTTTTGAAACGTTTCATTTAAAAATAAACAAATGCAACGACCATAAAAACCATGAAACCTCAAAATAGAATCAACGGAGAGTATTCCACAATTTTTCCCTATTTTTTTCTCTCCAAATACGCGAGATACAAGTGGCAGGACTCGTACGGGTCTTTTTGACCCGAGCGAAAACGTTTTTCTCAAAAATCTTGTTGTTAAAACGTTTCATTTAAAACTAAACAAATGCAACGACCATAAAAACCATGAAACCTCAAAATAGAATCATCGGAGAGTATTCTACAATTTTTTCCTATTTTTTTCTCTCCAAATACGCGAGATACAAGTGGCAGGACTCGTACGGGTCTTTTTGACCCGAGCGAAAACGTTTTTCTCAAAAATCTTGTTTTTAAAACGTTTCATTTAAAAATAAACAAATGCAACGACCATAAAAACCATGAAACCTCAAAATAGAATCAACGGAGAGTATTCCACAATTTTTCCCTATTTTTTTCTTTCCAAATACGCGAGATACAAGTGGCACAACGAAAAAGCTCGTACGGATCCGGGCCGCCATAAAAATTCCCATGCTCCCCAAAGGGTTAACACCCCTTCTCCAGATTCGGTTAAAAAAGTTGGAAAAAAATAGTAAAAAAAAAGTCCACCCCGCTGCCAAATGATCATACGACAGATAAGAGGATAAACGACTGCTGGATCGCAGTGTGTGGCAGAAAGCAAATCGGAGTCTTGATACGGCGTGAGATTAATTGCCAGAGGTTGCTGCTACTCCTCTGTCATCGGATCCTTCAGATATACAAACGTTCGATTCCCTCCGTCTCTCTCATCCCCGGCGTTCTCTCCTTCTCTTCTCCCTCCTCCGGGCATGCAGTTAATTCTCTCGCGCGGCGTCTGGTAATGCGAAGAAAATGTAACACTCGGTTAGCTCGTGGGGTTTCTCATCGGCCTTCCTTAATGCCCCAACTTAATTACCATCTCGCGCGCAGCCTGCCATAGCAGACGAGACGCGATACTAATATTACGAGCTGCGTCGACGTGACAAGTCCCTCTGTTTCCAAAACGTCCACTCGTCGCAATTATTCTGTAAAAATCAAATTTCCTCCGCAAATTGCAAAATGTTCTTCGGAAACTTGGAAATTTTAACGAAAAAAAAGGAAACTAGTTTCTTATCAGGGATGACGTGATTTTTACGACGCACTTGTTTCCGTCCGCGCGATAATCAGCAATTCGTCACGATTCACTGCGGAAAGCTAATCGATCTTTTGATAACGATTAGTCGAGGAATCGCGAGATGAAATCTTTCGGTGAATCGCGCACGAATTAGTCATTAGATTTCTTACAAGGAAGGTCACCTTACTGTACCCCCACAACCTGGGTCAAAAAAATTATATTTTGTAGTTCACACCAAAGTATAAACCCTCACAAAAAATTAGCGGCCCACTCGCATATTTAAGGGGTGGAATAAATTATCAAAAATCGGTGGTTTTTTTGTTTTTCGCTGATATCTTTGAAACAAAAATAGATACGCCAAAAGTTTAAATAGCAAAGTTGTTCATTTTTCAGTGCTCTACAATAACATGTAATCGAAAATTGGAATATCAGCGAAAAACGAAAAAACCACCGATTTTTGAGAATTAATTTCACCCCTTAAATATGCGAGTGGGCCGCTAATTTTTTGTGAGGGTTTATACTTTGGTGTGAACTACAAAATATAATTTTTTTGNCTTTGGTGTGAACTACAAAATATAATTTTTTGACCCAGGTTGTGGGGGTACAGTAAGGTGACCTTCCTTGTTAGAGATTTAACGTTACGGGGGGGTCAATCGATTTGTTAACGTTAAACAAAGTCAATGGTCGAGGCGGGCGAGGGTTTTAATTAATGTGAGAAACGAACGTCAGGGAATAAGCCAGAGGGAGTTACGAAATGATTTATCAAAGCGACACACGAGGCTGCTTGCTCGTCTTGAGAATTTGTGCTGGGTTACGCCATTGGCTGGTACACACCGCGAATGGAAATTTCCGCTACGGGTGGAGACACACCGCGAGGCACATAAATGCGTTTAGCGACTATTTGACTCGATCGCGCGTTAAATATCGCGGTCACCGAGTCGTAATTCTCTCCGAACGTCCCATCAAGACAATTTCAACTTTTATTTATTCATCATCCATAATGAGGCGATTTTATCGAACCATTAGCGATGCTCCGTTCGATCTTGTGGGATCGTCTTCTGGTTGGGTTTCCGCTCGGATTTCCTCTTCGTTAAACATTCAACGAGGACCTTAAGCAAAGCATTGTTGAGCTATTAACCGGGTCAGTTACGATCTTGGTGATTGGCTGTAACAATAGTCCCCGAGAGTCTCTTGCACGAGCACGAATGTTGCGTCTGCACGTGCAATCCACCTCCGGAGCGCCTTCACCAAGAATCATCGGTTGACGAAGTTCTTTTTACGTTTCTAAACGTCGATCTTATCAATTTTTCTCGTTTCTCAAGATTGTCGAAGCAGGATATGAATCACGCTCCGCTCAGGCGTGATTCCTTGTCGAGATTACGAAATTTTACGTGGCGACAACCAACCTGTTGACTCTTGGGGTTGGTCTCGGCTCCAGAAGCTTTTTTTCTTTTTTTTTTCATTAAAAACTCATTCTACACCGTTATCAGCAAAAGTGGTCGGTTGGTCGTCTTTTGCCTTGAATAGAAACTGGAACTTGGCTGGTGGTGGATTAAAATATTCTCAGGGCCTGTTGGGGCGCCGGTAACAGCATTAAAACTGCATTCCAGTTGGAAAGTGCATAGCTTTCCGGTCTCGAGACTACCTCGCGTGGGCACAAGTACATCGGCGATCAATATAAATGCTCTGGAGGTAGGAAACGCCGTCACCAGCAGCATCAGCCTCCGTTACATTATTTTCGATCCTCCACAATAATGCGACAACGCGCTGCTGCGGGTGCATGTTGCACACTGCAATCTTGGCATTTCCTCTTGCCTCTTGATCCCCCGTGTCCACCTTAATTCCTCATTGGTTAGCGTGTCTATTTCAGTCTTTTTCTCATCCTGATGTCGCCTCACTTTGCTTACGTTCCTTACGTCATTCCATCTCGAGGATGGAATCATTTCGTAGGCATGCACAAGTTTGCGCTGCAGTAAAAATCATTTCTTTTGACCGAAACCACTTCTGAGAAGATCTTTCCTCATCCACTTGCCAGAATTCCCCATGAGTTTGCCTCAAATTCGAGTTTCCGGTTGTAGAACGAACCCATTTTACAACCCTTAAGGATTTTGAGTCCCAAATCGCAAATGATAAGAGAAGTCTGTAAATTTCGAATGTTTTTGTATAAAGTATTTAAGAGATCGTGTCAAAATTTCACGACGATTAAGAAGTTCCTTATTAAACAATTAACATTAATAAATTAACTGCGTAGTCAAATGTAATCTTACGGAAACTGGTATAACTTTGCGACAACTTTTTATTTTTGACCTCTCAATTTTTTTAAATCCATAATATACCGAAAGCAACGGAAACAGAACAAAATTTATTAATAAATATTTTTTCTATTTGTTAAAAAAATTGTTCTTTATAAAATGTTAATTTTTTAATGACGAGCTTCCTGANATAGCTTTCCGGTCTCGAGACTACCTCGCGTGGGCACAAGTACATCGGCGATCAATATAAATGCTCTGGAGGTAGGAAACGCCGTCACCAGCAGCATCAGCCTCCGTTACATTATTTTCGATCCTCCACAATAATGCGACAACGCGCTGCTGCGGGTGCATGTTGCACACTGCAATCTTGGCATTTCCTCTTGCCTCTTGATCCCCCGTGTCCACCTTAATTCCTCATTGGTTAGCGTGTCTATTTCAGTCTTTTTCTCATCCTGATGTCGCCTCACTTTGCTTACGTTCCTTACGTCATTCCATCTCGAGGATGGAATCATTTCGTAGGCATGCACAAGTTTGCGCTGCAGTAAAAATCATTTCTTTTGACCGAAACCACTTCTGAGAAGATCTTTCCTCATCCACTTGCCAGAATTCCCCATGAGTTTGCCTCAAATTCGAGTTTCCGGTTGTAGAACGAACCCATTTTACAACCCTTAAGGATTTTGAGTCCCAAATCGCAAATGATAAGAGAAGTCTGTAAATTTCGAATGTTTTTGTATAAAGTATTTAAGAGATCGTGTCAAAATTTCACGACGATTAAGAAGTTCCTTATTAAACAATTAACATTAATAAATTAACTGCGTAGTCAAATGTAATCTTACGGAAACTGGTATAACTTTGCGACAACTTTTTATTTTTGACCTCTCAATTTTTTAAAATCCATAATATACCGAAAGCAACGGAAACAGAACAAAATTTATTAATAAATATTTTTTCTATTTGTTAAAAAAATTGTTCTTTATAAAATGTTAATTTTTTAATGACGAGCTTCCTGATGGTCGTGAATTTTTTACACGATCTCTTAAATCCTTCATACAAAAACGAACTACATTTTCAGAATTTTCTCATCATTTTTAATATCAGCCCTTAAGGAGGTTAAAGCAGTGATGTTAAAATCCTTAAAATTTGGCATGTTTTTACATTATGTATTCAGGAGATCGTGTACAAATCTCACGACGATTGCGAAGCTATTTATTGAACAATCAACATTAACAAACTTGGGTAAATATTTGTTGGACGGTTTTCTTGTTTTTAAAATCGTTCCAAAAGCAGCAATCTGAATTATAAGCCACAGAAGATGATGGTGAAGAGAAAATTTATTTTCTCAATTTAGTTGTCGTTAAAAATCCATTTAAATATCGAAAAGTGGCGAAAAAGTAAATCAGGAGGTTGGAGTTTTCCGATTAATTCGAACCAGGGGTTAGAAGTCATTGACCATCGTGGCTCTTCGTGTTTATCTTTGGGTAGGAAACAATTACGAGATAAAGTCATTAATAAGTGGCTTTTCCCCTTGCTGCTTGGGAGCCAGGGGTGAGACAAACAGATTTCTGTTGATGAAAGACAATATGTGTATCGTATAAATATTATACGTTGAGGTCTCGTTACGAGAGTGAATTTGTATCGATCGTCGGAATATTCCAGTCGGACAGTTGGTTGTACTTGGTTTTCTTCGATCTCCGAATAACGACGTCACGTCGCGGCGTCGAATACGCAACTTGCTTGGCCAATGTTATTCTTGTTTTTGTCTCGTTTCCTCTCCTCAAAAGTGACAACAAGTCGTGAGGAAATATCTCTCGGATTCTGCGTCCGGGGCTCTCCGAGAAAATATCGTGAAAATGCCAAATGTTTCTATTTTAAAATGTCCAGGAATGTTGAAACAGTCACGAATATAAACGCCGTCAATTATCTCTGGCGTTTGCTCAAAAGGTCTTTTGTAGCGTCGTTCAATTTGTTTGATCGAATTCCAAGCTGCTTGGAACACGAGCAACAAAAATAGCCGATGGATCGAGTCAGAAATCTCAGGCGTCATGAAATTTCGTCAAAATTGGTGGCCAATTGATATCCCAGAGTTTTATAAGGATGTTGAGTCCGCGAAATAGCAAATGATGAGAAAATTCGGTTAATTTCGCATGTTTTTGTATAAAGTATTTAAGAGATCGTGTCAAAATTTCACGACGATTAAGAAGTTCATTATTAAACAATTAACATTAATAAATTAACTGCGTAGTCAAACGTAGTCTTACGGAAACTGGTATAACTTTGCGATAACTCTTTATTTTTGACCTCTCAATTTTTTTAAATCCACAATATGCCGAAAGCAACGGAAACAGAACAAAGTTTATTAATAAATATTTGTTCTATTTGTTAAAAAAATTGTTCTTTATAAAATGTTAATTTTTTAATAACGAGCTTCCTGATGGTCGTGAAATTTTTACACGATCTTTTAAATCCTTCGTACAAAAACATACGAAATTTTCCGAATTTTCTCATCATTTTTTATTCCAACCCTTAAGGTGGTTGAGTAATGATGATGGAATTGTTGAAATTTTGTATGTTTTTACATAAAGTATTCAGGAGCTGTCGTGTCAAAATTTCACGACGATTAAGAAGTTCATTATTAAACAATTAACATTAATAAATTAACTGCGCAGTCAAATGTAGACTTACGGAAACTGGTATAACTTTGCGACAACTATTTATTTTTGACCTCTCAATTTTTTTAAATCCACAATATGCCGAAAGCAACGGAAACAGAACAAAGTTTATTAATAAATATTTGTTCTATTTGTTAAAAAAATTGTTCTTTATAAAATGTTAATTTTTTAATAACGAGCTTCCTGATGGTCGTGAAATTTTTACACGATCTTTTAAATCCTTCGTACAAAAACATACGAAATTTTCCGAATTTTCTCATCATTTTTTATTCCAACCCTTAAGGTGGTTGAGTAATGATGATGGAATTGTTGAAATTTTGTATGTTTTTGCGTAAAGTATTCAGGAGCTGTCGTGTACAAATTTCACGAGGAATGAGAAGCTATTTATTGAACAATCAACGTTGACAAATTTCATTGGTACTCAACATCCTTAACTGGACACCTACGCAAACATGCCTGGATCATCGCGGCAATCAGCCAGATTAAGAATCTCCGCTATGACGTGTCCGCGCGAACAGCCAATCGTTTGAATGAGTTAACCGGCTAGTTTGTTCCACATCAATCAATATTCTTTACACACAAGCTGCTCGTGGTGCTAAGAGTTACGGTTTTTCAGGCGCGTCGCAGGCCAGCGATTCGAGCTGCTTCGTCGCCTCTGCTGCGTCGACGTCATTAATGACATCAACCAGAATCGCCACGAGGTTATGGCTAGCTCGATTTCTTGCTAAAATAGAATAGCTCGGGAGGTTAAACGAGATTATGAGAAAAAGCGAGTGTCCATTGTCATGCAACGCGGGGATTATCGTATTTGGCGAATAACT
>JBAJMU010000011.1:4543234-4600200 GCA_037952995.1 Hyposoter didymator
AAAAAAAAAAAAAAAACCGGGAAAAACAACAGATCGAGGCAAAACAACGAGCTCGATAGGTCCATGATCTTCGAGTCATGGACGCTCCTGATAACGCCATCATTTATCACAAGGCGACGATAAGATCGAGGGACCTGAAGTCACGAGGTCAGTGTCGAACAGATAGAATTTTATTTTCGATCTTATCTCCTCGAGCAACGGTAACAATTGTTAATATTGACTCCCCCCGACAGCCAGGCAGTTTGTACGTTATGGATAATGAGCTTATATATTTATTTTCGTAATTATGCGCCGATGACATAAAAAACCTCTCTCGATAAGTAATTCTTGTCTCGGTTCTCGTATCTCATCCCGTTATCTCGAGCCTACACTTGCGAGTGTTATGGCAATCGTGCCACGACACAGCTGAACCGACATTGTTGACTCGTCGTATCGGCAGAAACTTCATAAATGCAAGTCCATTGTGAAAAATCGTGAAAAGCATGGTCGAGGCTTCATGTCGATTCGTTTTTTTTTCGAATCGTTACTAATTAATGAGTTTTGAAGAAAAAAAAAAACTGCACATGCCACGACGAGTTATGCTGCTGGTCGAATCCCTTAAGGTGACGGACCAGCGGAGACCAGGGGAGAAAAAATTGGCGAATTAAAAGAAGGAGAATTCGTGTCGATCGTCAAAATGGATTTCATCCATTGCGGGTTGTCGAGGTCGGCGCAGATGCTAGGCAAGGACGTCTGAGCGACAAGGATCGCAGACTGGATGGCGTAGGAATAGGAGAACCCGAGTAAAGTATCGTTGGACACGCACATGGAGCCCGAGGCATGGGCCTAGGGTAAAAGTGGTTGGATTTCCCTAACTGGTTCGCTGAATGACTGACCGGAATTGTCCAGTTGGTGGCTTGATCCTATTGAGGGAAACCAGTCTCGGCTAGACTGCAGTTTGAGCGAATGAATAGCAGAGCGAGCTTCGCTTTTTCTTGACGATGTTGAGTACCTATGAAACTTTTTTTTAATGTTAATTGTTCAATAACGAGCTTCCTAATCGTCGTGAAATTTGTACACGACAGCTCCTGAATACTTTATGTAAAAACATACAAAATTTCAACAATTCCATCATCATTACTCAACCACCTCAAGGGTTGAAATAAAAAATGATGAGAAAATTCGGAAAATTTCGTATGTTTTTGTACGAAGGATTTAAAAGATCGTGTAAAAATTTCACGATCATCAGGAAGCTCGTTATTAAAAAATTAACATTTTATAAAGAACAATTTTTTTAACAAATAGAAAAAAATATTTATTAATAAACTTTGTTCTGTTTCCGTTGCTTTCGGCATATTGTGGATTTAAAAAAATTGAGAGGTCAAAAATAAAGAGTTGTCGCAAAGTTATACCAGTTTCCGTAAGACTACGTTTGACTACGCAGTTAATTTATTAATGTTAATTGTTTAATAATGAACTTCTTAATCGTCGTGAAATTTTGACACGATCTCTTGAATACTTTATACAAAAACATACCAAATTTTCCGAGTTTTCTCATCATTCGCGATGTGGGACTCGACATCCTTAAGAAGAAACGATTTAGCTCGGTAATTCCAGGCGAATTCGAATCCAATAATCGTCTGTGTCAAGTTATATCGTCCATGTGTGATAAGTGGCACAGATTATGAGATTTATTGCGGAGGGTGACGAAGGGGCCTATTTTTACACTGACCGATGCATCGTCCAGCCAGGGAGAGAGAAAAGAGAGAGAGAGAGAGAGAGAGAGAGAAAACAGCCAGTGAATGGATGCACTTTTCAATGACCTTGATTCTATCTTCTTCGCTCTTTCTACTACGCATCGTACGATCCAACATACGTATGCATCGGTGAGTACCCCTGGACGATCCGGAGGTACGAGTTGTGTGTATTGTACTGTGCTCAAGAATAAACGAGTGTGAGTAAAGCGAGTGCACCGCAAATGCAGCGCAGTAGCCAACCCGAAATCAATACCACCTCGTCCTCTCCCTCGCTCTTTCTTCCAACCATCGCGTAGATATACAAGGCGAGTGTATAGTTACCTAACGTACGTCACTTCCTTACTACAGGCTGCGGGCTCTCCTCCATATCCTTTTTTTTTTCACTGCTCAACTCACTCATTTCTCGATTTCCTTAATATCCGATGACATTAAAGGGAATCCTCCATGTTTCCAATGACTCGACACATTCCATTTATTGCCTCTGGGTGTGCTAATCGTTTTTCAGTTTGACCAAAGGTTCATTGGATTTTGGTCTCTTTGCCGATTTCCCGAATCACTCTTTATTTAATTTTTACTGCAAAGTAATCGTAAGCTTAGCGTTTTTTTTTCTTGTTTTTCGCCCGCGACTAATTCGCTTTCAATTTGTTTTTCGATCGGCTGGTTCGGACATTTTCTGATCAACATTTGAAGAAATCACAGTTATTTTTTTTTTTGTAGCGAAATAATGAGAAATTATGAAGATTCAGCCAAGTGGCAAAGGCTCCAATTGAAAAATGCGTTTTGCGCTGATTTTGCTCAATTTTTTTTGATGGATGGACGGGAGGATGGATTTTTCTGTTCTTGGCAGATCATTGGCAGTAATTGACCCTTCGTCGGCATTTTTTCTGGTCGAGTATTTACATGTGCAGGGTTTTTTTTTTCATAGGTCATCGTCGCGTATCCTAAATAACCGTGTAATGTTTTTTTTCTGCATGATGCAATGGCCGCGAAGGCATGGTCATTGGGTCGGAGAAAACGAGCTTCGTAATTGGCACTTTTGTGAAACGAACACCCCGCAGGATAGTAACAATGGCCGTGATCGTGATAACGTTTCCTAGGCTCCGGTACGTATGCGTTTATTACGATATGTACACAAGCGCGGTATTGGCCTTCGACGTATCTCGGGGACAACGCTAACCTGGTATTTACTTTGATGACGGTGCAGGTTACGTAAAAAAAGGAAATAAATACCTGGGTCGCGTTTTACGTTCGAGCCATCTTCTCGGTTCTACCAGTAATTTACTTCCTCTTTCGCAAGTATGTAGATTCGCAAGATACCAGCTACGAAGACGTTGCTGTTTCTTATGAATGATCGGTATCAATCATTTCCATTCGCTAATTTCTGCGATTTATCGATTTTTGTGCATTTATGCGAAATAAATACGTTTCGGGGATGCAAACGCATCTCCGTTGACAGGAGCTGATCAAATCGACCTCCAGGAGCGAAAAACACCATTTTTTATCCTATTTTTTCAACGATTTATACGGCTGTAAGCGGCGGGAAAGCTGTTTCAAGGCCCGACGGCTGCGCCACCTGGTGGTGGCGTCATATAAGCTTTGGCTACTTTTTTATCAAAAATGCCCCTGCATATGGCTTGTGGGGGCTCAAACGAAAGGTCGTGACATTTTCGCTCGATGTCTTAAGTAATTATCAACATTTTTTTATTCGAAAATTGATGAAAATGTGGTTTTTATAGTTCACTCGATTCTGACGTTTTTGTGAGGAAAAATAAATAAAAGACGAATATATGTAGCGTCGTGTAAAAGTGACCGGGTCATAATTCATTGGCTGGGAGGATATGAGTCGACGGTGCAAACTTAGACGAAAGATACACATACTACGACGCCTAGTATTATATACGAGATGCAGACCGGAGAGACTTGCATTCTCGAGCTATTTAAAGATTCTTCGCTACCTTCCTCGCCGCGGATATTCAAATGGTCCGCGTTTCACGTGACCTCTGAAAAAGTGGGAGAGTTGAATTGTTGGCGCAAGGGGGCGTCTTTGGATGAGATTTCCGAAAATCGGAAAATCACAATTCTGTCGTTCGCATCAGCACGAAAAATTGGCAAAATATATTTTTGTGCTAAAAACGTGAAAAATAAATTGAAATTCATTCGGAATAAAAAAATTATTAATATTCAGAAAAGGGCTCGGTTCTCGTGTTTGTTGAGTCAAAGATCGAGTCTTTGGCGCCTGCCGGACGAGGTTTGTTAACCCCTTGACCCAAGGGAGAGGCAATGTCGCTGCAATTAAATGGGGAACGTTTATCGCCAGCAATGATGCATTTCTTTCCCATTTTTCTCAATTTCTTTTATTTACCAAAGCCTCTCGAACTCGGGGCGTCCTCGAACATATGCATTTCTATTTTTCTCTCTTATCTATACGGTGCGTTTGCCAACTAATTCGCATGAGACTGAAACGAGTCTGTGTCGAGGCGTCTGAATAAAATGATCGTTTTGCAATACTCGTGTAATTTCGAAATTATTTAGTGTCTCTCAATTTTAAATCTATATACAGCCCATTAGTAATGTTCACAAAGTTCCATTCCTACCTTTAAATAAGCTGACGAGTACGCCAGCCAATTAATTATTTCAATAAAAACGATAAAAAAATATTAAAAAAAAAACTTTCCACGACAATAAATCTTCGAGATCGTCGATTTGAATTTTTTAAACAAAAACCGAGCCAAATTCCGCAAATACTCGGCGTGCCAAAAAATGAATGGAAATTTTCTGCAAAATCTGCAAAAATTGTCGGAAAAATATTGTTCTTCGAGTCCTTTGCGAAAATGATAAAATTGCAAAAATGAAATAATGATGCCCGCGTGTACACGGAGGTTCTATACTGCAGATATACGAAGGAACGGGATTTGGGAGTTGCAAGTAGCGTCGCTGGCTGTCGCTCCATTCTGACGAACTGCAAAACACATCCGAAAAGTAAGCAAGCCTCTTCTCTTCTGGGGACTGGTTGGTCGGAGCTTTCGGAGCGGCGGTTCACACAGTTGGGAAGCGTTATTTTACCGATCCGTTTGGAGCGCGTGTGGCGAGAGCTGGTAACCGGGTTTTTGAACGAATCGATTTTGTCCGGTTCTCGTGAGCGTTTCGAGATGGTGCTGTCGGTCGAGGCGTTTATATAGAGCCCGGCGTATGTACAGACCTTTTCACAAAGCGAGGTTGACTCGAGCAGCCAAGGCTCTTATAGTCTCGGGTTCGCGCTTCGGCGAGCGCGATCGACTCCCGTGAAACGCCCTCTATTGTCTTCGTCTTTAACGTTCGAGCCTTCCCACCCGTCATACAGCTCCTCGCAACTCCATCGCTACGCAGCGGAGAGAGAGTATTGACCGTCTCAGCAGGCACAGTGGAAATTTCCACTGCCCTACCCCAAGCTCTCGCCATGTATTGAGTGAGCTCACACACACAGAGGCCTCCACACAAGTGAACCTGTTGGTGATCACCAACACTCGCCAATATACGGCGTAATCTTTCTGCCATTCGAGCTCGATATCTCTCTATATATTCGCCTCAAACATAGACATACATTAATGTGAACGAACGTGGGCGTGTGTTACACTTTTCTATAGATATATAAGTAGATACGAGAAGAAACATGAGTCTGTGTGTGTCTATGGTGTCGGGATGACTGTGTGGATGGCTGTAGGTGTGTCTGAGCGTGCAAATGTGTGGGGGGCGACATATAAACGACTTTCCGTATGTGCGTGTAAAAATAAATTAGATATTAAGTCCGACAGGAAGGGGAGTGTTAAAAAAATCATTTCATAATTAATATTACGTTGTAGTTAATGATTTTATGATTGGGAAGCTTGAGGCATTAATCGGCGATCCTCGTCCGAGGATTTTTCGACTTTTCCACGTTTTTCGGGGATTAAAAATTTTTCATTTCTTTTTTTTTGTTAAATTTCAATCGGATCACGTTCGTTCGGCTGATTGGATTTTTATGTCCACGATTTATACGTTCCACGACGGCGGAATTCCTGGAATTTTGCGATCGAGGTGCGATTGTGAGAAATAAAAAAAAAAAAANAATCTGAATGGTACGACGAGAGAAATCGCGTACTTTTTTAATTTCGTGTCGCGTCCAGGTGTTGGAAATTGGAATGTATATTCATAGGAGACTAGAGGCGCACTTGAGGATATGGCGTGTGAAAGAGACGATGAGACAGTGACTTGTGTACGCGCGACCCGTCTATTTTTAGTTTAGGCGCCTCTCAACCGCGGCCAACAACGGCCTTCGACTATTTTTTTACGTAATAACTTTTAATACGCGAAGACGGTGCTCGCGAGCAGCAATTTTCTTGCATTTTGTCCGCTTATTTTTCTCGCATATCGACGACAAACGTTTGCGGTATTTTTTGTTTATCCATATGCATGTCTCGCTGGCTGGCGGTGTCTTTCTCTTTTTCGTCGCGACGACGCGAGACACAAACGTCGTCTCTCTACGTCGCAGATCTATTATTGAATCGTCGTCGTGTGGGAATTACCCGCGTCACTGGCGCCACAATCACCAATAAAATAAACCGAGCCGCATTTTTTATATTTATTCATTTCCTCAACAAACATTTTTGGCTCTTTCTCAAAAGTTTCTTCGCTTATTTCGTCGTCGGAGCGAATGGGAGGCTTTTTTCAAATTATTTTTCAAACTCAATGGGACTCTCGCGATCTTTCGTTCTGATTTATCAATTCGATTGATTGAAAGAATGCGATTTGCCTTCGGAGGCCGCTTATCAGCGCTTGCTAAGTTTTTTTAATTTTTTTTTTATTTTTTTAGACTTACCGACGGTCGGTAACACGCGTCTTACCTTCTGTCGGTATCGTATTGGTTTTTGGTAACGCTGCTTCATTGGTGCGGATATTTTCGGATTACCTCGCGTTGGCAACGTCAATTAATTGTTAAAAAGAATTAAGTGCATCGTTAATTACTCGATTGGACGCACACCTGGCCAGCCAGTGTGAAGTGTGAACGAGCAATGAAAATAATTTCATGAATTCCTAGAACTAAATGTTTTCGATGAAATTCAAAGGCTACGGATGTTTGAAAAATGCGACGCATCAATGCGAATATTACAAAAAATTCCAGCGAGTTTATCGAAATTTTGCAACAATTTACTATCGTTTTTTACTTTGTCAAATTTTTTCGTTGCCATTCGCGAGCTATTTTAATTAATTAGCTCATTAATTTGAGATGGAAATTCTCTCACTTTGTTGGGAATTGATTAGCTTAATTACAGAGTGATAAAAAATAGTAGAAACTTATTTGCATCCTCGAGTTTGTTCTTCTTAATTGGTTAATGAATTATACTCGAGGTACAATTGTTTAAGTTGGCGATTTGCAGTGACTGGAAATATAAATTACATGCGTTTTCCTTCCAGACTTTCCACCTTCATCCCCCAGAGTCTTTTCCACGCTTTTCCTTTTATTCTGCTCTTTACATTCGCCATTCGTGTTTAACACTGCGCGAACGACAAACTTGGCTCGTAAAACGAAACGTGTCTCGAAGTAATTAGCCAAATGGTTCTCCAGATACGAGAAAATCTGTGGTTTATGCATTATGCAAATGGATCCGATCATGCACTCATTTTTTTCTACTTCTCCATACTAAACTCGCACAGAGATCACACGCATGATTTATATTCACAAAGTTACCAACTCCATAACTTGCTCAGGATTACATCGAGTCTGTGCACGTGCAATCGATACTTTCCATAACAATTGTGCTCGCCCCAGCCAGCGTTACGCTAATCATATATTCAAAATCTTGAGCCTAAATAATCCTGTCAACCATTCTTTTTCATACCTACGATTATTTATTTATTTATTTTTATTAATTAATTATTTATTTATTTATTTATTTATTTAAAATCGTCCAAGGACCATTTTGGCATTTTTCGACCGAATCGAGAATGTTTCTTCCGGTGTCAAATGTGTTTTTTCAAAAAAGAAACAAGCAGAAGGGCGACTCGGTATGGAGGCAATTGCCTCGAACGAATCGGAATAAAATTGAAAGTAAAAATGCCACGAGGCGTTGAATACAGTCCAGCGAATAGAAAAAACATTGCGCAGTAATATTTCGTCAACGAGATTCGATTTTTAATTAACCAGAGTACTTTCGCCTTGCAATTAAAAATAAGCAAGAGTTTCTCGCATCGGTACGAAAAACGCACCAACAACTGGACAAAAAATGAAAGAGAATTGTTGTAAGGAAAACAATGGACTTGGCGAGTGTCGTGTATGAAATTTTTAATTAGTGAAAACTGCGCTTATTATCGTTGCAACGAAACAACATTATTTTATGTCGGAATGATTTTTTTACTGGCCTGTGGAAATGCGAGAATGTTGGAGCCAATGGGAGGCGTTCATTTTTCATTTTTAATTACGAGAATTCGCATTATTTATAAATTCCACAAACTCGCGGATATTCGTCATTAATTAGCACGCGAAAAAACGAGCGAGTCTTTGATATTCGCGTTTATTTCTCGTGATTCTCAAGTCTCGCTGTCAAAGTGAATGGAATTTCGTGATTCAACAAAATGCTTCGAGCAACTTTGCCTACGAGCATTTTCGAAACAGTTGGCCAAAAGAACGAGAACGAGAGTCTAAGTTTTAGAGTCTGTCGTTGCGGTCGATGGAACGAGCGTAAATTCAACGTCCTTTTTATCGAGGGATATAAAAAAATAAAAATACAACACGATAAATAAAAAATAAATCTCGAAGCACCTGGAAAAGAAATATGTAACGAAAATTTATTTTATTCAATCTTTCCCTTCAATTACCTCATAAATAAGAAAAGCAATTGTCTCTGTCCACACGAACCCAAAGCTCTCATGAATCCTGGATAAAAATGTGGTTGGAGAAAAAACAACGATAAAATAATAAATAACAGAAAAATGTAATTGTCATTGCTCGAGTCGTAACTCTTGCAAGGAAACATTTTTATTATCTCCTTCCCTTCGAGTCGCACAATAATCGTATCTCCATTCATCTATCCATCTTTCTCTTTCTGCTTTATTTATTTTATTACCACGTTTGAGTATCTGAACAGAAAGAGTAGAGAGGCTTGCGTGCCACTGGGACGATTCTGAAAGGCTCGTGTGACGATAACGAATAGACCAAGTTCTGCATCTCCTCAACGATGTTTTGAGTCCGCGAAATAGCAAATGATGAGAAAATTCGGTAAATTTCGCATGTTTTTGTATAAAGTATTTAAGAGATCGTGTCAAAATTTCACGACGATTAAGAAGTTCATTATTAAACAATTAACATTAATAAATTAACTGCGTAGTCAAATGTAGTCTTACGGAAACTGGTATAACTTTGCGACAACTTTTTATTTTTGACCTCTCAATTTTTTTAAATCCACAATATGCCGAAAGCAACGGAAACAGAACAAAGTTTATTAATAAATATTTTTTCTATTTGTTAAAAAAATTGTTCTTTATAAAATGTTAATTTTTTTAATAACGAGCTTCCTGATGGTCGTGAAATTTTTACACGATCTTTTAAATCCTTCGTACAAAAACATACGAAATTTTCCGAATTTTCTCATCATTTTTTATTCCAACCCTTAAGGTGGTTGAGTAAAGATGATGGAATTGTTGAAATTTTGTATGTTTTTACATAAAGTATTCAGGAGCTGTCGTGTACAAATTTCACGACGATTGGGAAGCTGTTTATCGAACAATCAACTTTAACAAAAGTTTTATGTGCACTCTCAACATGCTTTTGGCAATTGATTCGTAGAATAAAATTGACAAACTCGTTCCGAACGAGGAATAAGGAAAAGTGTTGAAAAAACGTACCAAACGTTCGAGAGCATGAGGCAATTGGAATTTTCCCACACGTGAGTTTTCCTTGTCCACTTTACGCTCTCCCCGGACGTTAACAACTTGGGCAAACAACTCTCGACTCTCTGGCTCGGTCTCTCGTTAAATTCGGATTGTACAACAACATCCTCAACAAGATGGGAGAAAGATAGCGAGCTCAGAATCACGACTTGTGTGCAAAAGTGTGGTAAAAACTCGAACGACGTTTATCTGTCGAAAAAACGTGAAAATCGTGCTTATTTATTGGCTGTAAAGAAAAGGAATTCAAAAAATGATGCACGGTCGAAGAAACTTTTATGTCGTTTGATAGTTTTTTTTAATAATAACCATAATCATACGTATATATGTACATCGATCACACAATAACGAATAACATCGAATGAGCAAATTTAACACATCGAGATTACTTACAATTATCAATAATTCGTTACGGTTATAGATAAAGGGAGAAAATTTGACGTGAAATCGTCAGGTTCGATAATCCTTCAACACCAAAACGAAAAACCGTTTGTTTCACTTTGGGCGAGTATTAAATTCCGATTAATCGATGTTGAATTTGCAAAAGAAACTTTTTCGATTTGAATTTTATAAAAAAGGGGAAAAAAAGTATTTCAATTCCGTGGGTAATTCGATTGTGCTCCCAGCATTTTAAAAAAATAACAAAAAACGCTGCGTTCGGTTTTTTCGTCTTCAATAAAATAATCTCATTCAATTTTTTATGCATAAAACAAAGTTAACGAATAACATTGTTCCTTTTATTTATAGACAATCGAGCCAAACATCAGTTTCCTCCTGAAAGGTTGACAAAAAAAAAAAANACATTTTCTTTTATTATCTTTAGTAGGTCACTCAGATCAGTATCTACCTCTCCTATTTTAATCCTTCCACTAAAATCCGAAATCTGACCATATCATTTCATCGTTGACACACCTTCACGTCGAAATGGCACAGGGAAATAAAAAAAAAAAAAAAAAAAAGAAAAAGAAACAGGGAAAAAAATGCTCGACGTTTTTTTTTTTCGTGCCCTCTGCATGAGAATTATTCTGTAAATGAAACATTCATCCGGTTCGTTCTTGCGCTTTCAATTTTGTTTCACTCTCCCCTGCCCGCTGCTGCCACCCTTGCGGTGATATTGTAGTAGAAAAAAACAAATAAGAATTATGAAAAAGCAGCGGGCAATTATATCGAACCGAAGGCGTAAACATTTCAATTGTTACCGAATTTTTTTTTGTTTTTTTCTTTCATTCCTGGTTTTAAATGGAAAAGAGTTTTTTTCATCAATATTCTGCAGCCTGGCGTGCGGGAGGCTCAGCATTAATTATCGCACGGTCACGGGCCATTTTATTTTAAACATTTCCGATTTTTTTTTTGTTTTTTTTTCTTAATTCCTCTTTTCAATTAATTTTTTTTTTTTTTTGCTTTTTTTTNAATTTTTTTTTTTTTTGCTTTTTTTTCCTTCAATCTTCGCCGGTTTACGTTATTAATAATTCTCGCACTTCACTCTCGCGGTTTATCACGTTTTGTGGGAGAGAGAAATTGGTACGAAAAGTGGGTCAATAAATGTTCACACCTTCTCGCGCTCATTCGAGTTGCCAAGTTTATTTTTATTCCGAGCTCCAGGACTCGACACCCGATCGACATCGCGTCCTCTCTCCTTTTTTTCGAAACACCACACTTTCTCACTCACTTTTTACTTCGCTTTATACTTTCAACGCGATTTATTTCCTTTTCGGTAGAATGCTCCGTCGGTAAAGTTAATCGCGTTTCAGTTTTTTTCTCCTCACTCTCAATTGTCTGGAAATGAAATTCACCTTCAATTAGCCGAATAATATGAATTTCGTCTTTTTAGTTTGCTCCGTCCCGAGCAGCTAGGCTACGAGACAACAGACCCCCCCATCCACTCTTCTCCCATTATACTCGACAACGGACTCGATCTTCTCATCGAGCTCGTTATCCCGAATAAAACGATCAGTAGTAGAAGAAAGTTTGTCGTCAGACTCGGCGACGAACTTGGACGATCACCGCCGTGCATCGCCGCTGGCTTTTCTTCCTCTGCACAGAATAATAATAATAATAATAATACAAAAATTTTAAAATTCCATTGAGTTTTCAAACTTGAGTTTGCCAAATTAATTTTTTTTATTTAATTTTTGCAATTAGACATTAAAATCGAATATTGCAATTGAGGGTTTCGAGGAACGGGAAAAAAATCGATAAATCATCGGGAACGAGTGAATTCGATATTTCTAACATTATGAAAATATTAATGAGTCCGAGGAATTAATCTGAAACAGGTTTCGAGGGATTTTATGGCGATGGGAATATTGAAAAGTGAGAAAAATTGATAAAAAGGTTGAAAGGAAGAAAAGGATTGAAATTCCATCGATTTTTCAATCTCCAGTTTTTTTTTCATTTGAAGTTGAAAATTGCTAGTGAAAGTTTCGAGGAAAAAGGAAAATGATGGAAATAATCCGAAAAAGTTCAACGCGGAATTTAATCGGGACGCGAAACGTTGGAAAAATGAATGGGCCGAGAAAAATAGAAGAAAAAAAAAGGTTGGCGAAGAAAAACTCACCCTCGATAACGGAAATCATGACGTAGGTCGGTTTGGCGTTGCTCGGCTGACACGTGTAATTACCAGCGTGGCTCATTTGGGTCTTTTCAACAACGAGAGTCGATCCATTCTTGGTTGCTTCGACCTTGAGTCCTGGTTCAGCGTCATAATTAATCATGCGGCCTCCGCGGTACCAGAATACGAATGTCGGCAGTTCCGTAGCTGCGATTAATTGACACTCGAGGCGTAAGCTCGAGCCTTGTTTAACGTGGAGATCCGGGCCTCCCGGAATAATTGTAAAAGCTTCGGTTATGTCGAGGTTGACGTAACGATGGAGTATCGGCTCGGCGGGGATCTTAAAAGTACAAAAGAAAAATTCAGCCCTGACATTTATTCAGAAAATGCAAAATTTAAGAAAAATTCTTTTTTCTTCTCAAAAAACGATCACCCAATTTTTAATGCAACACGAAAATCAAATAACTCTCACTGGGCGTGTGAAGAATGAGAGGAACGATAATCTTAGTTGGAAGGGACAAACCTGACACTCGTAAAGTCCAGCGTCATCGGGTTTAACGTTTTTTATGTTGAGCGTCCAATCGGTCGGTGATCCTCTGACCATAAAACGCGTATCCATGGTGTGAGTTCCACTCCCAACTGTCAGCAGTTGTCTGTCCCTTTTTCTCGTCCACGTGACCTTTCGAAAGATCGATAAATGAGGTGAAAATCGAGTCAACTTTTTGAAGCATCCGAAATTTCGACTGGTCGATCGCACAAAAAACGAAACTGAATTTTTATTTCATGAATTTTCTCTTGATTATGAAAAAAAAACAAAAAACGTGCTTTTCATCGGCATCAAAATGATTTCCACTATTTTCTGTATCGCCTCCGTCATTCGTTTCTACAAATACCCCGAAGAACCCGCCAATAAGTTAATTTAATTAAATCAACGCCGTTTTAAACTTCAGACTGCGTTGCGGATAATTAGCATCATCAATTCGACTAATTAGTTATTTCTCTTATTCCCGATGGATTCCGTTAGCCCCAGGACGAATCATAGCGTCATCGACGTATGAAATACAAAACTAGCTGGAAAGCCCTGGAGTCAATGGAAAATGATCAATTCGGCTGTTTCGTTTGGGGATCGTAATGCGAACAGACGATCGTAAAATCTAACGGCCAGAATAATTGATTATCTCTCTCCCCGTTGTAAAACATTTTCCTCTTGCAGTTTCGATGATTAATTCCCACGAGAATTGGCGAGGGATCAGGATCTTAAAATCGTTCGAGTGTTTTGAATATTCTCGATGCATAAAAGTGGAAAAAATTGATGGAAATAAATGTTGGTGAAAAATGATGAAAAAAATGGAAGGAAAATGGATGGGAATGTTGTTGCGATGGAAATTGACATTATTTTCTTTTTCGCTAAGTAAAAAAATCCCCAAAGTGAATTTTTTTTTCACGAGATAAAAAAAATTGACATGGCAAGGGGTGAGATGAAAAAAAACGGACAAGTGTGGAAAAACGAAATTAAATGAATGGAAGGTATGTCGGGGTGCATATGGGATGGAATTATTTGATGGGATGAAGCCTGCCAGTTGCCACTACGGTGATAAATATTCAAGGTGCGTATGGAGGAGGCAAAAGTGGAGTGTATATATTTGAAGTATCGCGATTCCTCGCACCGTCATGGGACGATGAGCTTGTGAATATTTAGAGAATAAATTGTAAGGTCCGGTTGATTGTCCGAGTCACCTTGACCAGCACGAATAGTTTTTATTCATTTTTCAATGAAAATTTGTCATTTCTTTGGCATTTATTGTCATTCTTATCGTTGCCTTGATTTTTATTGCTTTTTCTTTAGCAACATTCATTTTCTCCGTTAATTCAAGTTTAATCGAATTTTCGACGGTCCTTCGGGATGCTCGAGAGTGACGTGGAGGAGCTTTGACCGAGATTCTCACGAGGCAAAGAGAGCGGCTGCGTTGAAAAAGCCGCACGACCAGATATGAGCCTGTTATATTTATATACGTGAGAGGAATCAAACATTTTTTTTCCTTTTCCTCAAGTTTTTTTTATATTTTTCATTTTTCTATTTTTTTTTTATTTTTTTTTTTNTTTTTTTTATTTTGCTGGGTGAGTGGGTTTTTGGTTGTTGGTTGGGTCCTTTGAGTGAGCAAGCGAACCTGTGGCACAATTATCTATTTCGATAATTATTTATTAACCCTCGAAAATAAAAAGGCAACGAAAAAAATCGATTTCCCATAAAAACACCATTAAAAAAATTCGCGCTGGAAATGTCATGGAAAAACAAAATGGTGGTGAGGCTGAGATTCTTCGGAATATTTCGTTCGGTCCCTACAATCAGATAATTCCGAGTCAAGACTCGAACAAGTTGAATTTCCCATGAACCCTTCGTAAAAAAAAGCTCGGTGCGTAAAGTTTCAGCGGTGCTCGATAAATCCTCGATATCAAAAGAATAAAAAAAAGGCTTCGTTTGGGAACACGTTCTCCGTCCAATTCTCCCCTGTTATTCGCCCTTCCCAATTCATCTTTGCCCAGAAATATCTTTTCTCGTCGCTACACATAAACACACGCATACATACATATCCAAAGGGAAGATTGGGGCAAAATGAACGAAGCGATTGAGAAAAGTGGATTTTTTAAACTTTTTTCATTCATAAATTTGGAAAATAAACTGGAAATGATAAAACGTCGAATAAACAATTTGACAGCTGCTGGAAAATGCTCGATACTTAGAAATTTCAATGAAAATCGAAAATCCAACAAATCTGGTCCATTTTGCCCCATCACTCGGTATATGGGGCTGACATATAAATAACCCGCGTGGAAGGCATCGTTTGGGTCTTGCTAAACTCGTCGTATATCGCGAATCCGGCCGGTATATCACGATAAAATCATCATGAATGAATAATCTTGACTGGGAGCTGTCGATATATATATAGACATAGATTGACACGAATATATATGTCTAGGGAGTCTGGTGTGGGAGAAGTGAGAAGGAAGGCTGGAGAATTTATTTATCCCGCGAGATAAAAGAAAAAGAGCGAATCCTTGTCAAGTATACTTGTAAATATTGTATGGGTGGCCATTTGTGAAAATTATAAGAGAACGTTTGATCTCGTATATCCTACTTAGGAGGCTGCAGGAGCAACATTTCAGCTTTATCCGTTTTTTCATTTGAAAAGCCAGCAGCAGAGAGTGGAAAAAAATCTCGAGGCAGAAAAAGGAAGGTGAAAAAACAAGAGTGTGACAGTTGGAGGCCTGTGCTCTTCGACGCCGAAAGCAGCAGGCGTTCAAACACACAAGAGAGTCGTAGCCAAGAAGAAAAAGAAAAAAGAGAGAAAAGAGAAAAAAGATGTACGTTTTTTTTTTTTTTTTTTTTTTCTGTACCACGAGCTTTTCTCCTTTGTGAGATACAAAGACACCGACACACACGGCGCAAAATGCCTCTTCGAATTCCAATAAAAATCGGAAGAGAGAAGCAAACCGGGGAATCGCATCGTCTTTCGTGTACAGAGAACAAGAATGAGTGAGGGAGGCAAAGAAGAAAATTTCGCCTCTTGGACGTATATAGTGGTTGGAAACGATATATTCGACGTTGCGAGCCATTGAATTTCTTTTCGATCCTATATATCTGTCCGCACGAGAAATTCACTAGCTCCGATCGATTTCACGCTTCTGCCTGACCGTCATCTCGCTCTTTCGCGTCTTTCTATGTACTGCAATCTTCTCCCTCTCCCCTCCCTCCTTTGCTGCACCGCTCCAGTTTCTTCCTATGAAAAAAAAGCACTTTTATGTATTTCAGACTCGGAAGAGTCTCGATATCTTTTCCCGTTTGCTGGGTACGAGACTCTCTTCTCTCCGCAATGCAAAGAACATGATATACCACCGTACAATCTTTAGACACACATGTGTATGTCTTGAAACCGTTTCGAATGTATATTTAAAAAAATCCAAGTCTTCGAAATGGCTCTTCTCTTAGAGACGTTTGCCAGGTGAATCAAACACTCGCTATGCATTGAATCACCGAACAGACTCACGATATTTGCTCATCGAGCAGCTTGACTTGGTCCGAAAATCCAGTCAACGAGAATTTGTCCATTTATTTAGTTACCTCGATCAAAAAAAAACACACACGCGTACACAGCCTTCTGTGGTCGGCCGGCCTCCTCTCCGACGGTTTTTCAAAGTGCCTGGATTTTTTTTTGGGTTTGTTCATTTTTTTTGCTATTTTGAAAATTGGATAAAAAAATTTTCCCACGATATTATTATCCAAAAAGGTTCAATCTAATATCCTGAATTTTTATGTGTCGTTCNAAAAAAATCCAAGTCTTCGAAATGGCTCTTCTCTTAGAGACGTTTGCCAGGTGAATCAAACACTCGCTATGCATTGAATCACCGAACAGACTCACGATATTTGCTCATCGAGCAGCTTGACTCGGTCCGAAAATCCAGTCAACGAGAATTTGTCCATTTATTTAGTTACCTCGATCAAAAAAAAAACACACACGCGTACACAGCCTTCCGTGGTCGGCTGGCCTCCTCTCCGACGGTTTTTCAAAGTGCCTGGATTTTTTTTTGCGTTTGTCGATTTTTTTTGCTATTTTGAAAATTGGATAAAAAATATTTCCCACGATATTATTATCCAAAAAGGTTCAATCGGATATCCTGAATTTGTATGTGTCGTTCGGAACGATACTGGCAACATGGCACGAGTTCAAACAACGGCTGGGGTCATTTCGACCCCGTGTGACCAGCCGATTGTTTCTAGAACGTGAAAGCACGGAACTTGCATCAGCCAGACACTAAAAATGATGGAGTGAATAGATTGGAACTTTATTCGAAGTTGAAAACGTCATTTTCGGAACTTGAAATGCTACAGAAGCAGCATTGAGACTGCTCAGATTGTTGCGGCTCTGTGCTGGACCCGTTAATGATGCAGTGATTCTCCGGAGGTGGACAGCAACACTAAAGCAAAAGTGATGATTGCCATTCGCGTGCTTTGACTCTGTGTAAGCTCGATGTATTTAGCAGCCTTCAAAAGCAGACGCGAGGACTTGAAAAGGAAACAAAGAGCACGAGCAATGGGGTGGGTCGATGGAAGGCCAGAATCCATGCAAAAGCTGGTACATTGGCCACCTGGCTTCGTAACGCCTATCAAGTGCTAAGGTCCTGAGTATATAGCGTTATGCGCCTTTCAACACCAACATATGCTCGGGTATGTATTAGCTGGAGGACGAGCATGGTTATGGAGGGCATGGGAGCCCTCGACGAGAGTTTGGTGTGTCTGGTGGCATAGTTGGGTTGCGATAGTCGTATGAGAGGCTGTGAGAGAGGGTGCGAAATTAGCACACTCGCTTTGTTCGGGCGAGAGAGCGTGAGGGCGATTGTCGGCACGAGCAAACTGGACAGGAGCCTGTTGGCATATTATGCAAGAGCCTTCGGTGCTGACTGTGTAGTGTCTTGACTCGTGGGATGGTGTTTTCGCGAGATTCACTGGGAGGAACACAAACTTTAAATTCCTCATTGGATGGCAGGCATTCAAGTCACTGGGTTGCCACTTGATCCTTTGTATGCCATTGCTCTAGCTCAGCCTCGTTGTTGGTAGATGATGCATGACAGTTTATTCGATTCCGACTGGATATCGATGTGATGCACTCATCAATTTCGAAAAACTAGTGTCAGGCTTGTAAGCTTCCATGATCCGGTTGATTCCTTCCTCAGCAAAAGCCCAGGGACTAGAATTCCTGACCGAGAACCTAGACTTTGAGAGAATTTGGTTTGACCCTTTCAGACGATTGTTCGTCGAGTGTTACGGGAGGTCGATCCATCAAGGTCCATCAACCAGCACGCAGTGGCATTCCCGGGGAAAACACATGTATGGGGTACAAAGGAATGGTGCGCATCGGGATATCAACACCCGCAGTGTTGTCTAATAGACCATGTGCGTAACCAGGGGCGTTAGCAGCTCGTTATGTAATATTCACGTCACCGATGGAACACGAGCGAGTAACCATTATTGATGATGTTATTGTTGAAACGCGTGGTTGTATACTAAGAGTTCTCGTGGGAGTGGAAGAGGTGTAGGTCTGGTAATAGGGTCATAGCACGTGGGAGAGAGTGGAGGATGGAACAAAGAGAGCAAAGGGAATGGAAGGAGAAGCGAGCTGGACTACGATATATGGAAGGTATTAGAAGCCTTGCGTCTGTACACACGCATGAGCCACACGGGGCTTCTGTTATTATTGTTATCATAACTCTGGCAAGTTATGCGTCGTATACGTGCTGGCCCAAGCCGCCGAGCAAACCATACTCGAGCTTCGTACATGCGTTGTCGAATTTCTCTAGTCTCGCTTGTTCCTCTATATGGTGCCTCCATCAAGATGGTCTCCTTCCTCGTTAAGCCCAACGAGTGCACGCGTTTCTCATCGCCAAAGTCTCAACTTGGCTTGGCTCTGCTTCTCACGTTGATAGACAGCCCAACTATTCGCTGAGAAGGATCAAGACCAATCCGCGCAATGATGTCTCTGCTCCATCCCAGCCTCACTCCTCCCTCTCTCTCTCTCTCTATCTGTGGAATGTGCATGCGTGTCTGTGTCTCCCTACATGAGGCCGGATGTTTCGAAGCTTCTAACATAATTCCCGATGTATATTTGGACGAACTTGCATTCCACCTTGATGCACTCGAGGCAAGATTATTAGACCTTGTCCAAAGTAAATTTCACCCCCTTTCGTCTTAGCAGCCCCATGCACCACTTCACATCTCCGCTGGTGGTTGTATTTCGTATTTGAGTTGTTAATGCGAAGCTTTCCGCATACGTGACTCGTATTAGCTGGAGAATTCCCCCCAGACTCGAGCATTAATACCAGGTGGTCTAACACATTCTTGTCTCGGCGTCTTGACTTCCGTATCATATGCTCCACCAGGACAATTTTTTAGCTGGCCCAGCTTGACGTTGCGCATCCAGCAGCAAGTCCGATCAATCTTGTTGACACGACGCGCATTGACGCACAGGCAACTCTGGCTAATCCATCCGCAACTCTTCAAGTAGCTACTTTTATCAGCATCCTCAAACCGCATTTTCCAACCACATTTACACTCCTAGCGATAAAGAGTGCAAATAAAAGTGAAGCAAAAGTTGCAACGAACATCAAACGCCTCTCCTCGCAGACTCTGCAATAGTTTCATTTCTCTCAACTTGCCAAGTGGCTTTTACGACGTAACGTATGTATGTGTGTGTGTGGACGAATAAAACGACTATATTTCCTCACGGGTTTCATGATATTATCGTCACGTCAACTTTTTATGCGTGTCGGAAGCGAGAGGCAGGCGGATAAAAAAGGAGCATTATTTAGATGACATGTACTCACTGTGCCAGTTCCTAGGTCGGTTATCTTGCAGGGTAGCACAGCAGTCCCGTTTATCTGGGCGCGCACCTGTTTTATCGCGGTGTAATCTGCCAGCGCATTTTTCGTCGACGCTATCGGACTCGTTGAATTAATAACTGCATCTGAAATATTGAAACGATCATTAATGAGCAGCGGTGATTTATCCAAGAGATTGGTTGGCCGCAAGGGTATGGGCGAGATGAATGGCAAAGTAGACGAAATAAAAATTGCTGAAATTGAAAGAGGAGCCAAATAAGTCTTTGAATCCAAGACGCGCGCGCGGCAATCGATTCCTTCGTGTGTAAGCACAATGTGCTCACTATCCAGAATAACCTGAAGAGGAGAAAATAAAAATAGAGATATAGGAGATAAGGAGAAAGAAGGGAGGAACGTAGTCACCAAATAAACTGGAAAGAGACTTTAAGAGCGAGAGAGAGAGTGAGGGGAGGGGGAAGAGTGAGTGCAAATCCACTTGGCTGCCATCTTATTGTGTTTGTCGGCCGGTGAGTAGTCTCCACTTCTTTTCACGGGCCATCGAGGCAGCCAATTGGAATCTGGGGGAAGATTGGATCGTATGGGGTTGGGTTTGGTGGTCGTCGGAGATTCCTTTTTCGACGCAACTTTTTCTTCTTTTTCTTGAGCGAGAGAAAAAAATAGGATTTGTCGGTCGAGGAGGAGGAGAAAGAAAAAAACGTGGCGTCGTTCTCGCTCATTGAGACGAGGAAGACGACATAAAGTGGGCGAGCTTTCTTGATAATAAGCACGCAAAATTGGCTTTTTCGAGGAGAGCCAAGAACGCAGAAAACTTGCACACACATCCTGCCTTAAGTCCCTCGCTGAAAGTTTCTTATCTCCCCAACAAAATGCCCGGATTCTGTCTCTTTAATCGGAAAAAAGAGTCGGCCAGTTGTGCACCCTGAGACACACCGGGCAATAAAATAAAAAGAAGAAAAAGAAGAGAAAGGAATAAGAAAAAAAAAAAGGATTTGGGGAGGGTGGGACAAACAGAGGGAACGTTAAAAGCAAATGGGGCGCGTGTATACGTATATATCTAACCGGTATATAGAGTGAAACGTGCGTTAACTTGTTTCCTCGCGAGTGGTGAAAGGGCTTGAGGGAATGCGCCGCAGAGAGAGGGAGAAAAGGTGAGATATGGAATTGGAATTGGTGATGGAACGAAAGTACCAAGACTAGATAGCAAAAGCAGGAGAAGCTCTCCGAGTGTAGAATGAGTTTCAACGACGTTGGAATCGGCCAAGAGAAATACCCACCTCTCTTTCTCTCTGCTACACGTATCGCTGAACTTTAACCTTCTCCTCTGTTTGAAATAGAACTTTTCGACCTGGGATTTATTTGTTTTGCGAGTCAACTCGCTACAGTCTCCGCTTTTCTATACGAAACAGCCAGCAGCCGGGGGTTGAGTTTTCATAGGGACAAAGGTAAACCCGCATGGGAGTCTATTTCTCCCTCGAGACTGCCTGACCCGTTGGTTTAAACTTGTTCCAACGCTCGTTGCGACCAAGTGAACCATCCGATTGTTGCCTTTCCTCGTGATGGAATGATTCCGGAGCGGAATGAGCTGCCGAAACGGTTGTGCTTTCGCTTAACAAGAGCTTCATCATCGCACTGAGAATGAAATTTCGTTGAGAATCGTCGATACTTTGTCGGAAACGATAAACTCAATATTTTTTTGATCATTTTTCAATTTTCGTTATTTTGGCAGTACATTTTGTTTCTGGCGAAATCGTCAGCGAAATTTACGAGTGGAACGACCAAATATTGCCCACGAAGATAATTTCTTAAATATTTCTTGCTGCAGGGACACCATTTTTTGGATTATGCAAACAAAACGTTTGGACGAACGTATCGAACAAAATATCCATCATTTTCAAACAAAATTTTCTTTTCATTCATTGTAGCCTCGTTGGATTTTTCATTCACAACGAAAAATTCAATTTTTTGAGTCCTCGTGAAATTTGGCTTCCGGTCAGACGTCGTAATATCCTCAGCTTGACAAATGCTCGGGGATTATGTAGCAGACAGGAAATATCATTCGGACGTATAGAGTAATGTCGTGCACGACTTCTTTGCCAACGAGAACATCGTGAAAAGTTTGCAGTGACGTGGGCCACCGATTCAGGTCGTTGATGATTCCACCAAATCGTCCGCGAATTTCATCAACTACGAACTTCTTTAGATTTCAATGAAACAATGAAAAAAGAAAATGGTATTTTTTTTGTCTCGCAAAATGCGATAGGAGAAAAAAATTAGAGAATCGTTCTCGTCGAAGCGAAACGTTTCGCGAGAATTAATGAGTTTGTCGAGATCCTCAAAGAAAGACAACTGCCGGAATGTCCAGGCCGATCGATGAGAGGCAGCAAGTTCTTAGCCAAGCCACCGGATAAGGAGAATGACGGAGAACCCGAGTAAAAACTTTCATCGACAATCTCAAGCACGACGAGCATAAGAAGCCAGAGAAAAAGTGTGTGGGACGATTCGTTGGCTAGTTACGCGGAGGTTTTTTTTTGCTTTTTGCATTCAACGAGTTGATAGTAATCGGTGGTGCTGTACGAACAGCAAACGCAAGAGAAAAATGTCGAAAGAGTAGTCGAAACATGTTGGAAGGACGAGGAGGCTGACGTTTTTTTCTTTTCTCTCGCGGTTCATCTTCCCCTGCGGTCCAAACAAGCCGAGACTTTAGCGAGCTTCTGAGTCTGAGAAACTGGGTCGCTGGTAATTACTCGAGTTATTCACGCAACTATGCAACTGTTGGATAAGTGCAAGGGAGGAAAGCGAGAGGGAGAGTGAAAAAACGTCAAGATTGAGGCGCGCGGGAGTATAACTTGGTAGGAAGTATGCAGTGAGTAGGAAGGAGAATTGGGGGAATGGACAAGACTGACAGGATCGAAAGCGAAGAGAGAGAGCGAGAGACACGGAGCACAACGTGCTGGGTTGGACGTCGTTGAAGGAACGAGGAATTTACCATTTCCACTTTCTAAAGCTTCACCGTTTTTCGAGGAGACGCGTTGTCACTCTCTCGATCCTCCTTTTTCTCTCACTACGTCAATTCATCTTTAAACCTTCATCCCTTTGCATCTCTGTCGCCCGCTTAACGAGATACCAGCCAGAGAATCTATCAAGGCGCAAGCCTGCTTCCAAGATTCCAACAGAACTAAAGAAGAAAATGAGAAAATAGTAGATCCTGTTGCAATCCATGATAAGACCGTTGACGAGCTCAACAAATTGCATTACTCGTTACAGGAGTTGCAGCTAAATTGCAACACGACGCAACAAGATTCGTGCTTCTTTCAACCGAAATCAAGCGTAGATTAGAACCGCTGAAATTCTCCATCACTCGAGACCCAGAGCTGCTCACTATGTATGGGCGATTCGATTAACAAAGTAAATTCCCAGGCTGGTTAATACAACAAAATCATTGACAACGAGCCAGAGGCAAATTAACGGATAAAACATTTGAGTGACTGGGAGAAAATCTCCCCCGAAGGCTCGAGCAAAGTAACTTTTTTATTTTAGCGCTTGAGGCTCCTCCCAAAGCCTCCAATGTTTGACGATATCGATTTATAGAGCAACTTGACAGAGAGAGAATAGAATGTCGTTTGAATGGAACAAATTGTCGAGGGTAATGCCAGTTAAAATTGCAACAATATTCCATTGAAAAACTCGGAGAAAAACGCTCCTCTCCCTGCTGCTGCTGCTGCTTTCGACGACAATCGCGACTAGTCGCGCCGCACTTTATCGAATCGAATACATTAGAGATTTGCGCGCGAAAGAAAACGTTCATAGCATCTTGCTACGGGGAGGGTCGTTGATCGGTAAAATCCAGAATCCAATTGTTGAGAAAGTGGGTGGAAGGGAAAGAGAAGGAACATTTAAATATGTGGTGACAATGCCATGGGGCTGGCTTCGTGAACCAAATCGAGAAACCGGATTCCCAACGAGCAGTGTGTTTCGATTTTATATCACTGAGGCTTGACGCCATGCCTATTATTTCAGGTAAAAATAAATCGTTAGGGTAAATCGTTTTTTTTCCTGAATTACTTTGACGAGGAAGGAAACATCCAAAAGTATGGACTTTCCACAATATCTCAGAAAATTTGCGAAAATTGAAGCCGTTGGACGATTTTTTCAAGAACTCAGATTTTCGTAAAATTCAAAAAATCATAAAATTTAAACTGTTCAACCGATGTTTGCCAAATTCAATACCAACCTTCTTATTTTGATACTCTGTTTATTAAAAAAATGAATTAGTTACAAACTAATCCCATTTTTTGAAAATTTCAAAATCCCGTAGAGTTCGTATTTTTTTGGGAATTGCGACAAAATTCTCAGAGATTGAAGAGCTTGTATGGATTAACATCTGTGTAAAACTGGAGCCCTCCATCTCAAACCGTTCTCGAGTTACGAAGTGAAAACAACACGATTGGGCAATGAGCTTGCAACATGTTCCAAGAGCGAACCTCAACCGCGGAAGGTAGTGAAGGAACCTAGTCAAAGTGCTGGAACTCCCGCGCATTTCTGGTCTCCGCATGTCAAGGGGATATCGATATTTTTCTCGTCATCATTAGGCATGGCCATTCATCAGTTTTCCAATTAAACTTTCAATGGGAATCAAGTTGATGAGAAATGAAAAAAGGTAAAAGGTCGAGGCTGGGCTTTGTTTACGATTAGATTTCCCTTCTGGATAAACTTGAAATTTCCATCAAGCTCATATGCCATGGGTCTCATCGCTGGTTTCGTAGATTCTCAAAAAAAGAAAAAAAAAACTGTCAAATCTTTTCTCGGATCAATTGCAGCGTGCGAGTATCGGTGAAGCAATTTCGTATCAAAAAATGAGTTTTTTTCTTGTCTCCTTCTTTTTGGCCTGGTTGGCATGTCCCTCCTGTGTTATCTCGGGGGTGACTAACGGTCGTTGGAACAAAGAGCATCAGCAGAGATATGGCAGCAAGTTTTGGTGGCAATCGGCCCGTAACGGGTTCCCCGTTCGTATATCGACGTCATCAGACTTCGCTCGGTCCTGCTGGTGCTCCGTGTGTCCGGGAAACGTAACCACGCAACGCGTATTCGCGAATCTCCCGCTGTCTCTCGTCCCAACTGACTTGACCGACTACCAATTTCGAGAGCTGTCCTACCCTCCAACGGCTCGGCGTATCGTTCGTGACGGCATAACTCAATTCCCTGCTCTTCCCCGAGTTGAACCATACGAACAAGCCACTACATGGGTACGTATATACGTATGCCTCGCGCGTACACACCTCAACGACGTTGGAGGATTCGAGACAGAAATGTTGGCAAAATTTCACCCTGGCAAAGTCATCCCCATATGACAGTATTTTTTATAATCCGTGCTTCTTCATCGCTCATTCCTTCATCCAATTATAGGCAGTGACGTCATGAATATTGCAAACCGATCGGGGGGGTAGATCTTGAGGAAAATCGATGAAAATGTATTTTTATTCGGTTAATTGTGAAGCTGGTAAAAAGCAACATTTGCGGAGGCAATTTCGCATCTCCGGGCAACGGATCCGAAGCGAATTGCAGCAAAGGCTCGATCGCCATAGAGACTTAAAAATAAAACAGATGTTTCAACATCATTTTGATCCAATTGTGTACATGGGTAAACATTCAAAGGACAGCCAATAAATCGATGTATCGTTTGTTCCGAATCATTAATTAAAGGCACATTGAAAGGCGAATTGTGTCAGGAGTCTGTTTAACCGGAGATTCTATTGAGCGACAGGAGCGCTGCCTAGCGGTGGCGTCAGTGAACCTTGGCTATTGTAAATAGCGTCAAAAGCCACTGCCTACTGTTGCACCCCGTGAACAACATTGTTCAGAGGCGTGTAGAATAGACAATGCGTTTTGGAACAATGTAGCAAATCTCTCGATCAGGAAATTGCGTACAGGCCTAGAAGCCAAGATGCTGTGTGCTGGCTACATTGGCACGTCCTTTGACGGATGATGGGCTACACTGTAAAAAAGTTGTTGGATGTTATTCAACGAATCGCGTTCTTTATTGGGCTGGATTTAAGCGTCACGACGATCCGTCCGCAATTGCGTTGACCTGCTGCCTCTTCCGATCTGCCACTCTTCGTAAACTCTGACCACGTAAAAAGAGTCGAAAAGTTCAAAGAGAGAAAAAAAGGAATGGGTTGTCTATGATTCATGGCGAACTTTGGTGACGAGAGTTCAGACACTCGCCAATTAAGTACATTTTTCAACGAGAAAGTAGAAACTTAGCATATCGAAAGATTCGCAAGACGCTGATGATTAATTCAGTGGCTGGAGATCGGAATTTTTCTCATCAGGCGTTAGAGAACCCGATGTCTCGACGCCTGGTCCGCCGGGCAAAGGACGAGGAAAAAAGAGGAAAAATGTATGGGGATGAGGTTAACGTTGGAGAACACGAAGTAGTAAAGTCTCTTGCCAATTTCGGTGGAAATTTAGTCAAGTAGTTGAAATAGTCGGAACTGATTAAAAAAAGGGGAAAGACAGAGAGAGAGAGAGAGTGAAAGAAGGAGAATGAGTGGTAGAGAAAAATCAACTTCCCAAAGAGTGAGCGATTCCCTGGGATTATTCAAGTCGACGAGAGATCGGGAGCGCGGTGCTGAATGTTGCAAGGGTCAGTCCTGTCGAGAAGAGTTATCGGTAGGGTGCTAGCCACTCTCATTCTTCTCGACTACCCCTCCGCAGCTCTCCCTCATTTCCTTCCTCTTTTACTGCAATAGCGAAAGCCACGGGTTCTGCCTCTCCCATCGTGAATGCGAATGAGGTCTACCGGTCGATCGAAGCTAGAAGCTCCTAATTGAGAAAGTTGCCTCTCTCCCTTTCGCTCTTACCTTATAAGCTCCTTGTCGCTAGAATTCCCTTTCACAGAGACCGGAGCTAGCTCATCCTCATCATCAAACTATACAGTTGAGAGTCTGCAGAGTGTTTCACCAAAGATTATCAATATCATAGATTTCATTTAGTCTCATAAAGAGCCTCTTTTTTACTGGCAAATCCATTTGAGCAGCTTTTCCATTGAAGCTTCAAGCAGTACACATTGGCAATTGACGACACACCCTGTAGAACTTGGTTTCTCACTCAATACTCTTGCTCTTTTTCTCTGATTTCACGGTGTCCTCATTTGCTTCTAGCTCCTCCTGCTCTCTCTCGTTGCCTCTGTCGTTCTACACCCTCGGATCCCATCTTACCCTATATAGGAGCATGTAGCCACGTGATTAAGGTAGCTACTCCTGCGAGACTTGGTTAGTAATGACTCCCGATCTGGATATTCTCAACTGGAAGCTTATCCGATCCCTAGTTGGTGATACGCGTCCTCTAGACTCGAGGAGATGGGAGGAACAAGATTTGGACGGCGAGAGCTTCAATGTGGCTGAATCGTACGTGCGATATGGAACTAATGAGAGCGCCATCTGTATCTGGCTGGTCTTTATGAAGAAGCAAAAGAGGGAAGAGCTCGGTGCGTCGTAGTTATCTGTAGATGCGGACACATGAAATGTGATCCTCCATGAACGGATCACGAAATTCGGATCAGCATCGTAAATCCTTGATGACCTTGATTAAGGGAATCGATCGCTTTCGACTGATTGGATCTTCCAGCCTGGGCTTTTCACTGCAAGTCCGGAAATTAAGTCAGTCGATCAGCCAACTGCGCTCAACCTCCATATTATCTCTTTCTATCTATTTCTCCCTCCATCTGTCGTACTCTGCGATGCAACATTGATCCCGACCCCAATTCAGGCCCCGATTTATTTCCCAATCTCGCCTTTAGTTCCACTTTCAACTTGCCGCAATTATCAACGCATAGAAAATTCGTTTCCATCAAAAACACTCTCCACACGCTATTGAATTTCAGCTCCAACTGATGAGGCCCTCGCGATGGATGTAAACATTTCCAAATCCGAGATAACATTACCGAGATCCTATCATAACAGGAAGGTTGGTTTTGAATTTGGAAAAAATCAGTAAAATCCGAGTTTTTTGAAAAATCGTCCAACCGCTCTAATTTCCGCAAATTCATTGTGAAAAATGTTTGGATTTCTTTGAACGTATCGTTGGATCAGAAAAAAATAGAGCTCTATCCTTCCCAACGAAAAAAACCATCCCCTTTGGCGTTGTCAAGTTTCCAAAAATCTAGAACCGCCACAATATTTCAATGTTCTGTAAAAATTTTTAAAAATCCGAAATCAATAACTTTCCACCAGCTCATTGTGTGACTAAATAAAAAAATACAGACCTACATCAATTGACAAGCAAAAAAAAATCGGCAATTTGTATTTTTGAAAAATTTGTTGCAATCACGCGGTTTTCCAGAATGTGCCAAGTGTGAGGGCCAACAATACGAGGAAAGTATTAGCAGTGGGTATTAAAAAAAAGAGTCATTGTACCGGAAAGACTTACCGGTAGGACGCAGGAAGTGCTGAGAAGACAGCAGAATAAAAATGATGGTTGAATCCATGACAATGAGATTTTTCCTCGTTGGCTTCCAGGTTGTTTTTCAAGTCTTCGTAATTTCGTGTCCTCCTTGATGGTCCATCAACGAGTCTCATGCGTGGGACTCGTCAACTGTAAAACAAAGAGAAGCTCGTTAATTTAGTCCGTTCAGGAATATACTTTTCCGCGGTAATGTCATTTTCGCCGATTGTCAACTTGTTCGCGGTTTCGATGGAGGACACTCGCGGCTTTACCTGCTCATAACTTGGTCGTTATCGTATACTTCTTTCATCAATCAACGGCGCCTTTCTCTAGTTCTCTCGACAAACAGTAGCAGCAGCAAGTAAGTTTTCAAGTTCCGTAGGAAAACTGCTTCAATTCCATTATCGTATATGTGGGAGCACGGCAAGAGAGTGCGGAGCTTCAGAGGCGGCACATTCGTGTCTGAGCACCTTAGAGAAGGAGAGAAAGTGAGAGAGAGAGAGAGAGAGAGAGAGAGGCAAGTCAAACATGGAAAATCTATACTCTCGAGTTTAGTTTACTAAAGTGCGAGTATATGCTACTGCAAATAGAGAGAACTAGGCTATGTTAATAAAGACATACATGAATAGCGAGGCACGAGTGTGTTGGACGAATAATCCTCAATTAATTTCAACGCTCATTTGTTAATTCCCAATGAAAATTGGAATTAATCCACTCGTCTGTACCGTCGAATCGATGCAGTGGGAATAGGATAAAGTGGTACTTGCTTTGGAAGCTTTTGAAGCTTATGAAGAGAAATCAGCAGGACCGATACAAAGCGAAATTCCTTTGGTTTCTCGTGCCTCGTTCTGCCATATTTCCTCATTCCGCTCTTTCCCACGTATTTCTTCTCTCAGTCACCCACAATTTTAATAATTCCGAAATGATTTCGATCTCTTTGAAATCCGAGTTTTTAAAATAACCTGTTTACTAAATTGTCGAGAATAATTCGAGGCGCTTTAGTATTTCATTTTAAAATCAGTTTTCACGGGCAAGCTGTGTCGGGCTTGCAAAGTGGAACGAACATGTATCCCAAGAACGTATGACAACTTTTTACCGACAGCTTTTCCGCAAGAATGCTTCCTTCAACCTGGGCTCGAGCCAAAGTTTAACGCGGATCATAACTTTCCAGAACTTCTCATATGCACGTGTGCCGATGCATCGTGTACGATATTCTCGGGGCTCTTTCTTTTTTAACGACAACGAGAAGAAAATATCTAAAGGAAGACACGCCGAAAACTTAAACTTGAAAAAAGACAAAAGAAGGACCTTAACAGGCACTTTGTTGTGTTGACAAAAAAAAAACGAAAAAAAAAAATCCGAGCACGGCCTGGAAAATTTTCCAACGGATAAGAAAACAATTTCGCAGTTTCCCGTCCGGTGACAAACGCGAGATCGTTCATTTCATTTTTCTATGAAGTGCCTTCGTCTTTTTTTTTTTTTTTTCATCAGATCTGAGAGAAATTTTAATAGGGTTCGTAAAGGTTAGAAGCATGAGAGCGCGTCTCGTAAAACAGAGCGAGGAAACGCGCGAGAGTCGGTGCGGTAACAGCTCGATTGGGGCCGCGCATTCTATATACGAAGCTGCTCTGAACGACAAAGTACGTGAGCTCCTGATGTCCCAATGAGAAGGGAAGGTATATCTTTCGCCCTGCACGTGTAAACGGAAATGGAGGAGGGTGTGAGGTGAAATGGACGACCTTAGAAACATTTTTATCTGCTCCTTCACTCGAATGAATAATTTTTTCCTTCCAGGTCATTGCTTTAACGATGAGTGGAATATTTTTATGCACAGTTGATCCCGAACAATGAAAAAGTCATTTTCAAATTTTTTTTTGGGGGTCCATTTTGCCCCACTTTTCCATTTTGCCCCGGATTCTCGCGTATGTCTATGTATACATGTGTATATATGCCAAGGCAGATAGTTAGTGGGTGGTGCATCAGTCGTCGAGACACAGAGACAGAAAATTCACGAGGTCGCTGGACAGGGAGTAAACGCCCCACCGAGCAAAAGCCATAAAACCAAGAAACGAATAAAGAGAACGAGGTGAATTTGTTTTCCGTGACCGTCCGGTAAAACGACGTTCGCAATGACGAGCTAGGAACACGAACACGTGAACATTATTTTCTTCTCGACTTTTCAGTCAATTTTCTCTCCTCGAGATTCGAGGCTTGATTTTATTATTTTTCTCTAATTTTCTTTCCTTTAATGACTCAATTCTTATCTCAGGAGAATTTTTCTATGGGCTTTCCTAATTGAGCCGTCTTATCAGTCAAATCATTTCCAACAAGTTACTACGCCATTGACGCTTTCCATTCCAATTGGAAAATTGTGTAATCGCCTTTTTTTAAGTCCTCGCAAGCGTTCGGGAGGCCGAACGTTTCCTTCCATATTTTCCAATACATATTTCTCTTTTAGCGTCTCCTCCGCGATTCATTTCTATGGACGAACGTTTCAAAGCTTTCATTTGAAAATTCTTGATTGGAAGAATTTGCGTTCGTACAATTTTCCTGCCTTTTCCGTTCCCACGAGGTTTCTTTTTCTAAAAAGAACGATATGCTGATCATTCGACTCCAGTCTGTAGAATTGGCTGGAAATTGACAAAAGCTCGACTTGTCAAGTGCTCCTAAAGTCGATCCCCGAATTTTCAATTTACCTCTAGCTCGATACTCAATTAATAAAATTACCAGAGCACCGAATTGTCGTTGCATCTCGAAATTATTAATTAGAATTTTTTCATTTCCAACTTCCAGGTACTATGGGGTTTCGTTCGTCGAGGCAAAGTTCGACTATTTTAATACAAATCGGACGAATTATGACGAAGCTGGGATTTTCCTTCTCGTCAGGTGAGTTCGTGCTCAACATTCTTCATTTTTAATTCTGCACCTTTAACATTTTCGCCCGGCACTATTTATTTCTCGGAAAATTGGCGTTCCTCGCCTCGACCATTGATCGAGCCAATTTGAATAATTGATCGTTATTCATCAAGCGTCATTCCGTGCTCTCAAGAAAAGCTGGTATTCGGCTTTTCCGACTTGAAATTAAAACCTGAATTCACTTTCGTTGTATTGACCACAGTGTCGTTAAATTTGTACAGTATGCATGTGTCTGTTTGGGTTTCACGTCTATATGTGTGTCCATAAGCTTAGCGATGCCATGCTTACTGAACCGAGGAGGGTATTAGGTTGAAGCCAAAGTAATCTTGGTCGCGGTATCATGTTCCAGCGCCCTCTTTCTCGCTCTCTCGCTCTCTCCGTTATTTAACGTTACCCCGGGACGTTTAAGTATCGCTAGAGTTATACACAATCGGGTTCGCGTTTGCTTGCGTAGAGTGGTTTTACATCGATACCCTGATTTATTGCCGAGAAGCTATAAATTATCGTTGGCCGATATATTAAACGAAAATACATGAGCTCCGGATACAGCAAGAGAGAGAGAGAGAGAGAAGATGCAGGAAGATGTGCAGCTTTTCCTGGACTACAAAAGAGGCTCCGATGCTTCGTTGGGAAATTCCGATGTAATTTTTTCAAAGAGAAAATAGTGGGCAAAGAGGATTAAATTTCTTATCAGCTTTGTTGGAATAAAAAAATCGTTTTATGGATGAAATCAGAGAAACATTGTGAAGAATCAATTTCAATGAGCTGATTCAGTTTTTTTTTTTTTTTTATCGATGAAAATCGATAAGGATTTCTCAATTTCTAAGAATCGCTTGGAAAATACCTCATGGAATATTCTCCACACAATTGTTCGGAAATGCCCATAAAATTTACCATGGAATTCTCTATTTTCTAAATTTCACGAGGATTTCAGGCTCGTCGATTATCTTTTAATTGCAAAATAGAAATAAACAAAGTTTTAATCGCTGTCCAATGGTTTCCCATAGAAATCCATTCTCCATGGCTCCATAAATTCAATTATTCCAATAACAATGGACGTGACGACACTTGGCGTCAATCTCTGGGCGAATATCCTGGATGAAGTTGGTCGTAAGCTTACCAGTCGTTACGTTAAAGTTTGTAGGGCATTTAGAGATTGCGCCACATTGCAACCACGAGTCCAACGGAACTCGAGGCATCGTCAACACCATGATGGGCGATTCCCTCAAAGTTTTAACGATCTTGATGCTCCAGCTTTCTCTCTCTTTCTCTGGCTTGTTCTCACTTTTCTTACCTGCAATCAGCCGCAGTCACGAACTTGTGTCTGGCTCCTCAGCTCCTACCAAGGCTAAGGGAAAATTGTCGGAAACGTCGCGAGCCATCGTCAGGATATATGGAAGCGACGTACACCACGAAAACTGAGAAAAGTTACACCCACCTCCCTCTCCTCCCCTCCTCCCTTCTCGTCAGCCCTGTCCTCACTTTCCTTCGCCTGTACAAATAGTCCGACCGCTTTTTTCCAACCTTTAATTCACTTGCACACATCCCCAAGCTCCGACGCTTCCTCGAGAAAAGAATTGGACAAAATTTCCGCAACTATCGATCACCGGGAGGGGGGTAGATAATTATCGAGTAAGAAACTCTAAATTAATGTTGAAAATCAATCGCCAGGAAGGTGAATGTGGAAAACCCTTCGTACCTTCGAGAGCTGTTT
This sequence comes from Hyposoter didymator, assembly GCA_037952995.1. Lineage (NCBI taxonomy): Eukaryota > Metazoa > Arthropoda > Insecta > Hymenoptera > Ichneumonidae > Hyposoter > Hyposoter didymator. Next base: position 4,575,885 of record JBAJMU010000011.1, read on the forward strand.
TTTGTTTCAAACTCTGGGAACAAAAACAAATTTAAGAATCATAAGGACGCTGGTTGCCTGCGTCAAAAACACCATTAGCAGTAACGAGGGGTTCGTCGTAAAAGAAAATGCTGGTAAGCATGAATGTCCATCAATTAAATTGTGCAATTAATTGGACGATCGGAAGTCCGCATGATGATAAAGAATTCTCATTATCTATAAAGAAGGGACGTAAATAATTCTCCTACTGTCCACGCGATGATCATATGTCAGAGTCGTCGTAAATAATTCGGTGACTTCATCGAGATCGTATGGGAGACTGTGAGAGAGCCGGGAGGCCTCTAAGTATGGAATAGATAAGAGAAAAAATATTTTTCTCTCCTTCCATTGGCACCCCTTTGCTCCTGTTGGACGGAGGTTAGGAGGGAGAGGCGTTGGAGCGCGGTGGAGAGAGCGGAGTCCCTTGGGCCATGAATCCCCATAGCCCGAGGGTCGAAGGTAAAACTTGTCATTCGGCGTTATCAGCGTGGCAATAAAACTCTCTCTAGTCTGAACCTTCGCCCTCTCATTCTTCCATTCGGGGCGATATATACATCGAGAGCAGCGGGAGCAACTGGCAAAACTCGGTGGAATTCTCTATTCCGTGTGTATAGTCGTTGGTTAGGGCCGAAGCTGGAAGGATCCTACCCCCTAATATTCCCTTTAACGGGAGTTTGACGTATCCAACGTGAGGAGAATCCTCGAATGTTATATCGGGATAATTTTAGTTAGGGGGGCTTGGGAGGCTCCCTGGTGACGAATCCAGGGAGTAAATTCAAAATGGCGTTCATTGGGACGAGGGGGTAAGATGAGAGCAACGACTTATTACCAGGCAAGCAGATGGAGGGCACAAGATTTATTTATCGCCAAATTCAAAATGAGCCCTGGATTGAAAGGGGTACCTATTATTTTTGTGGAGACAGAATAGTAAATCTCCTGGGTAGCCGAACATGGGGATTATAGCTAGGAACTGTGGATGATGGGATTGAACATGGCTTAGTTTCTGTAATACTCAGCGAGGGTTAGTAAAATCGTACCTTAACATTGGCAAAGTAACGGAGTCGGTAAACTGGCACACATACAAGCTGAACATGTTCACATTGTGTGTGACAGTCTAGGCTGCCATTACGGAAACGCCCGATGGTTAGTAGAAGCGAAGCTTTCCAGAGTGGAGGCGGCTTTACCAAGAAGCATCCGTTTCCCAATCCAGTATTAATACATCTATAGGTCCACATGTGTCTTTGTATGTATATATGTTCTGGTACAGGCATGTACATCGATGCATGCCAGATATGCATTCTGGATGCGACCGCGTTTGGAATCAAGGCTTGGAATCGAACCTCGAGACCGGCTTGTTTGGATTAGGTGAATGAACACGAACCTGCTTTCAGACCGCACGCTTCGCCTCCCCGCCATCCACGATCCATCCTAGATTACGCACTTGCCAATCGCCTACTCGAAATCCAGCTCCCCCCCCCCATCCCCACCTGCTCCAATCTTCTTACTCGCTTCCTCGCATCAGCTACTAACCACCATATAAAGTACAAATGAGACGACCAACTATTCTCTCCTTACTACCACATTCCACGTGCTATCAACAATACCGATCATTCATCGGACTCTCCCTTCACTCGCACGCCATCCACCACCGACCATCACTGACCCTTGGCGAACCATTGTCCCTCCCTTCCCAACGAATTAGCCATGTTCACTGCTCACCAGATTACCTTCATGTGTGTTTACAAAATCGTCAACATGGACGCAAACATCGTAATCGAATCAGCAGCTTTCAATCTTCATTTTACCGAGACCCAGTGCTCTCGAGCGATCTCTCATATTCCTGATTGATCCTTAATGAAAATGTTATACCGAATCCTGACAAGTATAAACGGCTTTCTAGGACACCCTCAGTAATGGAGCTCATCAATGACAGACTTGCATCAAGGATGCAAGATTTTTGCAGCATTTCCCTCACTTGCGCTTAATTTTTTCATCGTTGTTATTGTTTTTAGAATAATCTTTACGGAAAAGAAAGAAAAATGCCGATCCGAGTAGTCGATCGAATCCGATCGGGCTTCTAACATTCCGATTAATCTAGGGTTAACCTCAAAATTGAAACGCTGGTAACACGGTTGAGTTAGCAGCTGATCGTTCGTAATATGTTTCTCCGGGTTATATCTGTATATCTGGGTAAATCGTCGACTCTGGAGAGCTTAGCCGAACGATGAGCATCGCAAGCATTTGTGTGTTTTCACTATCTCTTTTATTTTCGCTTTCTTTTTTTGGGATCTCTTCGTCGAACAAGAATCAGTACCTTTCGAATGCTGTTTTTCTAACGCTCTGGTACTCTCTTCGAGCTGCATTATATATGGTGTGAAATCCCCGAGTCCGACGCCAGCTGATAAATCGATCGGACAGGATGAATATATCAGGTGGGCTGAAATCGGAAGAAACTACAGTGTATACGGAATCTCGAGTCGATTCCAAGTAAAAAAGTCCTTTGCGATTTTTTGATTGGACCAAGCGTCCATGAGTTATTTGATGTTGAAGATGAGCCAATCAGCGATAGCGTCTATTGAACCGGAGCGTTTTGATTGGCTGCTAACTTTAATGTTCAATAGCTCATCAACGGTTCGGCCTACGATAAAACTTCCCGATACTTTTCGATTCGGAATTTCGTCCCGAAGAAGACTGTACGACTTTGATACACCCTGTGCATGGACCGGGATGACCAAGGCGATAAAACGGTCGGGAAGAGAAGTTACTACGGGACGGGTTTCCATCCGTTAAATTTCTATGAGCATCGGATTCGGTGAAGAGTGTATGCCGATCGAATCGGAAATCTCAATGCGGATAAACTCGGACTAGCGAACGAAAATGTTAGTGACTCACTCGTTAATCATCTTAGTCATACGCTGGGAGTAGAAAGAGAACAAAAATTGGCGTTTGCTTTGTTTCTCGAAGCTATAGAGTGGAAAGATACGAACCGTTAGTCGAATTCCGCGGCAACTAGAAATAGAAAGAGAGAAGACGAACGCACAGTGACGTAGAAAAATCAGCTTGGGGAGAACGAGGCGAGGCAATGTGAAGAATTTTATATCTCGCACTGGCTCTGCGTTTTCCCCGCGATTGCAGTTGAGAAAATAATGGGAGATCGATTTAAAAAAGTGTTTGGCGGTTTTGGGGTGAGAAAAAAAATGCGAAGCGAGGGTGTCGAATGGTAAAGGTGTACAGGAAGTAATAATAATTTGACGCTTCGTTTCAACTCGTTTTTCGCATTGTACACCTTTATTCCTTAGGTGCAACGCGGTCCCACCTTCTTTTCCTCTTTTCACCGAGTACACGAGTCGTTGAAGGTCATTTGCATGGAATTATCGTGCTCCCCCAACCTCCCTTGACTCCGCAAGAGCTGCTGGACAATCATGGCAAAGGGGAAACCGGAAAAGATGCAGAAGAAGCAACTATTGTCTTTTTTTCTTCTCTCTCTTTTTTTCATACTCTTTTTCCACTTAATTTTTTCTTTTTTAGTATTTAACTACGCCAGTACAATGGCAAGCGGATAACCACCGAGAGAACCACCGAGTGGCCACACAGTCAGCTCGCTTCTTTCTCGTCACTAATATACCTTTCTTTCTGCGCTTCTCTCGTTGCAGTTAATGCGTTTTTTTTTCTCCACATTTCCTCATGAACGGAAGCTTTATTTCCGTGACATTTTTTTTTCTCTTTTTCGATCTCCTCCATTTGTAGGGTCGAAATTTCTTTTTTACTTTTTTTTTCCTATCAATGGACAGCTCGTTCCAATATTCTCCGAGCTAATAGAAGTTGCTTTTACGAGCTTCCACTTTATTCACACTGAAAATACTACCAGTTCATTCGATGTGCTTTTTTTTCAAAATAAAACTCCACTTCTTCCCCGTCCCATTCGTTTCACCATATACAAAATGCTTTTTCTCTCTCTCTCGTTATTTAGCCACCCTTAACACATTGACTCCCTTGAGACCCAAAAAAAAGCAGAGCTCTACTCTTCATATCTGTAAAAAATGTTCTAAAACGGAATAAAACTCTCTGGTCTCGAGTCCTGGAACGTTTTTAGTACCCTTAAAACTTTAACACCTCTGAAACTTTGAGAAGCTTGAATTTACATGCAATTTACATTGTTTTCGAAATAAAACGCAACAGTTTCTATACTTTCTCGAGTATTTACTCCTCATGAAAAATACAGAGTGTCGATTTCGTGCGATTGTGAAGAAGGATGAAATTTCAAACGTCATGGAACCTCGAAACATTCGTATTTACAACTTTATCGAGCGTTTTATAAAAGTGCGATTATCACGGGGTTCTTGGGGTTGCATTCGCTGATGAGGCGACTGCGAATAGAAGCTCGAAATGGGGACGAATCTGACAGCCTCCTGGGAATGGGATATTGTAATGCTATATGAGAAATTAAAGAAATAGAACAGTGTGGGGCAATATGGCACCCTCAGCGATAATCTCAAGATCCGAATCCGTTGGGAAAAATCCATTGATGCTCGTAGAATTTTGAAACGTTGACATTTGCCACGAGTTCTCATTGCTCGTGTAGAAAAAACTCGTTTTCGCGAGATGCCGGAAGGATGCATGAGTTTATTTTATAATTAGATAAAATAAATGGGCTGTCCGAACAGTGGGGGTCCATATTGCCCCCAATTTTCATAAAATCACGTATATTCTCGTAACTCGTTCGGTAAAATAACAAACGGGGTCATTCTGATTGGCATCAAAGCCGAAGCTAGTGAGGAAAAGCTCGTTCATCGATCCTAGAACACGGTTCTCCTATTTTCGGAGGAAAACTTGAAGCCGATCACGATATTGTTCAATTGGATACGCCCGGCAGAGAGAAATCGAGAGATTCTGAATGTTCATTCGATTAACCCCTTGGACCAGGCTGGATACTGGTTATAATTGTTCGAAATTCGTGGCTTGTGGTCAAGCTCCATGGCTTCTATATCGAAACACCTGGATGCGCAACTCTCAACCCTCTATTTCATCCCTCTGTCATCGTAAAATCGAAGCGTCTCTGCGGTTCATCGACACGCTGCGGTCAATACAATGTCGATCCTAATTTTAAAATCAATCGGTAAAACTAAACCAATCGAAAATTTGTACATTGGAATCGTGAAAATTAGTTGAGAAGATGAATAATTTCGTTGGTGGCCATATTTTTTATAAATCACACACGAAATCTTTCGTACGGAGCGGATAAAAAAAATTGACAAATCGATCATTTGAAAATTCAACAATTCCTCGTAAAATTGGAGAAAAAAATGTGTTTTTTTGATTTTAATTTTCAATTAATTTTCCTGTGGATGAAGTTTATGCAATGGGGAGATAACGCGGGCTGCTGGTAAGGAGATGAACAAGTGGGCTAAAGCTCCAAGGCTGCGCGGAACAAGGTTTCGTTATTAAAGCGTGTCTGTAGATTTAGTTCATAGCTGGGAGAACCTTCTGATGTCATATCAAGTTCATGCTGCGAAGTAAAAGGCCAGCGCACGATCGCATATCGCCCCGATCCTTTTCATCGCCAGACTTATCAAGACCTCGTTTGGACGTCAAAACGTGAATTAGTAAGGTTGAGATACGAGAGAAGCGCGGATGTCAAGCCCCTTAACGTGTTTTACAGAACCGAATATTAAATTTCGAGGAGGCGAGTTACCGAATGAAAAACAAATTCTTGCCCAGTATCTTAATCCAGAAATGCAGAAATCAAAATCTCATTCGCGATATTTCTTTTATCGCGTATAATTCGAAAACAGTTGAAAATAGCGTGAAACTCAACAGGACCAAACTTGTTGAGCACAAAATTCTCTACAAAAAAGTTCCTCGAAACATTTTCCTACGTCCCATAGTTTCCGCTGCAGATGCATCTAAAGAACGTCACTTGAAAAATTATTTTTTTCAGAATCTCGCTCCTGAACGCAAATTTAAACGGGCAAGGTTTTGCGTCTTTCTGTATACTCGAAGATGTTGTCAATTCTCTTTGCCACAATGACTCTGTAGTGCCATCGTTTCGCCAAACAAATTCAATATTAAGTCCACGATTCTGAGGTTAACCTACCGAGTGCGATAGTGTGAATGTAAATATCTCAACACATAAACGTGTACGTACATGAAATATCAGCGATGAATCAGCATGATATTAAAACCGGAACTAGACAGGCTTTCGCTAATGACTCTTGCGGTTGACTTTCGTATACCTTCGCGACTTGCATTTATCCTTCTCAGGCGAAGGTGAAAAGTTTGTAGGGAATGTATATGATCGTAGCAGGTAGCGAGGAGTACATCGCATGGCTAATATTGAGCCCCGGCGCGGCCTCCCATTTCCAGCCCCTTTTTCCTCCGTCATGAATATTCCTCCTCATCAAGTGACGTGACCTCTGCAGAGATTCTCATGGGCCATATCATTTCTACACCCACTTCAATCTCACTTTCTCTGTCTCTCCCGTCACAGCCCTTTTTCAACCGCTTCATCTCCATATGCAGGATGAAAACTTGCCAACGACATAATTTCCGATTTAATCGACTCAGTGAGCGATCTCGTAATAAAAAAAAAAACAATTTTTTACTGAAAATTCAAAAAATCTCGTAAAAAGAAATTTTTTACTGAAAATGGAAAAAAAAATGGTTTTCCTTCGAGGTACTTTAATGATTACGGGGGTAGTTTATTTTTAGGGGTAGTTTTTCGTGCAAGCGTTGTTTTTTCTGTGCGTTGACCCACCCCACGAAAAATCCCCGTTCATTGGTAGCAATCGATCGGCAGTTAGAGGAAAAGAAGATGGTGAGAAAAAACGTTGGGGTGGATAAAGAAAACATCCCTCCATCGAGCATACGTTTCCTTTTGCCTTTCCGCGCTTCGCTTTTTTTCCTCCTGTTTCCCTTGCTCTTTGAGCCACCATTTCCCTGCAGACTGTAGTCAAATCGAGGGTTGACTCGAGCGAATTAAACAGAGATCGAGAAAATAGCATCCCTGCGGAGTATCCCGAGAATCCAGAAGGAGACGCAGGAATAAGGTTAAGGACACGAGACCTCGGATCTTCTTACAGAATCCCTTACGGTCCACAGCAAAAGTCATTTTCGTAATGGCCCATTCGGTCCCTGCTTTCCCTCTCCCTGGCTTTCTTTATCCTTGTGATTATTCCTCGCTTAATCCCCTCGCAATGTAATGTCCGTTTTGAATCGATTTACACTTCGATTTTCAGCCCTCGATTAAAAATTTTCCAAAATATTTCGAAATGGAGCGAAATNTTTTTTTTTTTTTTTTTTTTTTTCGTTCGAATCTTATCGTTGAGTTTTCATCCCGTCCAGTTAATAAAATGCCGAATTTTGACGAGGAAAGACCGAGAGTTGACACAATTTTTGTCAGGCTGACGCTTCGGAACAGAAAGGAAATAAAAAGCGGAAAAAAATGTTCTCGTTCGTTCACAAATTCTCACTTCAGTGTCATTGCGAAAGCAGAAGAGAGCACACACGTAATATATGCAACTTTTTTTTATACACGAAGAATATTGGACACACGTCTGTCGTCTGTTTGTAAATGTTGAAATGAGGATAAAGGAGAGCTGCAGGGGAAGATGGTGAGAGCGGTAAAAGGCAAGAAGCAGGGGAGGGGGCAGATATGGAAGAAATAAAGAGAAAAGTTTGTCGCACGAAGCGTCTCTCTGCCTGCTGCTTCTTCTTTTCTCTTCTTTGCATAACGCGCAGGAATGAAAGTTGTGAGGTGGATAAGGAAAAGCCAGGAATCCGGCAAGTAGGAGAAAAAAGTCATTTTTGTGTGTCCGGTGGTGTTCCATGCACTCGCTTCCGGTAGAACGTGGACCAAAATTCTCCGGAGTTGTTTGGTCGGACCTACGAGTTCCTTAACGTTGGTGAGTATCAGCGGCAAAGAAAGAGAGAGAGAGAGAGAGGGCGCGTGTACAGGATCTTCCGAAAGTGATCCTTGGGCGAGAGAATCGAAAACTAGGTTTCTTGGGTCTTTTTGACCCGAGCGACAACTTTTTTTCCAAAATCATGCGTTCCAAACGTTTTATATAAAAATAAACAAATGCAACGACTATGAAAACAATGAAACCTCAAAGTAAAATCATTGGAGAGTATTCCAGAATTTTTTTAGATTTTTTTCTCTCGAAATACGTGAGATACAAGTGGCAGGACGAAAAGGACCCATTAGACACGGGGCGCCATGAAAAATCATATGATCCGTTAAGGGTTAATAATTAATTAGCACAAAGTCCTTCCAGTCCAGAGTCCTTGAGGATTTTTTCTCCCGATAATGTGACGATGGATCAAGGGAGTTGTGCGAGGCTTAATTTTGAATCAACGTGTACAAGCAAACCCAAGATATTCCCAGATGCCGTAGGGTCCTTTTCTCCGGGGCAAAGTGAGAAAAATAAAGAAAAGAGAGTAAAGGGATGGGACATTGAGGACATTGCGACTGGACCCTTGGACACGAAACTCCTTTTTTCCTCTTCGCTCTCTTTTTTTCCCGAGTTTTCATAAAGCAAGTTTGGTGAAGAGAGCGAATATAGGCAGGAGGAGCTTTCTCCAATTCGTTTCCTGTTTCCTTTCGGCTGTACGTGTTCTCCAGGACAAATATGCGGGGAGATGAAAAAGGATGAGAGGAAGTGAAGAAGAAAATATGAATGAAGGAGTGCATTTTAGAGACAAAGATTTCTCTGGACTTTATGCCAAACTCGAGTTCACTATTTCCCTCTAGTTTCCATCCTCAACTCACTTTCCTTGAGCAAGAGAAATTTTCCATGATTACAAAACAAACAAAAAAGTATCTTCGCAACTAAAACTTCCCTCACGCCCCAAGATTTTCTCTCTCTCGCTCTGGACAACTCTTGAACCGGATGTTTAGCGAGCGAAAAGTCTCCGGACGATGGTGTGCAAATGTACCACGTGTGCGATTGATCGAGCCAGTTAATAGGCCGGAAATCGATCGTCGAACCCCGATAGGGTTTCGCGTATCGCACGACCATTTTCATGAATAATTTATTTCGTGGTTAAACCACCGCTCTTCGGGTGTACTCGCTTAAAATGGTATTAATTTAAACAGGTGCGATATAATACTGCTATAGAAAGGAACACGTTGGCTCGTTTGTCGTTGGTCAGCAGTAGATTGCCCCTCGCGTCTCCGCTCCTCAACAAATTTCATGAATCAAGTAAATGCTTAATAAACTTGTACAAATGAATAAATTGAAGAAAAAAAAATGATTAATTAAATATTGAGCTTGAAATGAAATAAAATTCAACTCGAACCAGACGTATTGATTGACGTGCGATTCTCTTGCTCCAATCCAACCGTTCCATTAATCATATTGATCGACATTTCTGGTCGATTGTTTCGTCTTATTTAATCATCAAGATTAATCTTTCCGTCTCTGGCCTCGCCCTTGGTCTCTCTTCCCCTTGGACTGTCTAAGCTCGTCAGGTGTACGAAGAATTTCCGTTGAGTTAGGTGTTCGATGGATCGGAAGAGGTAAATGATACGTAAGAAGGCAATAAAGCTCGAGGGAGAGCCGAGAGGTATATATACGAAATTCTTAGGGGAATTTTGTACACGTAGGAGCCCTCGTCCTCTGCCACCATTTTTCCTGTCTCCCTGTCCCAATATTTCTTTATTTTTCTTTCCTTCCTCGTATTTTACTTTGTATCCAAAATACACGTTATATATCAATATATACGTTCCCACGTGTGCAAATACGTAAACGATATGCATATGTAATGTCACACACGTGTGCATGTAAATGTCTCCTACCTACAGAATAAAAAGATGTACGCAAACATGAGAAAATTGGAGGTAAAATGATTAAGTGGGGTAATATGGACCCCTGGATTTTTTTTAACAAAAACGTCGTAATTCATTTGCCAGCTGATCGACTCGAGCGAAGAAAACGTCGAATAATTTTTATTTCCCCCCATTTTCTAGGCAAATACGTAAACGATATGCATGTGTAATGTCATCACATACGTGTGCATGTAAATGTCTCCTACCTACAGAATAAAAATATTTACGAAAACACGAGAAAATTGGAGGTAAAATGATCGAGTGGGATAATATGGACCCCTGCATTTTTTTAACAAAAACGTCGTATAATTCATTTGCCAGCTGATCGACGCGAGCGAAGAAAACGTCGAATAATTTTTATTTCCCCCCATTTTCTAGGCAAATACGTAAACGATATGCATGTGTAATGTCATCACACACGCGTGCATGTAAATGTCTCCTAGGTAGGGAATAAAAATATGTACGAAAACACGAGAAAATTGGAGGTAAAATGATCGAGTGGGGTAATATGGACCCCTAGATTTTTGTACAAAAACCAGCTGATCGACTCGAGTGAAGAAAACGTCGAATAATTTTTACGTGCCCCATTTTTTAGGCGGAAAATCTTCGACCATGCTCTCTCGTACAATTTATTTTTCCAACTAAGCTCAGAAGAGGATCCGTTTCTAAAGCTTACACGACCATTCGAACGTCCTCTTTACTTCTCGATTCAGCGTTATGCAAATGTACTTGGCATCGTATCAGTATTATAAACGTACGAGACAGAAGTAAGGAGAAGAAAGAATGGAGGCGAGGGAGGGGGAAGGGGACAGGGTCGAGAGATAAGAAATTTCCCGAAGGGTTTTACCGGATACACTATGAACATGCACTTCATGTACGAGCGTCCTGGTGGGAAATCAAAGTTTTTTCGTGCGATATTGTCGCTTCAGTTTCGAATACCAAATCTTTGTTTCTATCCGACCCTCCAGGCCTTTTTATCTCTGTGAGATAAAAAATCCAAACTGAGCTCCAAGAGTCTTGAGTTTTTCGATCAACTTCACGCCATAAATGCGATCGAGGGTTTTTTTTTTGTATAACTTTTTATCGATGTTTCCTTTCAATTTATTAATTCGCTCGGAAGGATTGGTATTATGCAAATTTCGAAGGACCTCCGCGTCGTCATACAATGAGCGACTGCACGGTCCGTGGGATGGGGGATGGACAGAAGGGGTGATGCTTCTCCGTGACAAACATACGTGATGTCAAACAAGCCTGCACAGTTGTAACATATGCACCAACATGCGTCCTGACAACAAGCTCGTCATCCTCTGACCAAAACTTCATAAATTACGTAAACATTGAAATTTCTATACAAACATCTTTCCATTTTCATTTCATTTTTTTTCCTCCTGTTACGAGAGGCCTGCGAGCAGGCTTGCGAGCCAATTTCATTGTCAAAGTGTCTCCCCGACTGTCTAGAGATTTTTCGCAAATTTTTTTCAACCCTCGCACAAAGGGCTCGAACTCGAAAATGCAGAAATCATGGAATGGCACAAGGGATGAACTGAAATATTGTGAAAATCATTTTCCTGTCTCAATATTTTCTAAATGTTGAATTTTGCCGTTGAATTTTCGTTTTCATAAAAAAATAAATTCAGGGCCATAAAACCTAAACAATTAACAATAAAAAAACCTCCCAACAAAAAAGAAAAATCAAAAAATGCATATTTATCGGAATAAAACGATTCAGAAAACGTCTTGGGTCAGATTGACCCATGGGGAGTGTGCACTCAAACGGTTAATTTTTTCACACAGAAAAAAAACCTCGAATCATCATATTTGGCCTCAAAAGTCTTCAATGTCGTTCCCACCGACCCAGCAACCCTCAAAAGTCCAACCCCCATCGTGCCCAGTATCAGTAATTCCGAAAAATTGATGAAAATTGAAAAAAAATGTAGATTCTCGTTATCGAGAACTTCCCACGAACTCTGAGTAACATTTTGATGTAAAATTATCGAAATTGCGGAGGATCTACGTGTTTTGGAGTATTTTTCTTGATATTTTTGGCAGAGAGGATTGAGCCTGCATATTTGTACGAATTTGTGCTCGTAGCGGATAGTACAACAAGACCGAACAGTAGATCCAGATGTATTATGCTTTAGTATGCATATAGCCACATTTGCATGTAAATAAATATATATATGTATAGATATAGTTGTGTGTGTGTACTCACGTGCATACATGAGGTATGTGCTCCGGCGACGTTATCACTGGTCCGTAACCCGTTGGCTAATTAATTCTGTTACGCACACAGGCACATGAGTACAAACACGAAGAGGTAGGGAGATAGGAAGGAGGAAGGAGGAAGGGAGAGTGTGGAGGATGGTGATGGTTTGTCACAGGGGGTGGTTTTTGGATCTAGAATTTGTGAGATCGATTACCGAGGTGTCCGGACGACGAGCTTCCCCGCGCCGTATGGCGAGTCTCGTGAGAATCGCTTCAGGCTCTTCTTGATGTTTACGCTCTCGTCTCTGGAGCGTCATTTCCGGTTGTCGACGCCGCACGTTTATGTATAGACACTTGCACTTGGATATGTACATGCATATCAGCGAAAGCAGAGTATCTCTTTTGGTCTTTATGGACAAGTGTCTGCGGGGAGGAAAGACAAATGGTAATCAGCTGTCGCTTTCACTTCGCACGCCCTTAATTATTAATTCCTCGATCGCGAATCATTTGAAACCCATTGACGATTAATCAGCGATCGTTAATCAACGATTCTCGTTATTCATCCCATTATTCTTCCGGTAAACGTCATTCCCTCGACTTATTACATTTCAATTTATTTTTCATCGATTCGAATATTAATTTAATCTTCTGCCTAATTAGCACGCGTAATCAACGTTTTTTATCGATATTCCTCTCACTTTTATCTTTTTTGACACTTCAATTTCTACTCATTAACCGCTGTCCTATTAATTTATTCCTTCAATTCATTTTATCAAGATTTTTTATTTACGTCACTGCGTATGGAGGATGAAAATAAAAATGAAAATGTGCGGCACTTGTCACATTCGAAACGTCGCGTCACACGGACCGTGGCTGACTGAATCGGTGCTCGAACCACTGCGGTTCTAGCGCTTGCGCCCCTCCCTCCATTTATTTCCGCGCGCGTTACACTCGACCCCCTTCGACCCTCTTGGATCAGCCCCTGAGCCGATGCTGCCCTACCCCGCTCTCTCAATTTCTCTCTGTCTTTCATTTTTACACTCTGTACCTTTGTACCAATTCGTATAATGAAGATTCTGCATATTGACGCATTTCGCGCATTTTTCTTTTTTTTTTCACGTAGAAAAAAAATTAACTCCTCACGTTCGCGAATTTTGTGTGCTTGGGAAAATAAAATGAATATTTCTGCTCGTTGTAAAATATTGTGATTAATTATCAGCGTGCAATCGATGGGGAACGTCCGAGCTGTATGTTTATTCATTACTCAATGTACAAATTAAACGTGTCGCTGAAATATTCGTCACATTTGCTGATTAATGGCAAGGTAATTGGAATGAAATGATAATTTATCAGAGTAATTAATAACGATCGATTTTACGCAATTAATCGTATCGGGGAGCTCGTACAGGTTTTCGCTGCATTTTGTGCCAATGAGGATTGCGAAATATTTTCATTTTCGCAGTTGGTTTCTTTTTTTTTTTTAATTCATTTATTAATCGTTTGGGACTTTATTAAAATTGGGAAATTCGAAGGTAATTAAGGGTGGAAAGCAGCGAGGGACGAAATCGTCAAAGTCTGGAGGTTCGGGATACGAAAAAAAATGTGAGAAATAAGAATGAGGAAGAGAGTGAAGATTGGGAAGAAGAAAATAGAAAGAAATATGAGTGGAAGGGAAAAATGAAATAAAGGAAAATAGAGGAAAATAAAGAAGATCTTGTGTCATGTCGCGCACGAGCGCGGGGGGCGAGCGTGATGCGTCGTTCGCTTTCTGTAACAGATTGGCAGTGAAAACCGTTGGGTCAGCGTTTTTTCGCGGAATTCCCGGATTAAAAGGTTCGGCTGGCACAACCCCTTTCTTTCATTTTCCACCTCCACCCTTGCTCCCTTTTTCAGCTCCCCCTTTTTTCCTCATCTCGAACGCGAGGGACGCGCGATTCAGCCACTACACTTTTCCTCCCACACAATTCTTTTCTTTCTTATTTTTTCTTCTCTCTCTCTCTCTCTCTCTCTCTCTCTCTCTCTCTCTCTCTCCTTCCTTCCTTCCTCGCGGTTTAATAAGACTCAGCATCTTTTTCTCTGGGCAATATTTCACGTCATTACGCGCCATTTCGGCGCGGCAATTAAGATTTCAACACACTTATTTATCTCTCTTTCCATTTTTACCACTTTTTACCATTTTTATCTCTTTTCGCGTCGCCCATTTCCCTCGCGCAGCCTCGTTCCGATTTTTCATCACACTTTTCTGCTTATCTATCTATTTTGCGCGCCCATCTCGATGCTTTTCATGCTCTGCCTGTTGGCAAATGATGGTCCGAAAAAAAAAGAAAAAAAAAAAAACGTTTCGACGTTTTGATTGCCAGCTCAACGGCAAATTTGCGTTCCGCCCCCGAATCTCAAACACTCGCAGCCTCGAGGCTCGAGTATTAATGCCATAATTATCGAAGCAAATTTTCCTTCGTACGTTCCTCCAGGGAAATATTTATTTTCTTTTCATAACGGAATTGAAAGAATCGAGTAATCCATTAAAAAATCTACTCAAATAATTACAACTGTGAAAAACAATTATCAAACAGCAGCGAAGCAAATTCTCGTTCCTACTGAATCCTCCAACATTCGTTTAAACTTGAAGCAAGCATTTATATTCGTAGTGGCTCGAGAATACAGAGACTCGCTTTATCGTGTTACACAAACTTTATTTTAAATCATTAATAGATCGAGTTATTTACCGCGACTCCTCGAGGGAAATCTAAACCTTTTCCTCAAAGCGTAATAGCTTCGACAGCAATTTCCCCAGAATAAGTTACAAATTATACAAATAAAGTATATAACCAACGCGCGCGGAACAATTAACGTAAATACTACGTCGTGATTGTTTCCGACGTTGTCGCGTGAGCAACACACACACACACACACACACAAAGTGTACGAGTTCTTCCTTAATATCCTTTACGATGACTAATTCAATTGTTCTCGTTGGCTAATGGTAACAATTAGTCAAGCACACATATATATATTTCGTTTCTGGCAGAATCAAGAGAAAGAGGGCCAGAGACTGCGCCGAAGGCCTCGAAATATAGAGAAAGTGGAATGGTCGTTATTGCGGAGATGAAATGGTCGCTTCGTTGGGAATTGACTTGCACGTCTCTGTAGTGATTTGATAATCATTATATCCGCGAACTATACACACAGAAGATGGAAGCGAGAGCGAGAGCGATGGAGATGGAATTTGGAGGGAGAAAGAGCGAGGGAAACGTGATGGGAGCGAGAGTTGCAACGCGGAATCGGTTACCTGCTGCAGTTATGTCGGATATGACGAAGGATCGCATATTAGCTCTTATTCAAACTTGATTACACGAAGGTTATAGTCGACGAGGGGAGAGAGAGAGAGAGAATGGATATGGAAGGGAAAATGTAATTGAAAATGAGCTTAGCGTTATATGCAGATTTGGTCTCGTTGCTCCGAGAGAGATCGAGTCAAAAGGCTATTCACGGCGGGTAATTAATATACGGCGAGGCTTAGACGGAACTAAACCATCTGTAACGCTGCCTGTGAATATCCCGGAGAATATTGACAAGTCAAATATCGGTTGAACGGTGTGCCATCGCGTCGATAGAATGTACGACGACCGCGCGGCGGGGGTGGTAAGCTCAACAAACCGCTTCGTCCTCTCGATACATAGGCGCGCAGGCATGCACGCACCTGCTTGTTGCAGGAGCAGAGCCTCGTGCAATTCCGATGGGGCTGCGTCCGAGGCTATTATTGGGAACTCTGTCCAGAGAGACTCTGATAAAGAAAAGTTGAAAATAAATTCTAAACGAAAATTTTCGATGAATTATTTATCGGGAAATATTTTGTTTCTTTTCTTCATTCATGAAAATGTCACTGGCCTCGGATTCGGCTCAATGTGTGTGCAGAGAAGGAAATTCATTCTTTGATGTATAAATAAGCCTGCGAGGACAAATGCGGGGGAGTAAGGAGCAGGGGATGTAAAGGGAAAAAGGAAATGTCGACACGAAGGTATAAAACCTGCTTCGAAAGTGTGTATAGAGTCTTTGAACGTATTTCCATATAATAACAAGTCGAGTCCCGAAAGACGTGTCCCTCCACTTTGCTTGCTGGTGCTCCCGCGTCGCGAGAGCTACCAGGGTGAGGAGGTGTGTTGCTGTAGAGAATTTGCTGAAGCTTAGTTAAAGAGTGTGGCCCGAAGGGACACGGACGAATGGCCAAGAGAGCCTGCGGGGAGAACGAGAGGATGGAAGATCGTAGCAGCGAATATCAACCTGTGTGTCCTCTCTCTCTCTCTCTGTTTCACGTTCTCTCTGGCTCTCGGAATGTCAGAATGCCTGAAACGCGAGGAAAAACCACAAGTGGCAGGGGGTCGAGGGAGAGCGAAGATTGGAGGAAATGAGAAATCTTATAAGAAAGGCGAAGGGCAGTTTTTTTGCGAAGGGCGAAAAGTTCTGGTTGACGGAAGAATCTTTTGAAGAAACGTTCTCGCGCGCGCGGTCTGGAAAGGTTCTCGTTCTCTCGAGCTTTCCCTTATTTCGCTCCCCTTTTCTTTCGTTGTCAAGCGCGAGCGCGCGCACGGGGGCTGCTGGCAAAAGGAAAAAAGGTGCGAACGCAATAAATAAGAACGGGAACAAGTGGGGTTGGCTGACATTAGCGGGACGTGTACACCGCGCGCAACACACTCACACAGACTCGATGCTCGAGCGACATACAGATATATGGAGCGTGTAGAAGCAGGAAAAGGAGAACAAGCAACGGGAAATCGAGCCAGCGAGTGTTTGGATCTCGAAGAAAAGTAAAGGCGAGCCGGAGAGAAGCTCGCGAGCGAGAGGGCGAATCTAAGGGGTAGTTTCAAGATGGAATGGAATTTCCGTCGGTTGGCTCAGATAAACAGCCGCAATTTCGTTCGGGGGACGCTGAAAGCCGCACACACCAGTCAAGACGGCCTGCTCGGAATTTCTTCCCCGATTTACATCTATCCTCTTACTTTTCCTCTTTCTCTTTTCCCCCATCGCTCTCTCTCTCTCTCTCCTCCATTCAGGGCGGAGGTTTAACCTCGTTTTCCAGCGCGCGATCTCAAACGCCTGGTATTACTTGTCTCCCTCGTCGCGGTAACACACGTATCCACTACCCAAGAGACACCGCGGCTCCCAAACACACTTTCGCAAGGAATGTGTGAAGAAACTGCGCGAAAGAGAGAAACGTATTGTTGTTCCACGCGAGAGAGCTCTACGTACACCAAACATTCACCTTTTCCTAATGCTATGCGAAACGAGGATTCGCAATAACGCCCGAAACATTCCGATTCTTGGATCGCGTCTTCTCTATTTTTCAATGCACTTTCCCCCTTTTTTCCTTCTCTCCAAAACACTTATATACACTTCCCTGGCAGATTCTCACCACCGCCTGCTCCCAGCCCGCGGCATTAATTTTCCCTTAAATCCTTAATTCTTGCGCCTGCATTATTCTTGCTTTACATGCAAAAAAACGATGCTCGAGACTCCAGCAGGAGAAACAATTTCATCGCTATCGAATTTCCTACTTTTTTTTCAATTTTTTCTTTTCTACGTAATATCGACAGCGACTGCTTCCCTTTCGGAGCAGAATAAACATTTTGACACAACGACCATCTGACGTTGATACTTATCCAAACGAAAAAGAAAGCTGAAGCGATGCTATTCGCGAGAAAATGCTCCGACACCTGTATAACGCTTAGAGCAGCTTTCCGGAATCTCTTTTCGGTCATATCGATATTTTCTGGATATACAGCCATGTAATATTAAGGTATTATCGTCCTCGCATCCATACTCCGGGTTATCTCCGCTGTGGAGGCATCCAACGAGATTTCTCTTTGCCTTATTCCCTCGCCCTGCGCAGTTCCTTATGATCTCTACATGTCTATATATATATATATATATACGTCCGTGCAGCTCTTTGGGTTCAAGGAGCCGCGCGCCCAGTATCTTGCGAATAAGACGCGGCAAGGAATGATGCCGAGTCAGTTTCTCGGCGAAGCATGACAAGCGAAATGAACGGAACTCAATAACGAGATATTGGGCTGAGGTTAGCGGTGCTATGGACGAGCTCATCATATTGCAATACTTGGTGCACACAGAGACGTGAAACTTTAGCATGCGCGGTTGATTGAGCGAATCGAAAGCGTCCGTGGGTTCGGCAAGTGAATTTGTTAATTGAGAGAGATTTCCATTAATTGAGATGGAAAAATCAAGCTCCTGCTATGTTTTTCACTCGTCAAAGGCTCGTCCATGGAATTCCGAGGGTCGCGAATCTCGATGCGAAACGTTTTTCGAGTTTAAATTAATCGGGAATTTAAAAGATTCTCCCGTTATTGCGAATCCGTTGAATTTTGAGGAAATTGGAAGGAAAGCCATTTGCAGATCCTCGTACTTTGCCTTCCGGTTCATTACGCAAAGATACTAACGCCGCAGCTCCTGCTGCTGGTTTGTTCAGACTCCCGGAGTATGTTCTAAAGTTTGTACTTGTATATTTATAGGTCGCCTCGCGACCTCGTTCGCGTCGAAAGGTTATTGCCCGTTTTAGCGGAACGATAATGAATCGAGCGGAAAAAAACGTTGGACCGAGCCAGTGGCGGTTGCGAGGCTTGTGTAACTAGCTTAAGGGGCGAGCGTCACCAGCGAAGGAGATTCTTGTAATTCTGCACTCTGTATTTCGTGGCTACTGGCCGAAGTCACAAGCCATCGATGAATTAAGCGCTGTTAACAAAAGTTGCCAAGTCGACTTGCCATCGCAGAGTCCACCGCTCGCCAGGACTTGAATTATTTAAAAAAAAAACAAAAAGAAAACGGACACATTTGCTCCCTCCAACGTTTCTGGTTGAAAAAAACGATTTTTATTTCCGTACGTTATCGAGTGCTTGGAAAATCATGAGAAATCGAGAATTCAGGGACAGCTTCTCGGCTCCCGAGGTCCTGATTCTCCGAGGAAATGATTCCAACGAATATCCAAGTCCCGAGAAACGCGATGGCCTCGTAAAATAATTTTTTCTACAAAAAATGATAAAAAATCACGAAAAATTGATTGGTCACCGTTTTTTGGTCAAAGATCGATGATTTTATTTTTTTACTAAACCGTCCCGAGGACCTGAGTCTCCGAGGAAACGATTTCAATGAATATCCAAGTCCCGAGAAACGCGATGGCCTCGTTAAATAATTTTGTCTACAAAAAATGATAAAAAATTACGAAAAATTGGTTGGTCACCGTTTTTTGGTCAAAGATCGATGATTTTATTTTTTTACTCAATCGTCCCGAGGACCTGAGTCTCCGAGGAAACGATTTCAACGAATATCCAAGTCCCGAGAAACGCGATGGCCTCGAGAAATAATTTTTTCTAGAAAAAATGATAAAAAATTACGAAAAATTGTTTAGTCACCGTTTTTTGGTCAAAGATCGATGATTTTATTTTTTTACTCAATCGTCCCGAGGACCTGAGTCTCCGAGGAAACGATTTCAACGAATATCCAAGTCCCGAGAAACGCGATGGCCTCGTGAAATAATTTTTTCTCGAAAAAATGATAAAAAATTACGAAAAATTGGTTAGTCACCGTTTTTTGGTCAAAGATCGATGATTTTATTTTTTTACCGAATCGTCCCGAGGACCTGAGTCTCCGAGGAAACGATTTCAATGAATATCCAAGTCCCGAGAAACGCGATGGCCTCGTTAAATAATTTTTTCTACAAAAAATGATAAAAAATTACGAAAAATTGGTTGGTCAACGTTTTTTGGTCAAAGATCGATGATTTTAATTTTTTACTCAATCGTCCCGAGGACCTGAGTCTCCGAGGAAACGATTTCAACGAATATCCAAGTCCCGAGAAACGCGATGGCCTCGTGAAATAATTTTTTCTCGAAAAAATGATAAAAAATTACGAAAAATTGATTGGTCAACGTTTTTTGGTCAAAGATCGATGATTTTATTTTTTTACTGAATCGTCCCGAGGACCTGAGTCTCCGAGGAAATGATTTCAACGAATATCCAAGTCCCGAGAAACGCGATGGCCTCGTGAAATAATTGTTTCTCGAAAAAATGATAAAAAATTACGAAAAATTGATTGGTCACCGTTTTTTTTTTTCAAAGATGCAAGTTTTTTTTTGTTACTCGCGTCGACATGACGTTGGAATTGGCTGTGGCCTGGATAAGCGTGTGGCGAGAAAGGGTGGAACGGCGGGCGGGGGATGCGCGAGAGAAAGTGAACTCGCAGTGGCACTCGCGTTGAGAGACTGGCAAAATACGGTTGCGCGCCTCGACACAAATATTTGTGGTACGTAGATAGGTATGACGCGGTACCAGGCGTTTCACGTGGTAACCACAAAAGCATAGTCGCGTCCCTTCCTCTTTGCGATACTGGTGCGCTACCAGCTCGACGGCTTCGATAAACAAGGGCGATGTAGAAACCAAGCAAGCGGCGGAGGATGGCTGTACAGCTGGTGAGCTTGGGAGAGCCAGGGTCGTAGCAGGTGTGGGGATGCAACATTTTCCAAACGCGGGAGTCTCTCGTTGCGTCCCTCTGCGAGGGAGGCAGGAGGAGGAGGAGGAGGAAGCGTTTGTTCTTGGTCGTTAGACACCGAAAACTTTTCACCGCACAGTGGCGTTGACCCTTCCTCGCTATTTCGTGGCTCGCTGCCATACTTGTCCATAACACTTTTCAAATCCTCCTCCTCCTCCTCCTCCTCCCACGTTTATCCGAAGGGATGATATCTCCGCGGCGATGGATAAAATTTCATTGAGCTCTTTCATTCTCCCAAATCCTTCCCTGGCAGCTAACAACTTTCATGTTCAATTTTTTTCAATCCTCTGTTTGGTTGAAAAAAAAAGAAAAAATATAAAATAAAAAAAAGCGAAATTCTGGCTTTTCGAGGGTTTAGGAAAAATGCTCTTACGTAAGGTCGAGATGCGACGATCGGTTCGTACGAGTCGCCATTAATAATCGATTCATTTTTTCCATCGGATTTAAAACTTGGTTTCCATTTTTTTTTGCAGCCTGTAAAGGCTGCTTTTTATTTTTTTAAATTTATTTATAGATTCTCCTGTCTCGACGTTTACCGTGAGACTTTAGCCTCCTCCTTTCGTATTCGCGTGCCTCGTTCAATCCGCTTTTCTTGTTTTCAATAAAATGTTGAATCATTTGTTTTCTCTGGTACATTTCGGGGGCCGGTAAAAAATAATGAGTCGATCATAATTCATCGAGAAAGCGAACAAATAGGGGTGAGTCAGGAATTATTGGACAATTCTCTATCGTCGTTTCTCGTTACTCCGTTTTTTTTTTTTTTTTNNTTTTTTTTTTTTTTTTGGTCTTGTTCGTTACGCAAGCGTTTTTGTCATTTGCTTGGCCTTGACCAGAGCCTGCCCAATGTTTACAATCGATCGATCAAGATTTTTCGGGGATATTAATAAAAATATAGCCCTCGCAAGAATTCCATCATCGCGCCGACGACAAACCACTCCCCGCGCGATCAATCGCGACGGGCTCTTTGGGAGAAAGCGTCTGTCCTCGTGAAATTTCGTAACGTTCCGGTTCCGTTGTCCCAATCGATATTCAATAACCTTTTTGTACGTCCACGCATTTTAATTTCTACGATCTAATGACAAACACTTTATCTATCGAAATACCATGCAAGGTCAAGATATCGCAGAGTCATGCTTCCGGGGAGAAGATAAAAAAATGTTTGCACCCCTTGCTGGTTTATATAATTGTTTGGCTTCCCGCTTACGCCTCTCAATCAGCTTTCCTCCGCTTTTAGCATTTGTTATAAAATAAAAAGCGAGTCAAACTCGGAAGCGCCATCATTTTCGATTCACGTTTCCTCGGGAGACCCGCTCGCACGCATATATGATCGATAATCCGTCATTGTCTGTTGTAACTTGGAAAAGTGGGATAATAAAAGCTCGCGTCGAGAAGAAGCGAGTTTCCGTAGTGTCAGTCAAACGTCGAACACCACGAGAGATCAGCGTAGCAGATAAAGTAAATAAAAAAAAAAAAAACGACGACGAAGAATAAGAAAAACGAGAGAGTGCAAAAAAAAAGAAAAAAAACGTAAAAAAAATAAAATGAAATAAAAATCGTGGATGTGAAAGAATCAGCGTTGTGACAGACGTAGATGGACGATAAATCGTAACGAAGCAGCCAGAGTTTCGATCTCGTGATTCGAATATCGAGAAGCAAACTTTAACCTGCTCCCATGGGATTTGGCTCTCGCACTTGCCATCGAAAACCTCCGTTTTTGTGGGAATCTAACGTTTTTTTTCCTTTTTCAACGTTTATCTCCGAATTGATCGTATTCCTCATAACGAAAGAAAAAAAAATCATAAAATTACGAAAAGCTCGTACATGTTTTCGATCGCCTGCAATTTTCTCGAGGATTTTCATTCCTTTTCTTTTTTTTTGTTGGATTTTTGACAGAGTGAGAAAATTAATAATCTCTGCGAATATTTCGATGGAAAGTCAATTAACGAAACTCCTTCCGGATAATTGGACAATGAAAAATAAAATAAAGCTCAAACGAGCGCTTTTCCCTTGAGGGATTAAAAGCTCCGACGAAGCTTTCTGCCACAGAAGCAAAAATGATTTCTGACAGGAAGCAGGAAAATGCTCGAAACGTAATGGAATGGAATTAAAAAAAAAAGCAATTTGGAGAAATATTCAAAGTTGAACATCTTTGACGTAAGACTCGGCTTGAAATAACTCGTGGAGAATAAAAAATAAAATGATAATAATAAAAACCGCTCACTTGTCTCCCGGCGAGCTTATTCCAGCGAGACGTTCCTCCTCGTCGTCGTCGTCGTCGTTGGTGTGTATACATAGGAAGTTGGAAGAATCCAGAATTCACAGGATATCCTTTTGTTTCTCTAAGAGAATAAGTCGACCGAGAATCCGTCGTGCAAAGACGAAACAATGGAAGAGCTTGAAAATGTTTTACGAAAGTCAAGACCGCGAGAAAGAGAAAAAAAAATATGAAAAAAGGTCATAAAGGCGAGTTTTGCTGGTCATCGTAGATTCTTCCTGCTCAAGAGCTTTCCGCCTCGTATGGCCAAGAAAATTAGCTGCTCATTGTGCGCGGACTTATCCCCCTTTTGGTCGACTGACCCTTTACACATTTTATCATTTTTCGTTGTGTTCGTCAAACGAGATTAGCCAAGAGACTAGAGTATTCTCCATTTTAGTTGCTCCAGAAAGCTCCACGAAAGAAAAAAGCTCGTGGCGACTACGAATGCACTTGCAATTTCGCTGTTTTGCCTTCTACGATTCCTTTCATAGGCGATTAGCTCGCAGAGTTTTTCAAGGGCCAAGGGAACGTGCTGCTGGTTGAAAATCATTTTTCGTTGTGTTCGTCAAACGAGATTAGCCAAGAGACTAGAGTATTCTCGATTTTAGTTGCTCCAGAAAGCTCGACGAAAGAAAAAAGCTCGTCGCGACTACGAATGCACTTGCAATTTCGCTGTTTTGCCTTTTACGATTCCTTTCATAGGCGATTAGCTCGCAGAGTTTTTCAAGGGCCAAGGGAACGTGCTGCTGGTTGAAAATCATTTTTCGTTGTGTTCGTCAAACGAGATTAGCCAAGAGACTAGAGTATTCTCGATTTTAGTTGCTCCAGAAAGCTCGACGAAAGAAAAAAGCTCGTCGCGACTACGAATGCACTTGCAATTTCGCTGTTTTGCCTTTTACCATTATTTTCATAGGCGATTAGCTCGTAGAGTTTTTCAAGGGCCAAGGGAACGTGCTGCTGGTTGAAAATCTTCCAACTGCACTGTGGAAAAACATTAAGGGATTAAAAGAGATGAAACAAAGATGATGCGAAGCATGTGGTCCATCGAGGAAATGAGACGATGAAGAAAAAAGAGAAATGGAAAAGAAAAACTGGTTCTTGCGAGTCTCATGTTGAACCAGAGATCATAAGGTACGCCGAAACCTCATGCTACACGAGAGACTAGCTCTCTAAAACATTCTCCCTTCTCTATCTCGGCTGTAACCCCTTCGAGAGCTTCTCAGCCTCTCGCCTCTTTGCCCTGCACTCTCTTTTCCTTTTGGTCAACTATATATTTTCACTGTCGAGACTTTTTCTCATTATTCGCTTCACGTAAGTCTTATTCCACGTGGATATAGTCGTAGTCTTCGGTAACTCTTCCTTTCGGACTTGCTACCAACGTACTTTTCACTCTTTCTCTTGTCTCTTTTTATTTTTATTTTTATTTCTCTGTTTTTTTTTTTTTTTTTTTTTT